>CM069075.1:6760000-7355000 GCA_035220775.1 Malus fusca
TTGATTTTGGATCCCATGATCCACTAGTCCAATACTGTCTAGACCTATTCCACAGTATGAGATACGCATTGCTTCCGTTGGGGTCTAACTCGAGCGAGAAAAGACCCGGTGCAGGATCCTCCGAACTCTTCCATGAAGTAAGAATTTGGGTTTGTTTGGTAACAGTGTTAAACCCAATCCTACCTCCTGGAAGCCATGTGTGAGCTGGATGATCAAAGCTTTGCCATAACGCCTCCGACGTAATATTACCAGACCCCGATCCCAAGACCAGGTTTCCGGTATCCAAAAGACGTGCAGTGGTGGCGGAGGAGGAGGTTAAATTCGTTGACCAAATGGGGGTTTTGGACTCGTTCAAGAGGACTAAATTACCATCTGAAATCCTCAAAACTGAAGAAAATCTATCGGAAACTGGTTTTTCTCTGTTTGCCACCCAAACTATGGTTATCTCGGATACCACTTGTTTGGTGTACCACATGCCTACGTAGAAGTTTGAAGAATTACCTGGCTTGAAGAAACCGAGCTCGAAAATCCCAGCGGCGGAGACAATGGTTTGGTCGCCGGAGAGAGATTGGTTTGCGGTGATGGAGTCGGCTGCAAGGGAGACATGGGTTTTGAGATAGCAGAAGAAAAGAACTGAAAGCACCAATCTTTGCTTGGTTTTGGCATCCATGGCTGCTCAGAAAAATTTGCAGACAAAGTTGAGAGAGAGATTTCTAAGCCAAATAGCTTTGAATCGTTTCAGTGGCCAAAAGTCATGATCGTGTGGCTAAAAGTCAAAGGTGGGTTTCTTTGGTTTTTTTTTTCCACAAATCCCACTGAGGATCCATTTGTTTTTCTGCAAGTAAAGTTTTGTCAGATTTGTAGAAGCTAAGGTCAAGTGGTCAAGCAACCAAACAATGGAGGGATTGGACCACATAAACCATGTTACTATGTGAACAGAGTTTGATCATATGTGTAGCTTTGCCAGCCGCAATTGACTTGACTAGGTCTATTTGTTTTACAAATTTTTCAGTAAAAACTTTATAAGAATATTGAACTATTAATCAACTTATTAAATAATTATATAGAAGCTATTGTGTGAGAAAAACTATCAAATCAAATATTTGAATGCAAAAATTACCACGGGGTGGTTCAGTGAATGTAGCCGAATTTCAAGTCCGTATTATCCACGGCACGTTCTGGGTTCGATTTTTTTTATTGATGAATCGCACAACGGTGACTAGGGGAAGCTGAAATGTCTCTGTGTGTTTTTCCCGTCCCGAAAAGATGGATTGCCCTGGCAAAACCACTAACTGGTCCTTTTTTTTTTATAAAATATTCAAATGCAAAGATTGGTCATAGGTAGGTATGTGTCAAACTAGCAAAAATATTAGTGTCAAAAAATGATGGATTGTTTAGTTGAGAATTTACTCCAATAATGGTCAATTTGTATTACAATTCTTTAATCATATAAATGTTTTGTAAATCGCGTTATAAAGAACAAAATTTATAAAGATGTTGTTAATATTTCGTAGGTAAGATAACGATAACACATCAATAAATTTTGCACTTAGCATGTAATATACTAATATAATAAATAATTTATCATT
The DNA here is from genome assembly GCA_035220775.1 of Malus fusca. Lineage (NCBI taxonomy): Eukaryota > Viridiplantae > Streptophyta > Magnoliopsida > Rosales > Rosaceae > Malus > Malus fusca. The sequence continues at coordinate 6,761,590 of CM069075.1, forward strand.
AATATCATGTTATATTCCGTCGTCTAATAAATAACAAACGCTGTGGCATAGAAAATAGTTATGGGGGTAATATATAAAATACAAGCACGCTTTACATACGTTTGAACAAATTTTTATACCAAAAACAACAATTCATGGGTCATGACCATTTCCACCATCTAACCAACATAAGATGAACAAAATTGAGAAATTGGACTGATCGGTTACGAACAAGGTGAAATTCCCAACTAGCCTCTTTCAGATCGAAATGAATGGATAACAGTAATTCGCTACCCGTTGTCCAGAAAAAAAGAGAAATCAAATTGGACCCCACTAAGAGTTGTTTGTTGAAAAAGCTACACAAATCACTTTCTTTGATTGATTTTTGTTTCAATGCTAATTTCTGTTGTTGTAACCTTTCTTCCAGGGCAAATATTTTTACATTCAAATTAAAGGTCTCCGTAACTGTGAGGCTGGCGGTTCGGCAGATTCAATCGTCACGGGGTCCACACGGAAGCAATCTCAGCCGTTCAATCTGTTGTCTGTTGTTTGTGATAAATGTTCAAACCTACCTCAGTTGGGATGATCATATACTCGAGACGAAAGGTCCAACATTCAACGAACGGATGATCAGCCTTGCGTATGATTTGGTTGGAAGTTTCCATCTTGACCGCTGGTCTAGTCTTTTTCTGCGTTATGTGAAGATGGGCAAATACCCATTGGTTATAGGTAACCGCGGTTACCCGCCCATTTAAATTAAACGGTTACAGTTAAGGGCAACCGTTTAGATAAATAAACGGTTATGGGTATAACCGTTTACCCTCAAAATTTAAATGGACGGTTATGGGTATTAACCGCGGTTATAAACGGGTAACCGTTTACCCATTTATTTTATATATGTAAAACTAACACAAATCATGTTCTCAATCCAATAATATTTAGCACCCAATAAATTAGCAAGGAATTCATCGGTCATTCTCTCAATAACACTACTACAGGAATGATGATTCTCATCATTAAGGAATTCGCCAAATTAATTTAAATTCCTTGCGGGTAACCGTGAAATTGACAGAAATGCTTTGACATAAATGTCTTCTAAACAATTTTTGTAACCCAATAATACTTAGCAAATATTATATTTACCTTCATTGGTAACAGTTAAAAATATCATCCGTAAACTATTATTTCAATTATTGGAATGGTATAAGGACTTAAAAAATTAAAATACGGAAATGTATGATGAATGTACCTATAACGGTGTTTAATTGTCAAAAAATAATTATGACAATTTTTTTTTAATTTTCAAGTTGTTAAAAAACATGTAGACTGATGAAAAAGGGGTAATGGTAAAAAAAGAAAAAGATAAACAGGTTAAAAAAGGTAAATGGGTAAACGTGTATTAAACGGTTACAGTTAAATGGGTATGCGGTTATGAGTATGGTTAACCGTTTATAAACGGTTATGTGTATGAGTATAACCGTTTATGCAATTACCTAACGGGTAAACGGTTATGCGGGTATGAGCATAAACTATTATGGGTAAATAACCGCGGTTACCCGCCCGCCATAACCGTTGCCCATCCCTAGTTATGTCATTGCTGGCTCTGTTGGGAGCTCAACTCCAAAAGGCTCCCACTTCGTCGGGAGATTTTGTCGTGTAACTGGTTGTATATTAGTTTTATTTCTTATTTCTCATTCATAACATAATGTAAAAAAGTGAAATATATTAGAGTAAATTGTAGCAATGATCCTTCAACTTTAACCAAATTGGAATAATGGTCTCTCAACTAAAAATTCATAATCATTGGTCCCTCAACTCATTAAAATGTGTAGTTATGCTCATTTTCATCAATTTCGTTACAATTCTATCAAAATGAGTTATGTTGGAAGAATCATTGCTCCAATTGTGTTAAATTTGAGGGACTATTGATACAATTTTTCTTATTTGATTTTCCATATCTTAATTCAACCTCACGTGCATCACACATGACTTATTTTGACAGAAGTTCTAACGGAGTTGACAAAAAGGATCATAGCTGCACGTTTTGATGAGTTGAGGGACCAATGGTAATGAATTTTTAATTGAGGGACTATTATTACAATTTACTCAATATATTATATACAACTGGTAACATATACCAAAAGAATTGGACTGGAAATTGAGAAAGAAATAAGGAGAATATTCAACTTATTTGCTAAGACTTGAGAAAACTTGAGAAATTGGACTATATTATTTTTCTCATCTCATGTTCGCTAGATTGTGGACAAAGTCCTGTTGGAGACGGGAAATTTGTACGGACAAGGATTGTCTGCCCTCCCACTTCCGGTGCCCTTCCGTGCCCTTCTGTTTGTGTGGTCACGGTTAAGCCACATCAACATTTTATATTACTATTCATTTTTGTCTTATTATCTCTATAAAAAAACAATATAAAATGTTGACGTGGCTTAACTGTGACCACACAAAACAAGAGGGCACGGGAGGGCACCGGAAGTGGGAGGGCAGACAATCCTTGTCCAATTTGTACACCGGATCTCGAGTGCGAAGGTAAATATCCTTAACTCTTACAAGTTACAGTAGCTTGAATAATGTGTTATTTTTCCACATTGTGGTTGGGACAATTTTTTTTTTCTTTCAAAGCTTGTGCATAGATTTTAGAGGCAGTTAGATCTAGATTGAAAACTTTTTTTTTATTAAATTGAGTCCAATTATAACATACTTATATCAGAAGAAGATTAAAAAAAATTCAAGCAAACCATATTTAAGATAGAATTGAATACAACTAATTCTAAATAGGCAGACTACAAGCAAAAAATGTCTATAATATAGGCAGTTAAAAACATTTATTTGTGATATAGATGTAGATTATCGACAAAAAAATTCTATGACATAGGTATATTAAATAAGTACAAGACTAAATGCAACGTAATTGAAGGGATTTAATTCTTATGATTTTTTTTTCCAAAGGCTAAATTTATTATAATCGAATAGAAAAATTAATATCTTGCGCCAAGATATTAAACAAAAACTCCGGACCAATACAATCCCATAAAAACGGCTTTCTCTCCTGAAACACAAACTTAGCCACTGAGTGAGCAGCACCATTACCCTCTCTAGGCACAAAAGCAAAAGTGACAGACCTCATACTTTGCACCAGACTCTGGATGTCACCAAGAATGCATTCTAAACTAAAATCAGGTTGCATCTTGGACATGCCCCGACCCCGATATTCCCCGAATACCCGAATACCCGGGTGACGAAAGCCATTTATTGAATACAAGAGAAATGATTAGGAGGAAATATGCATGAATAATCATTAGAATATAAAAGTAATAAACAAAGTTTAAGGAAATGTCTAGAGTGCACAGAATATGTTCTAATTCAAGATCATTACAAGATATCACACAAGTGAGTGATAGATTGCTACTGGTAGGGGAATGCCTCGTACATTGTGTCGTAGTCCTCGTTTCTATGACCTGAATGGGGGCGCAAAACAAAGGTGAGTGGACCAAGTTCATATATACAATAATAATAAAACAGTTATCAAGATACTAACCCCCACAGTTTATATAAAGAAAACTACTAGCATAATAAGTGATAGGTTTACTAAAAACCCTAGCATGCCAAAAACATCTTAAAAGACATATCGTGGAAAAACATCGTGGAAATCAAAACATCAAAAGTCTCACAGATCGTCTCGAACATCGCAGTGTGCTACCAGTAAGATCACTGAATAAATATAACTCCCGGCCCTATGCCAGCACCGTGGTCTCTGCGCCTGTAGCCAGAGATTACCAACTCCCGGCCCAATGCCTGCTTCATGTCCCTCAGCCCGTAACTAGGGATTATTTCTCTTGGCCTATCTGCCAACACCAGATCCTCGCCCCAGGCGGCATAGTGTCCACTAGGTACGCACAAATAGTTACGCCTCTCATAAATAACCACTTCATAGTATAAAGTCATCCATCGTCTATACTATAAAGAGGGGTTTCTAAAACATGTTCTAGCATCCTATCGTCATCTATCAGATAGTCTACCAGTTCATAGTTTTTATAGAAAATACGATATATCAACCTATAGCTCAATATAGGCTAATAATTAATTCCTCACAAAAAACGAGACGATAAACAACATAGTCCATAAATATGCTTAACATAAAATCAGCTCATAAACGCGTAAGGCATGCTATCCATTTATGCAATTAAACTACAAAATTATGCAAATTTTAGAAGGGGTCCACTCACAGATACTCCGTAGCAGCAGAGTTGTGCAGAAAAAAGGATTAAGGAAATCCCCACTAGCAACTTCACCTAAGCACAAAAATGTACAATTTATCAAAATACCCAACTATAGAATTTCAAGAAATGGAAATGGGTCTTGGGTTAGGATCCGAATTTGGGTTTAGGTTTAGGTTAAATAGGGTTAGGACCTATTGGGTTTTGGGGTTTGAATAGTTTAGGAACAAAAGGGGTGGTTTGGGCTTGAGCCCAAACCCACAAAACACATACATACACACGCTAGCACATACACATGCACGACACAACACACACACATGCACGGCACAACACACACATACACACGTGCACCACACACACTCACACGCACTCACCATACACGCACACACCCACACGGACACACACACACACACCACACATAACACTCAGCCCACATACACTTGGCTCGCATGCCTAATAGCCAAAAAGGGAAAGCTGCGCTTAACCCACTTGAATAAAACCGGTCCGAAGAGGAAGGGAAGGGAATGAGGAGGCTTTGGAGAGGAAGGGAATGAGAGCTCTCGGAGCTCTGGAGAGTGTGAGAGTTCCCGAGAGAGAGAGAGATGTGTGGATGCAAATTTCCGCCTTCTTCTTCTTGGACAAAATTGCACCTACAAAACAATTAACACCTTAGGGTCAAGGCCAAAAGCCTCACGCGCCCACTATGAATGAGGGGGCTTTGGCCGAAGAACCTCTGATGCCAAAGTTAGAATTTAGATATAAAAAGTGTTTAGAGAGTTTTTGGAGTTTTGCAAGAGTGTGGACCTAGCTTTTTAGAGAAAATGGAGTCCTATTTATAGAGCATGACCGGCCTTCTTTGGAAGAAATAGTGGCCGGCCCTTGGGTATTTTTGGGGGTGTAATGGATGATTTAATTGGTTTAATCCATTAATTAGCCAATTACCCTCCACTTAAATGGAAACTTATGTAGGTTATAAAATAATTACCTAAGATGAGGATGGATGAGAATATCTTTCAATTTGTTACCTATTTTGGACACTTTTGACTTGATTGACGGATGATTGTCCGCTGCTCACGCGTAGGAATCCCGGTATGCCTCAAGGGTATTTTTGTCCTCTTTTACCCAAAAATCCACGTGTCGCCTTGTGATTATTTTTGGCTCCACAAATGCCCCCACACCTATTGGGCTGCTCGCAAGAAAGGACAGCAGGTGTAGAGATCTTCTTACTTTATGAAACATAGGACTGCTTCTTTTTTTAATGTAGATTCCCTCTTTAATAGGAAATTAGATCCTTCTAGGAAAGGGAAATAAATTTCTCTCAAAGTCTATTTAAGTCCACCTTAAATGGGTTATTAAATCAACTTTGGAGAGCGATTTACTCTACCCTAAAAGAGAGAGAGAGCTTAGAGGATATTTGTTCCCCCTCATCTAGTAATCTTCTACATATTGCCCGTGCAAAGGACCGTCTTTCATTTTATTCGTCTTCTCCGTGCCGTACCGATGTAAGAAAAATTTAATTATTCTTGTCTTCTTCTTAGATAGTGCTGTCGCGGGCCAGCCGTCGGGGTAGTGCAGCACGTAGGCTGGCAGGGGCCAGGAGTCGGCTCGGCATGGGCCGATGAGGTGTTGTGGTAGGGACCACTGCTTTAGGCTGCTCAACTTCAAGAGAATTGTCGATAGGCTTGAACCCCAAGTGTTGGAACTTTAAGGTGTACTGAAGATTAATGAAAGTTTGAAGAAGGAAGTTGATGAGTTGCAACGCGTCCGTGTTGGTCTGCTTGAGAAGAATGAGCAGCTGAAGGGTGAGAATGATGGGCTTGAGGTTTTGAGACCTTCTTTATTTCTTCGGAAGACTTGCTTGCTTTTACTTTTGAGGCTTCCATTGGTGAAGTAGTTGGAGAAGTTAGTGCCCAGGCTGGGGTAGCCAGGGGTGAAGCGCCGGATGATGCCGCTGCTAAGAGCGTCAAGGCTGCTGAAGGTGTGGCGACCAAGTAGTCGTGGAATGTCCAAGCTGTCGTAGTCTTCTAGGTAGCCTTTAGGATTTTATTTGTTTTTCCTTGTAGCTCTTGTTTTGCTTGAACTCCTTCGACCTTTGCTAATTGTTTATAAACATGCTTCCTTTGCTTTTCTTCATCTTCGCTTCTTTTGTTCATGCCCTAATCTTTAGACTTGATAGACCAGTGGCAGACATGCTACTTTTTATAAGCAGACAAGCTCACGTAGCCTATGCAGCCGTAGGTGTTGGTGTAGAACTTTGCAAAGTTGTTAGCCATAGGGTTGGCAGCCGGATGCCTTACTTACAGAAGCAGATAAGTCCGCGTAACCACTAGGTTGTTAACCTTGGCTTTCTCCAATTCCGTAGGTTGCGTAGCAAGTATCACAACACTTTAGGACTTGGTGTAGGTTGTTCCGCGCTTGGCAGAGGTGAAGTTTATCGACTACGTAGCATGTCGGCAGTGGATAAAGCTTCGTATATACATGCTAGCTTGTTTAACCTTTCACAAGAATGTGCGGTTGTATAAGTCTAGCACGGCTTTACTGCTCGAAGGGCTAGCCGTAGGCAGTCTTCCGGAAACTGTAGGCTACCTTAGTGCACTCGGTAACAGCTTTAGGGTTCCAGGGCAGCCGTCTATAGGGCGTACTGTCTAATGTGCCCCATCCGTCTCTAGGGCTCGGGTTCCCCACGGATTAGGCCAAGATACCCAAAATCTTTCAGTTAGCTAAGCCTTGAAAAAAACCATTGTGGCTACTTCTAGAAATCCCGGCGCAAGCCATTGTGCATCTAGTTATACTAGGGTAGCCAGGCTCATCCACGTCTGGATATTCAGAGTGTAAAGTTTATCCTCCCGTCTTGGAGAGCTGACCCATATGGGTGTCGGGGAATTGGTTTACCCTCTCGCACTGGAGAGCAATTAGTTTACCCTCTCGCACTGGAGAACATGGTTGGTCCCTCGAGGGGCACAATTCCTGCGATGAGTCCCTAAGAAGGGCGCAGTCTTATTTTGAAGTGCAGGAGTGATCAGTTGTTGTAAGCATGCAGCCGAGCCAAGTTGTGATTACTTCTGAATTCCTCATTGAAAAACAAGTGAAACGAACGAGAACTTAGCTGTAAGGTAGGAACTGCATAACAACTAGATAGTCCTCGGCTTGTGAGGTGGTGCCGGTCGAGCTTCTTGAGTCTTCGGGCTTTGATGTAGTGGGAGGTCACACATGGTACTTCTTCAGATTGTAGGCGCTCCACTGCTTTTCGATCTTTTTATCATTTCATGGTGGTGAGGGTGTAATTACTCTTACCGCCTACTCTGCTGATATTGTACGGACCTTCCCACATGAGATCCATCTTTTTAGAGCTTTCTCTCTGGGCAGTGATGAAGGATTTTCTTAGGACTAGATCTCTGGGCTGGAATTGCCGGATCTTGGCCCTTTTGTTGTAGCTGGAGAGGAACTACTGCTGGTAGGCTGCGATGCGGGTTATAGTCTGCTCGCACTTCTCATCTGCCAGATCTAAGCTTGTGGCCATCTCCTTTCTGCTCAATGCTTGGTAGTAAAGTGGTGATACTTGGCTTGATGACATTGGGATGAATGATTGCTTCTGAGCCAAATGCCAAAGAGAAAGGAGTCTCACCGGTTGCTCATCTTTTGGTGGTGCGATATGCCCATAGACATCCAGAGAGTTCATATGGCCATTTTGTTTTCTTGCTGGTGGGGGATTTCTTGTGGCAGTCAAGGATCATCTTGGTGGATGCTTTGGCCCGCCTATTACCTTGAGGATATCTTGGCGTAGACATGTGCTGCTTGATGTCATATTTTTGGAAGAACTTCGTCAAATCTTTGCCCATAAATTGCGAGCTATTGTTGGTGACGATGGATTAAGGGATGCCAAATAGGCAAATGATGTTCCTCCATATGAAGCACTCTATGTCCGTCTGAATCGTGGTCGTCATGGGCTCTGCTTCTACCTATTTGGTGAAGTAGTCGGTTGCCACGATCATTATGTATTTGCCCCCAGTAGTCTGGCTGGTGATTAGCTGGGAATTGGAATAAATTGACAGCTTTTTCACCGCCAAGTCTTTTGTCATTTGAAAGCCTGCTAGTAGGGCTTCGTACTCTACTTCATTGTTGGATGCTTTGAAACCTAGAATGATCGCCTGCTCGGGCATCGAACCGCCTGAGGTGACAAGGGCCATGTCTGATCCTGAACCTTTGTAGTTGGATGCGCCGTCGACATGCAAATGCCAGAAGTCTCCATTGGGTGAAGCAGGCGCGGCTAGAGTGTGCTCGGCTACTTCTGGGGCATTGTTAGGCCGCTCTGTTACGTCACTTAGGCTCGGCGTGAAGGCGCAGTAGGGAGTTGTGGAGATGGGGCCATGTCACACGCAGCAGGAGATGCTCAACTACCGGTATTGGGCCACTCTATAGTTGAATCATTGAGCAAGGGTCGGCTAGGGCCGTGTGGTGCGCAGCAGGAGGTGGTACTCAACTGCCGGTACATGTTGCTTCTATGTAGAATCTTTTAGGGTGACGAGGACAAAACTTGCTTCCGAATGTCCTTCCAATGTTCGTTTACCCTTGGCGTGTCTTTTGGGCCGAGTTGTTACGTTCGTCAGAAAACTTTGCATCTGCCAAGGTCTACGCCTTTATCATCGTGTGTCTGGATTAGGCGAAATAGTACGTCATGAGGATGACTGCATGCGTTTGAAAGTAAAACTTGAGCTTCCGGGTTGCAACAACTATTGCCAAAGTTAGTTTTTGAATTTCTAATAACATCAATGAGAGTTTTTAAACTATAGAATACAACTGATAGCATCGATCAGAGCTTTTAAACTTTGGAATACAGGTAGTCGGGCCCCCAGCTCTTCTCGTATGATGGTAGAGCTTATTGCTGCTTCAGATGCGGCTACTCATCTAGTCAGACTTTGAATCTCCTTCAGAGTAGTGGGGGACTTCATATTCAAGATCGTTCGGATTTGCCTTGAATGGGCATTGGCGAACTTCGTCCCAAAGTGCATGTTTTTTTGCCAAAGCGAAATAGTCTGCCAGAGTTAGATCTTATTTCATTATCAGTTTTTCGAACAGTGGGTGGTCTGCTGGAAGTCCTTTTTGGAAGGCTGCTCTAGCTATCGAGTCGTTGCATCCGACTATCTTTGCCTTCTCTGCTTTAAACCTCTTCACATAGTCGTTTAAACGACTCTTTTGGGTTCTTTTTGACGTTGAACAAATGGTCGGACTTCTTCTTGATCGAGCAATATGATGAATATTCTTTGGTGAAAACCAAAAATAGTTTGTCAAAACTCCGGATGGATTGTGGCGGCAGGGTGTAGAACCAATCTTACACCTCGCATTGTAGAGTGGTGGCAAATATCTTGCACATGAGATCATCGTTGTTTCGATAGAGGATCATTGCACTTCGGTAGTGCTTTAAGTGTCTCTCCGGGTCTTCATCCCCTTCGAAAGATATGAAATGCGGCATGATGAACTCACGTGAAGGCTCTGTCTGCTCGATCTCGTCTGTGAAGGGTGACCTGCTTATGTTGGTCATATTCCGTCGTAGTGTCTCGTTGGTGACCTCGTTGCGTTGGAAATTACGCAATCGCTTGGTCAAAAGTCTTTCTACTTCTTCCTGAATTTGCCTTTGTTGAGTTAGTGGAGCTATCGGCTGCCCCCAACCGTGACTTGCTGGTCTAAGCTGCTCTTCCATGTGTTTGGCTCGTCTATGCCACCGATGCGGTGCGTGTAGCGCGTTCCTAGCAGGCGAATGAGTTCTTCGCAGGCTGCCGGTTGAACTTGAGCCAGATTGAGTGACTGCTTCTCTCCGTCCGTCATGCTGCCTACTCCGATGTGAGGCGGATGATGCTCTTTGCGGGCTTAGCCGCGAATGAACACTTCGCCTGGAAGATTGCTCATGTTGACTATCAGAGTGTGACCCCAACTGTGAATGTATGCTCGTATGTGGGCCTAATCGAGAGTGCACGCTCTTCCGTGCTCTAAGACGGGAGTATACGCTATCTCGAGGGCCCAATCGGGAGTGTACACTGCCTGAACGCTTGGTTCGTGGCTGGTCGATGGGTGCTTGCCGGGACACTGCTGGAAAGGTTCTTTGTCTGCCCTTGTCCTACTTCAGGACACCTCGTCTAGGGCACGTTGCATCTCGGTGCACTGTAAGAGCTAGTTCACCAAGGTCGTCTGCTGTGCGAGGGCGCTCGTCAACTATATGACTTTTCGAGACAAGTGTTACTCTTCATTTGGGTTGGAATAGCTTGGAATGAATGCGTGTTCTTGAGCAGTGGAAGTGTGGTAAACTCCGGGCGCGAGATTTGAGTTGGGAAATGCCAAATCCGTAGAAAAATGTATTGAAAATGCTCCTGGTTCGATCGTCAGTCTGGAAATTTATAGCCGGGATAGTTAAACTAATCTTGGATCGATTTGGGCTACTTGGAAGGCCACAGGAGCAGACTGGGCAGCGGAAGCAGGTTGGGCCACGAGAGTGGACTGCTCGGCTGGAGCAGGCTAGGCCACGGAAGCAGGCTGTGTCACGATAGTGGATTGCTCGGCGGGAGCAGGCTGGGCCACGAGAGTGGGCTGCTTAGCTGGAACAGGCTAGGCCACGGGAGCAGGCTGAGCCATGAGAGTGGGTTGCTCGGTGGGAGCAGGCTGGGCTGTGAGAGTAGGCTGCTCGGCGGAAGCAGGCTGGGCCACGAAAGTGGGCTGCTTGGCCGAAGAAGGCTGCTCAGAGTGTGATGCACATGGGTGCGAGGCTTGGGCTCGGCTTGGCAACGCGTTGAGTTCGCGTTGGGCTTGGAGTGACATGGCTTAGGTCGTGGCCTTGGTGCTGTGAGCCTTGGATGACACGGCTCGGGGTGTGGTAGTGGTGCCATGAACCTCGCCGCGGGTAGTGGTGCCATGAATCTCGTTTGTTTTCTTTTATATTTTCTTGCGTGCGTAACTGATTTATTTCTTTTCTTTGCAGGAGCTTTTGGTTATTTCCACCCTTGAAGTTGATTGCAAAATGGAAGCTTGGGGGTCATCGCTTGATTTTCTGCAAATTAGGGAAGTTTTCAGTCCTATTGCTTTATTTTGTTTCTTTATATTTATTTATTTTATTTTTATTTTTTGCATTTTATTTTATTTTCTGACATTGGGGACAATGTCTAGTTTAAGTGTGGGGGTAAAGAGTATGAAAAATGACCAAATTGAAAATTTTTGTACCTTCGACTTTGAACTGGTTTCATTTGTTTCCATGTTATTGCTTTGTTTTCTTAATTAGTTTTGTTTTATTTAAAAAAAAAAAAAATTCGGAAAATTTAAAAAATCCAAAAATATTTCCTTGTTTTCCTTATTGATTTGAATTAGATTTTTGTTAGTTTCCCCGACCCAATGATATAATTGGATAAAATTTGAACCATGATCATCAAGAACTTAGTTAACATGTGTTTTGTGAAAATCCTTATTCTTGTGTTAGTTTGTACATATTTGATCATCTTTGAAAAACCAAATGCACATAGCCTTGTTGATGTGAAATTAAAGCATGATTTAAAGCTCCATATATGAATTTAGTGACCATATACATCCTATGTGAGTTTTTGAGCCTATTGAAAGTGTGTGCATTTTTCATACACTCCTATTCTTTCATGTGTGATGAACTTATGTGAGATACATCTCTAGAACTTGCATAACGATCTTTCGAAATATTTGTCTTTGATTGCATGAACTTGAAAATGATAGAGGCATTAGGTTTACCACCATGGCCCAAATAACCTTGTTTCCCAAAGAAAAATGATATCATTAGATTGCCTATTTGAGCCGTATTTGTGAGCCTTTTATTTCTTATCACCAGATATGTCTACCCTTATGCCTGAAATAAATATTTTTCCTTACCCTTTCCAAGCGAGCTAGTGAGTAATGTGAAATTTTCTTATGAGAAATGTTTGTGAAGTACTTGGAGAGAGTTTGGCAAAAGAATAAGTGTGGGGGTATTTCATATTTGTTTCCGTAAAAAAAAAAAAAAAAAAAAAAAGAAAAAAAAAGAAAAGAAAGATTGTATACAAAGAAAATAAAAAGTTTTTAAAGTTTCAGTTTATGGGTGTGGTTGGAGATGTCAGAAGAATCGTTGGAGAGCTTGAGTTCTTATAAATCTAAAGAAAATAATTGCTTGCAATGTAGCTTGGAACTTGTGTTTTCCTATTCTTTCATTTCAATAACCCTATCCCTAAGCCTCATTACATCCAATAAAAGTCCTCTTGATTTAAGTTTTGCAATTATGATTGTGGAGAAGTGATCTTTATGCAAGCTTATGGTAGAACTTTCACATTTGATTTCTTTGAGAGATACACATTAAAACTAAACACATGTGTGATTGAGTGTAAATCCCGTGAGAAGGTTGCTAGTTTGCATATGGTGATTTTAAAATAAAAATTTGAAATTGCATTAGCATGGCTATCTCACACACTACACTTCAAGGATGTTTCAAAGATTACTGCTAATATGTGAATTAGGAAAATGAACTTGAATTGCTTATTGGTATTAGCTATGGTTCTTGATGATTATGTTCTCAATTGAAGTTCTATGAGGGTCACATAGGGGGAATCTAATAATTTTCATGTTATTACTTTTTTCTGTTTTCTCTGTTTTGCTCGAGGACTAGCAAAAGCTAAGTGTGGGGGTATTTGATAAGCTCATATTTATACATATTTGAAGGCTGTGAAACAGGAAGTGCAGCCTTGGGGGACGCTGCCTGGAGGCAGCGAGAGGAATAATAAAAAAGTGCTGCCTTGTGCAGCTTGGCAGCGAGAGGGGTGCTGCTTGGGCAGCGTGGGTAAGCCTCGGGGAAGAATAAAAAAAAAACTGCTGCTTTAGGCAGTTGACGAGAGGAACTTGGAGTGCTGCCATCGGTCTTGGGGGAGAGAAGCAGCAGCGTGAGGCAGCGTGCCTTGCGCGGGCGTGGAAATCAGCGAGACAGGGGTCAGGAGACAGGGAGGAACTTGGAGTGCTGCCATCGGTCTTGGGGGAGAAGGCTGCCTTTAGGCAGCTGGCAGAGAGAAGAGGGTGCGCACGCCAGGAAGTCAGGACAAGAAGCAGGTCAGTAAAGGGCTGCCTTCATGCAGTAAGACGTGCGGAAAGTGAGGTGGCGCGAGCGGGACAGCAGCTGGCAGGCGAGGAGAGCAGAAGCACAGTGGCGCTAAAGCACTTTACTCTCTCGGTTTAATTTTCCAAACTCAAGTTTAATTTCTGTTTTAATTTATAAATAATGTGTAACTAATTTTGTTTTGGCTAGAGGTTAATTCAAAACCATGGATATATTTGTAATATGAATTGATTACCTTCAGTTGTGATTTCTGAGTTGTGATTTAATTTGCTTAACTGCTTGATTGATAACTTATTTTTGTTTGTCGATTAAGGATGCATACTTAATTTACATGCATGAATTTGATGCTAGAATATAAGTAAATTTCACATAATCGTTATGAACTTATATTCACAAGTAGTAAAGGTTGTTGACCACAATCGTGTTAAGTAAATTCTTGGCATAAGTTTCATGCAATTCATAGTAACAAGTGCCTCGTCAATGGTTATGATTTTCATAGAACTTAATGATTCTTGCTTGTATCTCTATTATGCAATTCATGTAGGGAACTTGTGGGGAATGTTTTGGGTTGTCGTATGCAATCATCCAATCCATTAACTTAAGGAAAATCTGAGAATTAATTTAAGCGGACCTAATTAATTTGGGGCGTTGAGAATTTACAATTTATTGAAAGAACAACTGAAAATCAATTTAGGTTGCATATGTGTCATGTGTGGAGAATAATCCTCTAGCCAGTCCGTCGTCCATCCATTCACTTTAATTTCATGTTTTTGTCAATTTTGTAATTTATTTAAATTTAATTTACTTTTCATCAAAATCAATCCCCCATTTATTTTAAAGTGTTAGATTTGTTAGAAATCAATTTAGTTTGTGTTTTCTAGAGTCTTGAATTATTTTGAGTCTTTTGATTTGTTTTAGATTATTTGTTAGTTTTATTTTGAGTTATTCTAGTTAAGTGTTTTGAGTCTAGTTTAGTGTTTTAAATTTTGTTTTTACGTTTTTAATTTAATTTTACTTTGATTAGCATCCCTAGTTAATCCCCGGCCTAGAACGATCCCTACTTATCCATATACTACAATTGTCACAAATAGGGTTTAAATTTGTGCGTGAATTTATTTTCGCACCAAATTTTTGGCGCCGTTGCCGGGGATTAGCAAATTTGCTAATCCTTTTATTTTTGTTTTTGCTTATGTTTATTTGTGTTTGTGTATGTTACTTTTGATATTTGATTTATTTTTCTTTCTTTGAATTGAGGTACAAATGGAGCAAGACCTGGATTCTACTAGCATTCAAGATCTATTGGCACAGCTCACTGCTCAATTAACTCATAATGCCGAACGGACCACAATGCCAAGTGTCCCTACACTTGATGTGCCCTATGGGCAACGATATCAAGGTCCTCAATTTTCTGCAAATGAAGATGTTTGGGGATATCAAGGCCATAACCAATCAAGGGGCAACATGTTTTCCAATGCTTACAATTCAGATTGGAGAGATTATTCAGATTACATGTGGGGAGAACCTCAACAATTCCAACAAGGTGGATATTGGCAGCAAGATGACGTGTTCTATTCAAGATCTATGCAGCCACCACAGCATCCCCCACAACAATTCCAATCGAATCAAAGTATGCCCGTGGATTATAATCAAATGCTTGAAGAATTAATTTCTTCGGTACAGGGTTCACAAAAAGAAGAACAATTGCCTCCATCGGAAGAGTTCTATCAATGGCCATATGAACCACCACAACAATCTCCCCAATCAAATTCAGGTACGTCTTCGGATAATGACATTTTGAATAAGTTACTAACCTCTTTGACCCAGGACGTAGAAAATCGAAACATGGAGATGCAAAATAAAGCCAACAAGGTGGATGCATTGGAGGAGCAAGTTTGGCAGATTATGGAATTCATGGCACAGATTCGAGATCAAGGTAACATGGAGGATGAAGTTGTTCCTGAACCATCCAAACAGAGCCCGAACATGGATGAATTGCCAATTCAAGAAGAAGATGAGGATGACGACTTGGGCAGTTTAGAAGAATTCTTATCGCAAACCCCCCAAGTCCTTATGTCATCCAACTCAGGTGAGGAGGTTCAAAATTCAATTCATTCTAACATCGTTCCACCAAATGTCCTTTTTCCTTGTAGGTTTTTAAATCTCAAGGAAGAAGTGAATGAAAAAGACGTTGTGGAAGATATTCCAGAAAAGGAGGTGGTCGAAGAATTTGTTGAACTTATCAAAGAGGATGTAGTTGAGACAACCAATGCCAAAGAAATTGAGTTTGATAACAAGGGCCATGTCACAATCATCACATGCAATCTGGCTAAATGCAAAGTTCCTGAAACGTTCAAAGACGTGGTGTTTGTGATTGAGTTTGATCGAGAATGTAAGCCATCTTCTCCATTTTTAATTTTAATTTATACTAACATTTTTCTGATTTTGATGATTCAGGCACCCACTCTTGAATTTAAACCATTGCCGGATCATTTCAAGTACCACCGTCCGTTCAAGGATAAACCCATGCATTTGAATAATGAAGGGAGGCCTAGGAATCACCCACAATCAGATTTGCATTCCTAATCCCTTCTCCTTACTGAATTTATTTTACTCTATTTAGTTCTTTCATTGTTTGTTGGCTTTTGTGTGAATTTATTTTACGTTGATTTTTTTTTACGTTGATTTCATTTTGTTTTGTTTATTTAGTTGTGATTTTTGTTTAGAAAGTTAAACTTAGTCTTTTTACTTTGTTTTACTTATTTTACATTGTTATTTTAAAAAAAAAAAAAAAAACTTAAAAACATAAACATTCATATAAATAAAAATAAAAAAATAAAAAATAAAAAATAAAAAAAATAAAAAAATTGCATAAATATTTTACAATAACTTGTAAACTAATTTCGTTCATTGGTCGTTGGTTGGTGGTGCCTCGGAGGTCGACGGAGCCCTAGAAAGACGAAGCGCCAGAGTTGGATCATTCAGAGCCTCAATATTTGGTGCTGCTCCCGAGGACGAAGGCAACATAAACCTCGGGAGTAACGCCATAAACCGTTGATGATCACTCTGAATCCACACTTCGGACTCCTGCATCTGATCCAGCTTCCTCTTCATGCTTGTGGAGTAATTGGTTGCGAGCATGTGCAAATCCCTGTTCTCATGCCTAAGCACTCTGACCTCCTGCCGAAGACTAGCCACTTCAGCCATCAACGACTCCACCTGACGAGTTCGTGCAAGAAGGCGCTGGCCCATGTTTGATACTGAACCTGCGCATCGGACGCTGTAGGCCATAGAGTCCTGAACAGCCAGTTCGTCGGACCGCCTGGAAAGTATCCTAGTGTCTCTAGGAGTGAGCAGATTTCTGGCCACCACCGATGCGGTTGTTTCGTTCATCATCATGGAATCCCCAACTGTAAGAGGACCATTTGGGGATATGAAGGATGGCTGCCAAATGTTGGTTGGAGAAGATATATCACTATCTTCCCCAACATTCAAGTTAAGGCGACGGTCAGAAGGGCAAGACATATTTGAAGGTGTTGAGAATGAAGAGTTGGACTGATCAAGATTAAAAGAAAATGCAAGAGGGAGTTTTTACAGGAGGTAGCAAGTGTGTTGTGGAACAAACTCAGCGCCTCTATAAAAAGAAGAAATCAAGAGGCGCTCCTCAGAAGTCGAAGAGGCGTCCTCTCGCAAATCGAAGAGCCGGGCTCCTTTCTCAAAAGCCGGATTCTTTTCTCAAAAGTCGGACGCCGTTCTCAAAAGTCGGGCGCCTTTCTCAAAAGCCGGAGCGGTCAGGAATCACGAGGCGAAAAGCTTTTCCAGTTTTGTCGTCACTCGTCACGCGCGCTGTCAGCTTTGCGCAAATTACGGGTTGCTTTTTCAGAAAGCGCGTCACCTGTACTGTTCATCTATTCACCGGCTGCCGACAGGGGTAAAGGAACAGTTTCGGTTGTGATGAGAAGTCCTATAAGTTTCTACCCTCGCTATCCATTGCAAAGGCACACCCTCTCAGCACTTCTTCATCTCCGAAATTTTTCATCTCCCAAAATGCCTTTCCAACAAACCCTCTCGAGTTTCTCTGTGTTTCTCATTCCCTGGGATACCTTTGCAAATAAGTCATCTAGAGCTAGAGTATTTCATATCATGAAGGTTGAAAGCAAGAGTATCTCATATCACGCTTTCTCCCTGTCCTTTTCCTTGTCTTTGTGATAAGGAGAAAGCGGGCAATCAGCCAGCACTCGGTGTCAATCTTCCAATCTAAGAACCGACTGCCTGGAAATCCTTCCTGATTGCTTACCTAGCATTGCTCTCGAGTGCTCATCTTCAACCGCTGATGTACTTCCAAAGAAGACGCCACATCTGCCTGGAGAACAGCCAAGGCAAGTGAAAATGTTACTTGAAGCATGTGGAGACAAGGTGCTGCTTCATCTTCAAGATCAAGTCTCATTTTCCTTGCTAAGAAGTTCCCCAGCCCAGTTCAAGCATACACCTGTGGAACGATACTTCTTCAAAAGCAAAAGTATCCCATATCATCAGAGTCAGAGGCAAAGATTTCTCATGGCATGCTTTTCCTTTACCCTTGCTCTTGGCTACGAGTCAAGGTGAAAGAAAGGAAATCGGTCGGCACTTGGACAGATTGAACAAAGAAGCAGACCACCACCTCTACCTCGTGCCTACCTGCCATGCAGAAGAACAAAAAGAGAAGAATGTAGCCTGCAGACTCAATCAACCCGGCAGAAGGAGTCCGAGTTGAAACCAAGAGCTCGAGAAGCTTCAACAACACCACCAATCAAGTCTCATTTTCCTTGCTAAGAAGTTCTGAGGCCAGTTCAAGTTCAAAGCTGTGGAAAGTCACCAAACAGGACCAATGTTCATTTATTAGTTTTATTCATTATCTTTTATTTTCATTTTCAATTTTTCGTTTGTTTTCTTTTATATTTTCTTGCGTGCGTAACTGATTTATTTCTTTTCTTTGCAGGAGCTTTTGGTTATTTCCACCCTTGAAGTTGATTGCAAAATGGAAGCTTGGGGGTCATCGCTTGATTTTCTGCAAATTAGGGAAGTTTTCAGTCCTATTGCTTTATTTTGTTTCTTTATATTTATTTATTTTATTTTTATTTTTTGCATTTTATTTTATTTTTTGACATTGGGGACAATGTCTAGTTTAAGTGTGGGGGTAAAGAGTATGAAAAATGACCAAATTGAAAATTTTTGTACCTTCGACTTTGAACTGGTTTCATTTGTTTCCATGTTATTGCTTTGTTTTCTTAATTAGTTTTGTTTTATTTAAAAAAAAAAAAAAATTCGGAAAATTTAAAAAATCCAAAAATATTTCCTTGTTTTCCTTATTGATTTGAATTAGATTTTTGTTAGTTTCCCCGACCCAATGATATAATTGGATAAAATTTGAACCATGATCATCAAGAACTTAGTTAACATGTGTTTTGTGAAAATCCTTATTCTTGTGTTAGTTTGTACATATTTGATCATCTTTGAAAAACCAAATGCACATAGCCTTGTTGATGTGAAATTAAAGCATGATTTAAAGCTCCATATGTGAATTTAGTGACCATATACATCCTATGTGAGTTTTTGAGCCTATTGAAAGTGTGTGCATTTTTCATACACTCCTATTCTTTCATGTGTGATGAACTTATGTGAGATACATCTCTAGAACTTGCATAACGATCTTTCGAAATATTTGTCTTTGATTGCATGAACTTGAAAATGATAGAGGCATTAGGTTTACCACCATGGCCCAAATAACCTTGTTTCCCAAAGAAAAATGATATCATTAGATTGCCTATTTGAGCCGTATTTGTGAGCCTTTTATTTCTTATCACCAGATATGTCTACCCTTATGCCTGAAATAAATATTTTTCCTTACCCTTTCCAAGCGAGCTAGTGAGTAATGTGAAATTTTCTTATGAGAAATGTTTGTGAAGTACTTGGAGAGAGTTTGGCAAAAGAATAAGTGTGGGGGTATTTCATATTTGTTTCCGTAAAAAAAAAAAAAAAAAAAAAAAAAAAAAAAGAAAGATTGTATACAAAGAAAATAAAAAGTTTTTAAAGTTTCAGTTTATGGGTGTGGTTGGAGATGTCAGAAGAATCGTTGGAGAGCTTGAGTTCTTATAAATCTAAAGAAAATAATTGCTTGCAATGTAGCTTGGAACTTGTGTTTTCCTATTCTTTCATTTCAATAACCCTATCCCTAAGCCTCATTACATCCAATAAAAGTCCTCTTGATTTAAGTTTTGCAATTATGACTGTGGAGAAGTGATCTTTATGCAAGCTTATGGTAGAACTTTCACATTTGATTTCTTTGAGAGAGACACATTAAAACTAAACACATGTGTGATTGAGTGTAAATCCCGTGAGAAGGTTGCTAGTTTGCATATGGTGATTTTAAAATAAAAATTTGAAATTGCATTAGCATGGCTATCTCACACACTACACTTCAAGGATGTTTCAAAGATTACTGCTAATATGTGAATTAGGAAAATGAACTTGAATTGCTTATTGGTATTAGCTATGGTTCTTGATGATTATGTTCTCAATTGAAGTTCTATGAGGGTCACATAGGGGGAATCTAATAATTTTCATGTTATTACTTTTTTCTGTTTTCTCTGTTTTGCTCGAGGACTAGCAAAAGCTAAGTGTGGGGGTATTTGATAAGCTCATATTTATACATATTTTACATCAAATTCTCTTGTCTTTTCTTAGTTATTTCCTCATATTTTTGTGCTATTTACTTTGTTTTTGTGTTTTATCGAATTTATCTAGCTAAGAAAATAAAAATAACATAAGTGTGATTTTATGTAATAAATTCGTGTCAAAACTGTTTATCTTTTAAATTAAATAAAATATATATATATATAATAATTATAATTCATTTCATGGTTTGTTTTGTAGAAAATATGAAAGCTGCCTAGTGCAGCATGCATGAAGAAAAGAAATAAAAAATATATATATACAAAGGCAGTGGATGGCACACTGACAGTGAAATAATAAAAGACAGAAAGAAGGTGCAGGGAACAAACAGAAAAGGCAGGCGAAGGAGCACTGAGGAAATAAAAAATAAGAAGGAAATGGTGAGTGGAAGAATGCACTGACAGGAAAATAGAAATATAAGGTGGAGGAGTCATGGCGTGAAGGGGGGATGAGGGAACGGAAAGAAAGGCAGCATAGCTGCCTGGTCAGCTAGCAGGAACTTGAGCGGAACACGTGGGCGAGTTTTGAAGGCTGTGAAACAGGAAGTGCAGCCTTGGGGGACGCTGCCTGGAGGCAGCGAGAGGAATAATAAAAAAGTGCTGCCTTGTGCAGCTTGGCAGCGAGAGGGGTGCTGCTTGGGCAGCGTGGGTAAGCCTCGGGGAAGAATAAAAAAAAAACTGCTGCTTTAGGCAGTTGACGAGAGGAACTTGGAGTGCTGCCATCGGTCTTGGGGGAGAGAAGCAGCAGCGTGAGGCAGCGTGCCTTGCGCGGGCGTGGAAATCAGCGAGACAGGGGTCAGGAGACAGGGAGGAACTTGGAGTGCTGCCATCGGTCTTGGGGGAGAAGGCTGCCTTTAGGCAGCTGGCAGAGAGAAGAGGGTGTGCACGCCAGGAAGTCAGGACAAGAAGCAGGTCAGTAAAGGGCTGCCTTCATGCAGTAAGACGTGCGGAAAGTGAGGTGGCGCGAGCGGGACAGCAGCTGGCAGGCGAGGAGAGCAGAAGCACAGTGGCGCTAAAGCACTTTACTCTCTCGGTTTAATTTTCCAAACTCAAGTTTAATTTCTGTTTTAATTTATAAATAATGTGTAACTAATTTTGTTTTGGCTAGAGGTTAATTCAAAACCATGGATATATTTGTAATATGAATTGATTACCTTCAGTTGTGATTTCTGAGTTGTGATTTAATTTGCTTAACTGCTTGATTGATAACTTATTTTTGTTTGTCGATTAAGGATGCATACTTAATTTACATGCATGAATTTGATGCTAGAATATAAGTAAATTTCACCTAATCGTTATGAACTTATATTCACAAGTAGTAAAGGTTGTTGACCACAATCGTGTTAAGTAAATTCTTGGCATAAGTTTCATGCAATTCATAGTAACAAGTGCCTCGTCAATGCTTATGATTTTCATAGAACTTAATGATTCTTGCTTGTATCTCTATTATGCAATTCATGTAGGGAACTTGTGGGGAATGTTTTGGGTTGTCGTATGCAATCATCCAATCCATTAACTTAAGGAAAATCTGAGAATTAATTTAAGCGGACCTAATTAATTTGGGGCGTTGAGAATTTACAATTTATTGAAAGAACAACTGAAAATCAATTTAGGTTGCATATGTGTCATGTGTGGAGAATAATCCTCTAGCCAGTCCGTCGTCCATCCATTCACTTTAATTTCATGTTTTTGTCAATTTTGTAATTTATTTAAATTTAATTTACTTTTCATCAAAATCAATCCCCCATTTATTTTAAAGTGTTAGATTTGTTAGAAATCAATTTAGTTTGTGTTTTCTAGAGTCTTGAATTATTTTGAGTCTTTTGATTTGTTTTAGATTATTTGTTAGTTTTATTTTGAGTTATTCTAGTTAAGTGTTTTGAGTCTAGTTTAGTGTTTTAAATTTTGTTTTTACGTTTTTAATTTAATTTTACTTTGATTAGCATCCCTAGTTAATCCCCGGCCTAGAACGATCCCTACTTATCCATATACTACAATTGTCACAAATAGGGTTTAAATTTGTGCGTGAATTTATTTTCGCACCAAGTCCTATTTATAGAGCATGACCGGCCCTCTTTGGAAGAAATAGTGGCCGGCCCTTGGGTATTTTTGGGAGTGTAATGGATGATTTAATTGGTGATCAATGGATTGATTAGGAATTAATCCATTAATTAGCCAATTACCCTCCACCTAAATGGAATGTTATGTAGGTTATAAAATAATTACCTAAGATGAGGATGGATGAGAATATCTTTGAATTTGTTACCTATTTTGGACACTTTTGACTTGATTAACGGATGATTGTCCGCTGCTCGCGCGTATGAATCCCGATATGCCTCAAGGGTATTTTTGTCATTTTTTACCCAAAAATCCACGTGTCGCCTTGTGATTATTTTTGGCTCCACAAGATGTCTGAGAGGGAGGACTCGGGCAAAGAGAAAAGAGAAAAGAGCTAGGGATCTGCCACTTGGCAGTTTAGGAGAAATGAGGAATCTAGATCGACGGCTAGGATTAAATGAGATAAGGGACTAAATTGATAGACTTAAACATGTTTCAGGGTGGAAAATAGAGATATAATTAAATTGTAGGGGCGGGCGTAACAATCTTCTTCCTTAAACATTTGGATAATTACCCGTGCATCAGATTCTACCACCAGTTGATCAAACCCCTGCATACAGCAAAACACCAAAGCATCCCGAACAGCAACAACTTTCGCTGCAGCAGTAGAGTGACAAAACAACTCACCCGAGCCACCCGCAACCTGCAGCAGCCCCACAAAATCACGAACAACCCAGCCCATACCTGCCCCCAACGAATCCTTGCACCATGCAACATCAGAATTTACCTTTAAAGTCCCAAACGGCGGTGGCTTCCACTACACCCTTCTCGGCACCGACTCTATTGCCACATTCCCCATCTGTGGACTCCTCTCCACATCTTCATGTGCTCTGGCACCCATGAATTCCACAATATTCTGCTTTCATACCTCCACCACCTCCAAAGGCTGACGAGAAACACCATTAAACATAACCTCATTCTGATTTTCCCACAATCGCCATAACCCAAAGACAAACTCTTGCATAATCTCCACTTCATTTGCCATACCTCGAACCCGATTACAGAAATTCTCCCAACTTCCAAGAAAGTCAGGACCTTCCAAATGAAAGGAATTGAGTTGGAAAGAAGAGGATAACCAAAACATGTGACTAAGCTCGCACTGAAAGATTAAATGGTTCTCCGTCTCATCAACCGTACCACACACCCCGCAAACATTATCCACCCTTATACGTCGTCTTTGCAAATTACGACAGACTGCCAAAACACTATTACAACACCGCCATACAAAATATTTCATTTTATTAGGAACCTCCAAACTCCAAATCCTATTCCACACTCGAGTACGTTCCGACACTCCACTTGTTGCACCCCGCCCCTTCCTCCCTAGGCCTCTATTCTCCAAAAGACTCCAAGCCACCCCATAACCAGATCTCACCGTATATACCCCATTAGTCGTGTGGTGCCACACCATCTTATCACAACACCCCATTCTACTGATCGGTATGCTAAGAATAGGCGCCACATCATCACAATTAAACCCAGCGAAGATCAAGTCCTTGTTCCAAGCCTTTAAATCCTTGTCAATAAGTTCACTCACCATTGTTGCCTGCAAACCCTCTCGTCGCCGAACCCTGAACATGGAAGGCTTGGGAAACCAAGGATCAACTCTAATCTTTACGAACGGTCATGCCAATCCTCATTAGATTCTAACCGAAAAACGCATCTAAGAGAGTAAGAAAATAAAAAAAAATAATAACCATGCTAATCTTCTCTGTATCGTTTTAATTTTATCAAATATCCCCTAAGGAACAAGCTTAGTTGTAGACCGTAGCCATATAAAGCTTTACTGAGTCCTGAAGTTGTCCGATGTGGGACAAAAGTTACGTTCTCTTTCATCCACGTGGGCCATCCAAGCCCCATATATTTTTTTTTTTTGGTGGGAAAGAAAAGGATTATTCTAGAACAATAAAAATTTGGAATACGCCTGAATAAATTGCTTATCATGATCAAAACATATGGATGTAAACTTAGTACTTACATGAAACGGAGACGTTCTGTGATATATACAGAAATTCTCCTCAGATAAGTCACAAATCTATTATTTTTAGTTGTGAATGTATAGACCAAAAAGACTAATTATAGAAATTAGAGTTTATTAGACTTTGCACCCCTGTGATTAGAATTCAGTAACAGTTTGGTTTACGTCTTTTCTAGTTTTCCTCTTTTAAAAGTTAACAACCTCTCGGTCTGCCCAAATTAACTATTATTTTTTTATAGGATAAAAGACTGTTTACTACCCTCATGTTTCGTGGTTTTCAACATTTAGTACATCAAGTTTTTTTCGTCTCAGAGTCATACCTAAAGTGTAAATTTTGGGACAGTCTCATACATCCGTTAGTCAAACTGTTAAGTTTTTCGTTAACTGTGACGTGGCGCACTGACTGGGCGCCACGTGTCATCCACGTTTTTTTTTTTTTTTCTTTTCTTTTCTTCTTCTTCCTTCTTCTTCTTCTTCCTCCGACTGCAACTTTCTGTTTTTTTTTTTTTTTTTTTTTTTGCTTCTTCCTTCCTTCCTCTTTCCTTTCCATTTCTTCCTTTTTCTTCCTTCTTCTTCCTCCGAAATCTGGGGAATGTTTTTTTTTTTTTTTTTTTTTTCTTTCTTCTCCTTCCTTCTCCTTCTTCTTCTTCTTCTTCTTCTTCTTCCTTCTTCTTCCTCTTCCTCAAAAAAAAAAAAAAAAAAAAAAAAAAAACACTTTCATCTTCCCCCAAATTCGGAGGAAGAAGAAGAAGAACGAAGAAGGGGAAGGAAGAAGGAGAAGAAGGAGAAGAAGGAGAAGAAGGAGAAGAAGGAGAAGAAGGAGGAAGAAGGAGGAAGAAAAAAAAAAAAACTAAATCTGGGCAGATTCGGAGGAAGAAGAAGAAGAAGAAGAAGGAAGGAGGAAAGAGAAAGAAGAAGAAGAAGAAGAGGAAGAAAAGATAAAAGTGTTTTTTTTTTTTTTTTTTTTTGAGGAAGAAGAAGGAGGAAGAAGAAGAAAGAAAGAAAGAAAAAAAAAAAAAAAACTTCCCCAGATTTCGGAGGAAGAAGAAGAAGAAGAAGAAGGAGAAGGAAGAAGAAGGAAGAAGGAGGAAGAAGAAGAAAAAAAAAAAAAAACATTCCCCAGATTTCGGAGGAAGAAGAAGGAAGAAGAAGGAAGAAGGGGAAGAAAGGGAAAGGAAGGAGGAAGGAAGGAAGAAGCAAAAAAAAAAAAAAAAAAAAAACGTGGATAACATGTGGCGCCCAGTCAGTGCGCATCGTCACAGTTAACGAAAAACTTAACAGTTTGACTAACGGATGTATGAGACTGTCCCAAAATTTACACTTTAGGTATGACTCTGAGACGAAAAAAACATGATGTACTAAATGTTGAAAACCACGAAACATGAGGGTAGTAAACAGTCTTTTACCCTTTTTTATAAGACAATTTGCAAAGCTGTTTTTTCCTTACATGAATATAGGATAAGAAATGTTAAGGAAACTCTCTCAAAGTGAGATTCTATGTGGAATCTCTGTCACCACACAGTTTAATGTCAATTCTCGTATCAACATTACCAAACATTGTGCCAAACATAAGGTGACAAAGTCTATGAAGAATTCTACTTTTAAGAGAGTCTCATTTTCATTTATCGTATAAGATTGATACCAAGTAAACTATTTTTGATCAATTATTATAGGGTGGATTATTTTTTAGCATCAACAATGGGAGCATATTTGCTCACCACTATAAACTATGGTGTATGCTTACCATACACCTAATCATCTATCACATACCCTTTAACTTAATTTTGGTTAATTTTTTCAAAATTGAAAAAGTAACATTTAATGTGAAAGTTAACTAGAGTTTAGTAAAATGATACATGACAGATGATCAGGTGTATAGTGGACATACACCATAGCTATGGTGGTGTGTAAAAATGCTCCCATAAACAATTCTTATTTACCATTTCTAGTTATGATCCACGTGGTACCAATATAGCGCATGTGTAAGTGCAAAATCAAGGGTCAAACAATGTACCATTTTATAACATCAAGGGTGGTTGTTGCTGGAGGAGGATTCGCTCCCCTTCTAATCTCTTTCCCCATTTTCTCCCCTTCTATTTGAACGGTTACGATTAAGCCACGTCAATAACTTATATTGATTTTTTTTATAGAGACAATAAGACAAAAAACAAAGTGTGAGAGGAAAAGAAGGAAGGATATGAGAATAGGAGAGGAGAGAATCCTAATCCGGCTGTTGCTTACCAAATTGTTACTTTTACCCAAACCACATGAGTGCAAAGTGTATATAGATTAGGGTGAAGTGCCGATTTAGTCCTTGAACTATCACCTCAGTGAAAATTAGGTCTTTGAAATATGTTTTTGGTAAAATAAGTCTCTAAATTTATTAAATATGGCTAATTTCATCCCTACTATTATATTAAAAGCTAGGGTAAATTACACAAAACAACCTCAACTATGGGTCGAACCACAATGTCATACCTCATGTTTTAAAAATTACAATGTCATACCTCATTTTACGAATTTGTTGCAATGTCAAACCTCCGTCAATTTGTCTATTAATTTTTCTGTTAAATGCTAATGTGCCTTGGAGTAGGACTCACTCCCTTGTCCAATTGGATAAAAATATTAATAAATTAAAGATAAAATTATTTAAATATTTTTGTAAAAACAAGTGGAACCCACCCTTTCTCTCTCTCTCTCCCCTCTCTCCTATCTCTCTCTCTCTTTTCTTTCTTCCTCCATTCTTTCACCTTCATCTTTCATAGAAATTTAAATCGGCTGAGAGAAAAAAAAAATTCACCACTCTCCTCCCCAGAAAAATTTCACCTTCATCCTCCAAATTTCACCATTCTCCTTCTCTCTCCCCAGAAAAAAAGAATAAATTTTGGACAAAAAAAACCCATATATATATATATATATATTTTTTTTTTTCTGTTGGGCCTGGGACGGGGTCGAATTTGGGGATCTGGAAGAAATGAGGTAGAAGGGCGAGATGCGGTTGTCGAAGTAGAGGTAGAAGATGTCGCTGGCAAGGGCAAAGTAGAGGGAGTGTGCAGAGAGTAAAGTCGAAATCTTGGTGCCAACGGGGAGGGATTTGAGGTTTTGGATTGGGGAAGATGGATGAGAGTGATGGGTTTATAGGGGGTGGGTTCAGCGGCAGGGATTTGGTGGAAGATGAGGGGGAAAAGCTCCATGAGAGGGAGGTGTAGATGGACAAAGACATTGGAACATATCAGAAGAAAGGGGGAGAAAGAGAGATAATTATAGGGTGGGTCCCACATTTTTTATAATAATATTTAAATAATTTATTAATATTTAATTAATATTTTTATCTAATTGGACATGAGAGTAGGTCCTATTCCAAGCCACGTCAGCATTTAACAGAAAATTAACAGACAAACTGACGGAAGTCTGACATTGCAACAAATTTGTAAGATGAGGTATGACATTGTAATTTTTAAAACATGAGGTATGAGATTGTGGTTCGACCTATAGTTGAGGTAGTTTTGTGTAATTTACCCTAAAAGCTATTTTATCTAATTTTTCGTCAACTTAAGTCACTTGACATACCTTAGAGTGTAATATCATCATTCTCTCGCCTATAAGCCCTTAACATTTCATATAAGTTGCGAACCTAACGTCTAATTTACCCTCTAAAGTTAACTTCATACACTATTTCTTTATGAAGAATTGACAATCTACCCTCCAATGTGTATCACATGCCAGTAACACGACTTAAATTGACAGAAGATTGAATATAGTAGCTTTGTATATAATATTAGGGATGTAATTGGCATATTTTTATAATTTAAGGACTGATTTTTCTGAAAAAAATCGTTTAGAGACCTAATTTTTACTTAGGTGATAATTCAGGGATTAAATTGACAATTCAACCTATAAATTAAGAATGTTAGAAATTTAGTGTAGAATAAAAATTGAAACCAACCAACCCAAACTAAAAATCTTGGTAAATCGAACTGAATTAAAATGGTCTTTATGTGGTTACTTAAAAATATCATTAACGGCAATGGACGTTTGGTCAATGGTTCAATCCTTGACCGAACGAAATCGGGTCTTGTCCACCCATATTTATGAGCATCCTGAGAAACTTCGTTGAAATTTCCTCAAAATTTCAGTTTAGGAAAGTTACCTCATTACAGACTTAATTCAATCTGTTGAGATTTCCTTATTTATTCCAATTCGATATTTCCGTCAATGTCCATATTAATAAAGAGTGATATTATTCATACCTCAATGTCTTATCTTCTTACCCACCTTTTAATGTGTTGATGCACAAAATCAGTGAGGATTTTGGTACAACAGAAAGTGTCAAGTTTGTGACATTCGCTAGATTGCTCCGGTCACTAGTGTGGATAAGTATGCAAATGGATAGAGGCAGGGAAGCAAACACAAGATGTAAGTGGTTCACCCAGATTGGCTACGTCCGCGGAGTAGAGGAGTTCTCATTAATTGTGAAGGGTTTACACAAGTACATAGGTTCAAGCTCTCCTTTAGTGAGTACTAGCGAATGATTTAGTACAAATGACATTAGGAAATATTGTGGGAGAATGATCTCCTTTTATAGAAGAGAGTTTCTAGCTTTGTTCTGACATTGACACGTGTCGTGTTGTGATTGACTTCTGATGTTGACACGTGTCGCGCTATGATTAGCTTCTGATGTCGACACGTGTCGCACTGTGATTGGCCTCCTAGTTGGAGGGAAACTCTTCTAGGTCATTGACGGTATAACGTTGACCGGTGCTTAGTAGTTTCGGGATTGGTCAAGTATGGTACAAACATAATGAATTTTTTAATTACAAATTTGTCCATTTACAAAAAGACTGATAAGGATATTAATTATCTTGTTTTGCTTAATTTAAAAAATAAAATAAAAAAACAGGTTAGGCATGGGAAACAATTTGTCTACCTTAAACCCTAACTCATATTTTCATCTCATTTCATTCAGAGAAAGTAAAAAAATAGCCAGTGGCGGAGCCAGAATTCTGAATGAGGAGGGCCTTTCACAAATATGTATATATATATATATATATGAGTGTGTGTAAAAAGTTGAATTCATAACATGTTGACATATGCAATTTGTGTAATCCTCACAAAACTGAAAAAAATCTTTTAAATTCAATACTAAGAAGAAAAAAATGTAAAAACCCAGACAACCAAGTAAGAGGTAGGTTGTGGAAGGCTAAAGAAAATACAAACAAGTAGAAAAAGAAGGAAAAGGGGGAGATGTCTGCAAATAAAGAATGTGGGTTGCTTTAGAAAATTATAGGGTGTATATTACTGTTAGGTGAGAGAATCGAACCAGAAGTGGGGTTGCTTTTTCCATTTAAAATTGCACATCTCTTTTAAAACTCTCATGCCAAACTTATCGTTTCATTAGACAGCCGAAAAGATTTAAAATTAAAACAGCTTAACAACGTCGTTTGCTTCATCTTCTTCCATGAGGTTCACACCTCAGATGAAGTCAGGATGGGCCAGGGACTACCCTAGTCCCTTGGTGGCTCCGCCCCTGAAAATAGCAATGGACTTAGAAGATGACGCTTATATGGAAGAGGTAGAATATTATGTTTTCATTGAAAAGGTAGAAGAATAATTTGTGTGTAGGTCATTTGAATTTATCCATCATATTTTTAAATTTGTCGTTGTCGAATTCTTTTGAATTTGGATATCCATTTGAATTTGCAGATCTTAGTGGTTTTCATTTACATATTATTTGTTATATTTTTTAAGAGACAATTTTATAATTTCATATGTACGTACATGTTAAAGGTTATTTTGGGAATAATAGTGGGTAGGAAAATAGCATTTTAATTTTTTAACTTTTTAAGGTGGATGAGATTATAACGTGGATGAGAAAACAAGACAATGAGGTGAGTTTAATAGCTCTCTTAATAAATTGGTTGTGAGAACTTTTTCTGATAAGATTTTCGAATTTTTGAGATTTCTAGGATTTGGAAAAGAAAAGAGGCGCACTAAAACCCTAGCGATTGATGTCTGTCCTTGGCAGCTCTCTGTGATTCAAATTCCTCATCCACCATAGCTCGTACAGTAAGGTGATTACATCCATGTATGAACCTGTGTTTACTAAAATTTAGTGCTTTTCGTATTTCAATCATTAATTTAGGGATTCATTTTCAACGTTTTAAGTATTAATCTCAAGGACCAAGAATTCTCAATGAAATTTCCTTGCTTTGAAGCATAATTCTAATTAAATGATTTCGTCGATCCACACATTTTTGTTATTTGGTATTCACTTCTAAGTAATTTCCTAGATCTGCAACTTACCTTGATATTTTTGTTTTTGGTGAGTAGATACAACGTTGTTAAGATGTTGTGTTTGATATACATTACTCAAACAAATTTGAATAATTTATCTCCACTTATGTCGATATTTATTTATCTCCACAACCATGATAATTATGACAAGTTCAATGTTTAATTAATAGATCTTTTGTAGATTTTTTGTTAGAAAAGGCCCAGTTTCAAAGATTTTTAGCTAGATTTGTGGGTTAGAAAATAAGGGCACCAAATGAAACAAAATTGGTGATGGAAGGGTGGATTGGTGAAGTTTGGTTTGTTTAAGGCCTCAAACAATGGAAAGAACCAATCCTGTTGGCTTGATTTATCATTTAATTATGACCCAAACATTAGTTCAATTCAACTAAACCACTCATAAGCAGGGACGTTTATGAGATTTTGGGGGCTCTGTGTAGAAATTATATAGGGGCTCTTTTGCTCATGATTACATTATCTCACAAAAGCATACTAAACCAATAAAAATGATCATATATTAGTATCATAATTAAAAGAAATTTTGTAACTAAAATTATGGCATCAATCTACAAAATCATTAGTGGACATGTAAAAGAAGTCATGAAACAAAACATAAAGATGAATAAAAAGTAGAAACTAGATACACTAATCCAAATTGCAAAAACAATAATTATGGTAATACCTAAATTAAAGGCAGCCTTTAATCTTCAGTAACAAATTATATTAAGGCCTTAATCTATGTATCTCTCTTCATTCTCTCTGCCCAAACAAGAAACAAAATAATCAAATCCAGATCCTAGATTTGATTAAAGTAATATTATATTAACCGCCACTTAGTACTACGGTCTAGTGGTATTTTTTCTTATAAGTGAGAGGTCTTAGATTTGATTCTTGCGAAAGGTGAATTCGAATCATATTATTGCTAGGTCATTGTGAGGCTTAACCCGCTCTCCCACCCCCATTAGTAAAGATAATATCTTTTGTACAGAAAAAAAATTATCCAAAATATTTTACTATTAATATATTGACATCAAAGTGCATGGGAGATGAGCACAATAACAAATGGTGGCAACAAATAAAGCAAACTGCGCATATCGCAACGAAATCTTTCAAATTATAATTGTTTGTCATAGATACACAGATGATCTATATCCTTATTTTACTAACCGATTCTTTTTATCTAAATTTCAGTACGTAGAGAGTAGACAAGATATGAATATGGACGATAAGAAAGGTGGGGCAATCAGTGAAACAAAGGTGGCCGAGGAGGAGGTTACAGAAAATTCAACACAACCAAAACGCAAAAGCTTCTGGACTGAGTGTGATCAGTGCAGGATACCATTTGAGTATTTCGACAGATATTTCCTTGGTCACCGTTTCAGATGCAACGGCTGCCGAGGAA
Source organism: Malus fusca (assembly GCA_035220775.1). Classification (NCBI taxonomy): domain Eukaryota; kingdom Viridiplantae; phylum Streptophyta; class Magnoliopsida; order Rosales; family Rosaceae; genus Malus; species Malus fusca. The sequence continues at coordinate 6,793,379 of CM069075.1, forward strand.
TATTTGTTGCTCTAGAAGTCGATCCGCCATCTACTCAACGTAGCCGTAATACCGGAAAGCGAGTTCGTCGCGGCGGCAGCAGAATTAATTGTTTGGGCTGCTGATATTCAGGAATGCAAGATGCTTCATCGAAACTTAAATTACAATGCGGAGAAACCTTTTGAGCATTTACTCTTGCAGTCAAGGTTAAATAAATTTTCGGCAAGCCTTACATGATGAGGGGATGATAAGACCTGGTTTAAGATTTTAATTTTATTTATGAGACATGATTTAAGATTGAACCAAAAGTGATGAATTGGTTTCTTATGCATTGGTTTACATTATAGTTATACTCAAATATGTTCTTATTGACCTAAAAATAAACCTGTTTACTTATTTTGTCGCACTTCCCAAACTGCCAGACACCAAACCCTAAACGGCTATACCCTTTGGCCTTTGTCTCATTCCCCAAACAAACACCAACCATAAACACCCTTGTTTATTCTAGACCCCCACTTCGAAGGTTAGACTTTCCAGCTATCTCCAGCTTCTAACCGTAATTGACAGGTTTGATAAGAATATGTAGGATAGAAGGGTAAAGGCTGTTCATGTCTTGGTCCTCAAATCAAACACGACTCACACTCACAGCCAAAACTGACCATGTCAGTTGTCGTAGACAGTCCCATGCAGATTTCGAGTCGTTTATCGTGTTATGTAAGAAAATTCTACTTCTAAATTCCACCTCTTATACATGCATGCATATGAATTTTGTGCACCTCTTTTTTTAGCTTTTCACACACGTTTATTTGTTTTTTAGGTTTCTAATTGAATAAATCAAACGAAAATAACGTACATGATTAAATAAAGACATGTGAGAGGCTAAGACATATGTGTTTTCATTATTTTTCATAAAAAATAGTTACACGGTAGAATTTCTTAGTCCTATCTATGATTAAATTATGAAAATCAGGCTTTGTACGTGGCCCTCCTACAAATTCACCAACCAAAAATAGTCATCCTCTCAAAACGCAATCTCTATTAGCCCTCTTTGACAAAAAAAAAAAAAAATCCTCATTATCCACACAATATTAATACAAATTATCGTTGCAATATCGATAAAATTATTGCCACAATATTAAAAGTATTTTCGACAAACAAGTCAGTAGCTATTACACTTTGAATTTTGATCAAACGGCTAAAGTTATTATAACTTTTAAAGGGAGCCCTTATTTTTAGCCGTTGGATGGATCCCTTTCCTTACACTTTGACAGACAGGCTGACTATTTTTGGTTATTGGATATAAAATTTAAAACGTTTATCATGCCTATTGAGATATTTTTTAGTGTGTTCAGAACGCGGAATGGTACACCACGTGTTATTATAAAAGTAGTAAAATATTTGTATTAAAAAATAAAATTTCCTTAATAACAGTTAATGTACCATCTGTGTTTCGAGCACAATTTCCGCTATTTGAGGGCTAATGTCAAAGACTCAAAGCAACGGTTTGTTAACTTCAATATTTATATTTGCCAATCACCGAAACTATACAATCAATCAATAATATAAACTCACACCAAAGTCTACGCCAAGTACTCGATCGTAATTTCGAACAATGAACCCGCCACCGCCCGTACAAATCCAACTCTCCTCCCCGGGCTTTCCGCCAGCCACCACGATCACCCCAACACCTGATGGGACCCACCGGAAGGTCGCGATCGCCGTTGATTTAAGTGAGGAGAGCGCCTTCGCCGTCCGATGGGCCGTCCAGAACTACCTCCGACCCGGGGACACCGTCATCCTCCTCCACGTTCGACCTACCAGCGTCCTCTACGGTGCCGACTGGGGATCCGTTGACCCCAACGACGCCGTCTCCTCCTTCTCTGAGTCTCAGCAGAAATTGGAGGACGACTTCGACGCCTTCACCACCACCAAGGCGGCCGACCTGGCGCAGCCGTTAGTGGAGGCGCAATTTCCGTTCAAAATCCACATAGTGAAGGACCACGACATGAAGGAGCGGCTCTGCTTGGAAGTCGAGAGGCTCCGGCTCAGCGTCGTCATCATGGGCAGCCGCGGCTTCGGCGCCGCCAAGCGAGCCTCCAAGGTCGGCAGGCTCGGCAGCGTCACTGACTACTGTGTTCACCACTGTGTTTGTCCAGTTGTGGTCGTGAGGTATCCTGATGACTCGGACGGGTTGGGCCCTGGCGGCGAACCCGATACCCCGGTGGATCTCCACCCGGTGCCGGAGGAGGATCCGGAGGACTTCAATGAAGGCTCCTCCTCCGACAACGATGATGCGCATGGTAAATTTCGTTTGTCCTCAACTGTAAATTACACTAAATAATCGTAAATTGTAAATTGACCCCTTTTTCTCTCGTCATGTTGCAGAAATCGAATAAATTGAAGGTTGGAGGGCTTACGCAGCGAATTTAAATGGGTTTATGGCTACTCTTGTAATTTCTAGTGTTTTTCACTTTGCATTTTCTCATTGTCAAACCGTGAAAACTGGTGGTGAATTGAATGTATAATCACATGCATGTTTGATTTTATAGCTTTACCCTTGCTACCGTAATGGTCATTTACTTTTTTTACTCCGACAACCACGGAATCAAACATAAGACTTCGGGTACAAGTGAGCGTCGTTAACCATACGAACTAAATGTCATAATACAGTGGTTAGAATTTTTTTTTTTTTTAAGCATCAAACCACTTGTATTATAACACTTGATATACCGGACGGTGTTTCCGGCACATAAAAGATATCTCTAACCATACAGGCAAACACGAACAGCGATTTCCGGCTATATAGGCAAACACCATTAACTACTTGAGCTACTGTTTGGACCCAAATTTACACCATCGGTCCAAGTAATCGAGGTTGTTGAGTGAACATAGCTCCTGACTGTTGGATCAATAAATAAAGGTCATTATTAAAATATAATGATTTTTAAAGTGATGATTTTTATCATAATTATCTTTTAATAATGATTTATTATGAGATATATATCTTGAAGTATGACAGCACAACTGACGTGTGAATGTGTGGATGAGATTGGATTTAAGTGACAGCCATCAAGATGCATGCAGGGATTTAAATTATAGGAAACCTAGGTAGACTAGGCTGCTTTTTACTTGGTGATGGATGTGGTAGACTTGCCATGGGAATGACTAATAGATATATATATATTTGGTGGTGGCCGTACTTTTTGGCAGCCTGCATGCCATGGGGAAAGTGCAAACTATATATATATATATATAATTGGTGGTTGTTTACATAAGGTTATCTAAGTCACGTCAGATACATAGGAATTTGAAATAGGACTCTACTCGAGAATTAGGCCATGCCAAGCAAGTACATCAGTCCTATAAATACAGATGCAATAGCAACGGAAGAGAGGACCCCCAATTCAACACACAACTGCCCTGCGCAAACTCTCTCAACAACTTTGAGATTTTTTATTTTCTCTTTTCACTGACACATCTTCCGTTGGCATCAACAGCACTGTGAAAGCAATCGGTAATATCTTAAGTCGGCATAGATAGCTCTGTCACCGTAGAATCGGCCGAACTCGCAGTATCTTCCGTTGGCATCAACAGCACTGCGGCGAGGACAGTTGGTTACCTATCTCGGTCGAGGAGGATTTCTGAATCCTTTTTTATTGAGGTCATCTCATTAGCCGTCTCGGCAAAGTGAGGTGTTACCGTTTACGGAGCTCGGCGCATTGCACGCCGAGTTATTTTATGATTGGATACTCCCAAGTGGGGTTTAGAGTTCGGCATTCAGACGGCCGAACCACGTTCACTATTAAGACTTATATTCGCTTTGAGTATTTGTGTCCTTACACTTTGGTGTCGATTCGGCGTGAGTTTACTCTGACGAATACCATCACTGTGACCGAATCCGACGACGGCGATTCGTGAACTTCGTAAGAATAGTAACCTTGTCTTCAGGTTCGAGAACCCAAGAGGCCGAGACGTGTTCCTTCCTCGGCCGCAATCGCAAGACGCAGAAGTCAGCCGCACACTCAACGCAACATCAACAAATTTACTCCTCGGCCGAGCTCGGCCGACGAGTTGGCACGCCCCGCATTCACCGAAGGACGTATTTAGCTTAGAGATTACTCGGCCTGCGCGCCACGTAGACTTGGTAGTTTTTAGGGTCAACAGCTACAAACAAGACGTCAATGCTTGCAAAAGAAAATTCAACCATTCAATAAAAGGGTGTTCGGAAAGCACACAAAAATATAGAATTTCAAATGTGAGAGAATGCAATCGTAGAAATCCACACACAAACCAAAAGTTTTGGTCCAAAAAACCAACTACTGCATGAACCGATACAAACTACAAAGCCTGAAATGTAAATCCTCACATAGCTGCCATTGTTCCCTCACTCCGACTCCTGCGCATCGAGGGATCCTGCTTGAGGTTCATAATTCTGCTTCCCAAATCAAGGTAGTGCTGCCGACTATGCGCTGTTGCTTTTGTTCCGCTCGGAGGGAGGTGGCTGTGTCTACCCCGAGACTTTTTCAATGTTGCTACAGATGCACTTGCATGAGCGTGAGTTGAAGTCGATGGCTTTTTGGAAGATACACCATGACTAGCCTTCCTCGGAGCCTTGTGATCGGGTCTAAGGGTTCGATCAAACTGGTGGTTACTAATACCTAAGCGAACTGACCGATCTGCAGAATCCTTCAGAGAGCTGGACTTGATTTGCTGCCGGTTGTAGTAAGCCATGTGGGGAAGAAGTCCTTGCAGGTATTTCTTCAATTGGTCATCGCCGACATTCTTCTGAGCTGGGTTTCCTTCCAGACTGATGGCTTGCAAGGAGTTGTAGTTCGCCGCAAGTTGACCAAGACATTTTGCCGTTGAGATTTTGTTGAAGCGCAGATCCAGAACAGTCAGTTTTAGGAGGCGATGAAGACCCTCCACCTCACTGATCTTGTTTCCAGCCAAGTACAATTCCTTTAGAGATGAACAAGAAGCTAGGCCTTCAACATAGACAAAACAGGAAAAAATAAGTTAGGACATGAATTATTCATGATTAATCAACAAGAGAAGCCAGGAAATATTTCAATGTGTATTCGATATATGCAATCTACCATGTCCGATCCTCAAAATCCTGTTGTAGCTCAGGTCCAGTACACGAAGTCTTGTGAGTTCACGCAAACCTTCAATAGTAGAAATACTGTTTTTTGAAAGATTCAGCATATGGAGTCCTCGAGGAAGAGCACCAGCAGTTATCCTTACTGCAGCATGTATGCAAATGGAAAGCTAATTAGAATACAGAATCAATTAATCCCAAGAATAATCACAAACACCATAACACAGAAGCATACAGAAAGGATAATAAATATTTGAATCAAATGGAACAGATGAGTCAGAGAGGAAAACCTATGGAATTTCCTGATAAATTGAGCACCCTGAGATTTACAAAAGCACTAAGGAACGGGATCACTACCAATCCATGATTTGCAAGCTGAGCTGTGGTGGCAGCTGCACTCAAAGAAGATATATATCGCTTAGCAACTTCCATGCCAGGAGTGACCTTACCATCTGCCTTAGCAGTAGTCAAACCGTTTGAGTCATTGGACTCTCTCTTCACCTGATCATTAGATTGGGACAATTCATCCATTTCTTCCACCGGACTGCTGCTATGCTGAAGATTATTAACCCACTCCTTGATACGCTTATATTTAAAATCTTTGTTCGGCAATTCATCCCAACTTAGAACTGAGGATTCTCCTTGGAGGTTTTTCTCTGTGATTACCTCATCTGCAGCTGGCATTATCCAGTCCTTTGCAAAACTAGAGTAGTTACAGGAATCATATCCATCATCGATGGAGTTTTCAATATTATCGTTCTCAGCTTTACTTACAACATCATCTCTTTCCTGTTCTTGCTTTACCTGCATTTCAGTCTCATGTACAGAATTCCCTTTCCGCCTCATGCCTAAGACATGCAGGTCCTCGGAAGATCTTGAATGCACTGCTAAACGATTAACAGGAGAACCATCTTCAATAGCTGGAACAGAAGCACTAATGTTTGCAGAAGAACAAGATTTAACAAGCCCTTTTGCAGTACAAGGTGTGAAGTCAGCAGAGTCATCAGCAAACTCTCCAGATGTTGGAGTATCACAGTTTTCATGGCCGTCTTTTTCTGATTGTAATGGTTCTCCAATTGAGAAAATTGATTCATTATTGACAATTTCAGAACTTACTTGACCGAGGTTGGAAGCAGGAGTTGTCTGAGATGGTTGAGGTGGGCTTTCTCCTCGGTCCCTACTTCCCTCTGGTATCGCCAATCCATTCCGATCAAGAGAACCATCAGAAGAAACTCCTTGATCAGTCTCGTCCCCAGCATCATTGTCAGCAGAAGCCCTCCCATCAAGGTATAATTCACTTCCCAGAGACCTACTTTTTATAAGCCGTCCTGCCTGAGTAACCTTCTTGTCATTTTCTTTGATGAAGCTGCTTTCCATATCACCTGCTTTCCAATCAGCCTCAAGAGAAGATACATGCTTCAAACTGCTGTTAATTTGAGAAACTCCTTCTGTCTGTGATGGGTTTACGCTTGATTTTCCAGGCGAATCCTTCAAAGCTTGATTTGGAGAAGAAGCTTGCAATGTTTTATGCATTATTTCGACAGAAGGTTGAAAACTTTTCTGTTTGAAAAAGAAGACTCGGAATCAGAATAAGGAATGAACTATCAAACCAATCTGAATAAATCAGAAGTGCCAATGACCTGATGTGATGATTGTTCTGCTTACCTTAGGTTTGGGGCGATGGACGTTAGCTTGGAAACATGAAAACCTACCCATTGCTGGCAAAATATAAGAGCTAGTGAGCTACATCAACACTCGTGAATTACCTTTGACTACACCGGAAACTATAAATGACAAACTATTGTGCTTATTACTGTCTGGAAGCCTGTATGAACAACCTGACCTTGCTAAGTACAGTGAAAAACTACCATCAAGCTTCCGATAGGGCAACCACGAATGTCATTAGCCATAATCAAGCGACAAACCCACTGAAACACGGCACAATCTCCAGATGTGTGATGATCTCGATCGCCCTAAAACGCAAAGCAAAATCACTCTCTCATTATTACCCCACACCTTTTTAGAGGTGCGAGAGGAAATTGATTTTGCAGTAGCGGCCAGACTGAAATAAAATATCTGTCAAATGGAGATGAACCCCAACCAGAACATGCACCGGAAATGCTGGCCTGATAAAAAGAAGAAAAAAAAATACTGAAACTTAGCACCCCGCGCAGTAATGCACAACATACTATATATAACTCAGTAATTCCAAATCGAGGGGCAGAAAAATACAACTTTCTAAGAATCCATGACAAAAAAACAGATTGCAATCTCCTAATTGCTACTTGAAATGATTACCTCCCATCATTTTCTCTTATACACATTATAGGCTCATTGATGCATAGGATAGGATTAGATGGAATAACTCACAAGATCCAAACTCCAAATTATGTTGAAGTAAGAAAAAATCAAGGTAGCGGTTTCGTTTAGTGGGAATTAGAGGGGATAAGTTATAAGGTGTTGATATCCTACCATTTTGCTAGGATTCGACGGAATAAGTTTCTTTCCTGAGTAATCCATATTCTACCTTCAACTTGAACAGAACTTCTTCACTCTTTTCCTTCAACATGCCTTAAAATCTAATCATATTTAACTCAACATAATTGTTTATGTTAGTGATAAACATCTTTTGTTCCAACATACCCACCAAAAGCAATAAAAAGCTATTGAATGTGTGTATATATATATATATATATATATATGTGTATTGTATACATATACATACATATTATGATATTTTCTGAATTCGTTTCCAAAGAAACGGATAAACAATTGCCTCATATACATACACTATTTGTTTCTATTGTTCATGCCCAGAAAGATTAAACTACATTAAGAAGTCCGAAAACCCGGCAATCAAACACAACCCATTAGAGAAAACAACCCACAAGTCAAAAACAAACAACAAGAACACATTTTTATCATAAAAAAAAAAATCCGAAACCAAGAAAAGGAACGCAAAGAATATAAATTTCAGAAGCAGAGATCTGACCTCTCCGTAGCCAGATTGTAATGGAAGGCAGCGCTCAACGAGAGGAAGACCCTGCCTTTCTTCTTCCTTCTTCTGCAGCAGCAGCAGAGCCACAAAGTCGCAATTAATTTTTTTTATTTTTTTATTTTTTGTAATTGTAAATTTATTGGTTTGTATGTATTATTGAGAGCTCCTCTGGCTCTGATTTTATACACCCCAAAAAAATTATGAAAAAAAATTGATTTTGTTGGTTAAATTCAAGGATTTTGCGTAGAATTTGTGCTTCCGTGTGTTTGTTTGTTAAATAAATGAGAAAATTTTGCGTCCACACACGCAGCGAGTGCGAGTGCCGTTGGTGTTTACTCCTCCTTTCATGTGTTTTTTAGCATATTATTTTTAAGTTCGAATATTTTAGAACATGTTTGATACTCTACTTGAATTCAACTTTTTAAACTTAAAAACAATTTTTAAGTTTTAGACCTTAAAAACTTGTTTGGTATGATTATTTTTAAAAACTAAACTCAAGACTAAATAAAAAATATAATCTATTCTTTAAAAACACAAAAAATAAGTTTTTAGAGTTTTTAAACTTAAACTGACTCATTTCTTTTCTCTCTGTCTTCCTCTCTCACTCCAAATCTCTTTCTCTTTTCTTCTTTCTCTCTCCCCCTTCTCTTTTTTTTTTACTTTTTTCATCTCTCCTCTAATCCGCTCTCTTCATTTTCTCGATTCTTTCTCCCACTCATCTTCCTCTCTATCTCCTCGAATCCTCTCACTTCTTTCTCTTTCCTCCAATCATTTCTTACTTTCTTTCCTCCTCTCTCATCTTTCTCTCTCGACCCCCTTTTTTGGATCTCTTTGTCTAGTTTAAGTTGTAAGATTTAAAATTTGTAAATCGAATACCAAACAAGTTTTTGAGTCTTAAAGAAAATTGTTTTCAAGAAAAATTCTTAAAAAATGTTTTGAGAAATTATAAAAAAATTCAAATAGAATACCAAACAAACCCTTATTTTCTGCAGACGATATTTTATTTAATTTACAAAGAGAAGATTTGTCATAAGAAGAGTATATTGTTATAGTCAACTTAGTTATGACTAGGTATGAGAAATTTTTTAATGTTTTCGAAACACAAAGTGATGAATCATATGTCATTATATAAGTGATGAGAAGTTTTATTTTATAAGTGTCATTCCACTTGTATAATAATAGTGGTGTATCACTCTATATTCTAACATACTAAAACAAATCTCTCAATTAGCTATGCAGAAAAAATATTATTATTAGTAGTTCAAAAATTTAATTGTGATTGCTTTTATTAAAGTATGTTTTTATTAAGTATGTGGTCCATCAATATTAGAGGGAAAAATTGTTACTGGTACTTTAAAAATTCAACTGTGAATTCCAAACTTTTCATATTTAAAAAAAAAATATGCCAAGTTGGATATCTAAATGAGTTTATTAAAAAAAAAACGTTACTGCAATATAAAATAGCATCCAAGTTAGACCATCGTTCAACTGGAATTTGATTCCCGTCCTACCTAAATAATAAAAAATTAGTTAGGATATCGCATTATCAAAAAGATATTCTCATATTTTTTTCTTCGATCACCTATGTCACTTTACATCTTCCAAGCAATTCTCAGTATATGAAACATGATATCTTGTTCTTGGTTTCACATTATGAATCGAACCTGAACTTATACTAAACATAACACGTTATTCTAATCTCAAAGACATAGTATGTGATTATCTTTCGCTTGTGTTTTCTAAAGGTGATTCTAGCTTTTCTAGAAACATATGTATATTAAATAGATTAAAAAAATTTGATAAATGCGCATACATTTTTTCGGCTTTCCATGCATTCTTGTTTAATTTAACTGTTGATTTTATTAAAAAATTAACGGCCACAAATAAAAAATATGTGTAAAAAGTTAAAAACAATGTGCGAAAATCACCTTTCAATGAATAAAGCCACATTGTAATCTCTTATTACATAGAAATAAGTAGATGGAATGGGACATGGAAGGTGATGCTTCCAATTCATTCTTTAATATGAATATATGATATGGTTGTTCTCTCATTTTCGGTAGTTGATCTCGCCGGCCTTAGGTTTATGGCCATTGAATCTTATGTTGCCAGCAGAAATTCAATTGGAATTTGGAATTTTAAACCAAACGGGTGCAATGTGGCAGCTCTTACTCCTCACAAACAGGTTGGATTAGTGAGGAGGTGGGAGCGGGCGTACAATATACGTGATTCATATACTTATATCTAAAATTTTCTTTGAGTATAGGAGAAATTCTTTGGTGTGCGTGGCATCTAAACACTAACACGTGACATATATGTTTAATAATGTAATGTCATAAAGAGATAAACTTACTGTATAACAATATGTTATTGAATCAAAATATTATGTTGTTGGTAAACTCATTCTATATATATATTTATACTTTTTTGTTCAAATATAATCCTCATTGATAAAAGAAATTGTTACAAGAAATAAACTTAAAGAAAATGTGCTAGTAGGCCAAGTGGACAAAGAAGTCCAAGCAAAGTACACGATGGCCAATTAGACTCTATCTGCTAACACAAGTCGTCTTCGCCACAACCACCATGTACCTCATCAATCTTTTGTTCGGGTTAGCCGATACCCGGTCAGCACCAACAAAACACAAGGGCCATAAAACAAACCCCACATGCAAATAAGTCCCAAATGAAGAACACTCTAATCATTAATCTCACAACAACAAAAATGCACAAATTTTCCTCTAAAAAACTCAACAAAAGAATTAAGCACTCAACACCAGCAACTATATCCACCACCCGAGGACTAACAAGGAAAAACTTTCGATGCCAACAAAGTAAGAAGACAGAATACCATCAAACCGTACAAACCCACACCAGCTGCAAAGCAAATTGGTGCACCTCTAAGTGAGCAACAACTCTCTCTCAACAAGGTAGCAAACACAGGGGCCAGTAGACTTCTCAATCGAAAGTAAACATTTAATAGACAATTGGAGGATTTTTGGGTGAAGTAGTGGGAGGGTAGAGGAGAGCTCTTGCGTGATGTACAAAAGAAGTAGATCTACTGCCGACCTCAAGTTAGAAAAAAAAGCCGACAACTGTGGGTTTACAAATCTAAGGTTTTTGGAAGGGGTGGAGTTAGAAAAGATGCGATTTTTTAAGAGATACAGCTAACTCATTCTACATAAGTCATTCTCTTACTCCGCAAAATATCTCCAAAGACCTACAACGCTGTATTTCGACCCCACCCGCTCTTATTCCCATCTAATGAAGTCTTTAGCAAGACGTGGTCCAGCGTTTGGACTTTGGACCGACTCCAAAATCATGGAGTGAGAAGAAACACCAAGTATTTTGAACAAAAAAAAACACTAGATATAAAATATTTACTCAGAAAATAATGTCCCTATAAAAAACACATGAGAAATTATCCACAAACCCAAGCAATACAACATATCGAGGCCCACAATAAGCCCAATAAACTGGGCCCTTGTAATAAAGGAAGGTAGCGTTGTTCTAGGCCCATCGTTGTCCTCAACCTCGAGCTCGAGAGAGGCTGTCGGCTTTCCGCTATGGCTTCAAAGCTGCTTCCGCTGCGACGCCTCTCGAAGAGGCTTCTCAAACCTCCATCTTCTCCTTCTTCTTCTTCTTCTTCCACCGCCTCCAGGTCGTGCTTGCATATTCTAGAAGCTTCGAAATCTCCACATCTCTCCCAGAACAGCCACGACGGACCTCGTCATTGGATAGCTTCCAGAAGCTTCTGTTGTAGCCCTTTGAATCTCGACGACGATACTCAAATCCCCGCCGCCATCGATTACCAGTAAGTCCCAATTTTCCATCAAAATTTTGTCTTCTGTTTGGCTACTGAGAAAATAAGGAAACAAAGTTTTGATCTTTCTCTCTAAGGCGTTGTTGTAGGAAGTATAAATGTTGCTTCGAGTAAGTTCAAATATACAAACTTTATTTATTGGTAAATGCGCTAAACAGACAATAAGTCGTATATATGTCACGGTTTAGCACCTTTATTGTCTGTTTGATTGAAAGATTGTAACCGGTTCTATTTGCGCATATTTTCCGTATTTATTGAAGTTGTTAATCAACTGAGAAACTCTAAAGCTATTGATTTTGTGTTGGAAATGGAGTTTTAGTTGAAATTGTTGTTTGCTTCGAGGCGTAAAATGAATGTTGCTAATGAGTTGATGTGCATACAGTTCTGTATTGCCGGAGGATGAATTTCACAGGCTAGCTGATTCTACAATACAAGACCTTCAGGAGAAATTTGAGGTACTTCTTTCGTTCCGTTCCTTTTCATGCCGTGTAATTTGAGTAAAAAACTCGTTGCGCATTGTTTTCTTGCTTTGGTACATAACACATTAAGTATTATCTTTTCATTGATGGTTCTAATTGGACAGGAATATGGAGATTCTGTTCAAGTTGATGACTTTGACATAGACTATGGGGTGAGAATGGCTGATTGTTGTTTGAAATTGATTAACTAATTAGGAAAGTAATGAATTTTTTGGTAAATAATTGGGTTTGCATTTGGCAGAATGAGGTGCTGACCTTAAAACTCGGGGATCATGGCACCTATGTTTTGAATAAACAAACACCGAACAGACAAATTTGGTTGTCTTCCCCAGTGAGGTATGTTGTCCGCTGTTGCTCTTACTGGTTTCAGGTTTGCTTGTGTGTTTGTGTCTCAACGCTTTTGTGAGTCTATATGTAGGCTTTCAAAATGTCTGTGAGTCTTGTTGACACCTTTGCTTCACGCCATTGTTTGGACTGCATGTTAACTAAATTTACAATCTCTGAATGAGTAGTTCTGTAACGTGGGAAACTCTTTCATTGTGTGCTATGAATGAAACTGGATGTATCCTCAACAGTCAACACCAGACGAGCTGATCGGTCACTCTATACCATAGTCTGTCACACTATACCATAGTGCACACATACATATTGAAATGTTTGAATGAACATATTTTTTATCGTCAAATGATGTATTACTGCATGCCCATGAGTTTGCTTCTGTGTCCATGGCTTCATCATATTTCCTTGATAGCGGAGTTATTTTTTAGCAATGTGCACACACCTTAGCACGTGCTTGTGATCAGAAATTAATCCCTTAAACTTATGAGTGGATTACAAAGTACAGAAATTTGAATACGATCTTACAATTTTCTAATGCTGTCGAGGTTCTTAGCAGAAGCAAGAACAGGTACCAAATGATGCAGGCTTGAATTAAAAAAAAATTCCTTGAATGAAAAGCTCCTACAAGATTTTGGAATGGAAGCTCAAAAAATGAAATTGAAATTAATTATTGTAGGAAATGTAATCTGATTAATGACTAGAACCTCGAATGGTAGCCCTTCAATTGGAACCTGTGCCCTTCCTTCTCCCACGTGGAAGAATGTCTTGATGCCCTTAAACTCATGAAAGGAAGAGAGTTTGATGGGGCGGAGGGTCTTTATTGTCTACGTATCTTCTATATCAGGAATCCCATCCATTGGAGCACATTTTTATATGTAATCAATCTCAGAAATCCATGTGCTCAGTATTCTGTGGACATGTGACTCTCGCCAAGTTACCATCATGCATGTGCCCATTATTCATGGCACGTCGTTGATGTATATCAGGTTTCCAATCTGGTGGCCGTTGACATGTCTTTATGGAAGCTAATTACATTCATTGTCGTTTCGAGCCTTGTGTTTACAGAATTGGAATGATTTACTATACTGCCCATCTCTTTCATGTAGAATGCTATGTCAAGTGTGATGTAAACATATTCTCACGTACTCACCATCGTGACAAGTCCTTGTACTGATATTGTAAAACCATGATACACATTTCGTGCTTATTCGCCTACTCCTGCATCTATCTTGTGTAAAGTGTTAGACGTTCACGGTTGTGTTTAATCCTCACTGTTTTGCACGACTTATTAATTTTTCTTTCGTTCTGCTAAATGATTTATGTTCTTGATGCAGTGGTCCTCAGAGATTTGACTGGGATCGGAGTTCTCAAGCGTGGGTTTATAGGAGGACCAAAGCTCATTTATTGAAAATTCTAGAGAGTGAGTTGGAGGAACTGTGTGGTGAACCCATCAGCCTCTCGTAAACCGCCTCAAAAGTTAGGTAATATAGTTTCACTTGGAAATTAATTTGCTGTACTCGTAGTTTTTCTTCCAGAACACATATTTGGGGTCCTCCACAGCTGAATATAATCTTATCTTGACTAGTTATTGTCTGAAAATTTGTTTTTTGTGTGAATAAACAACATGCTTAATGGTAAGGCAAGAACTTCATTTCGTTTCGCTAATTTTCTTCCAATGCAATTGTCTTGTAATTTCCTTTTGTGTTCCTTAGTCTCGCTGGGAAAAATTTCACCGTGCAACTTATGACCTACTTGCAATTTGTCCACTCGACTTTTAATTTGTTATGAGCCCCTCTAATCCTTTAAACCATGCCAATTTGCTCATTTTCTCTTGGTAATCAGAACTATTTATATTATAAATAACTTTGTAAAGATTCTCTGCGAAATGTTAATTAAAACTAAAATCGTTTAATCAATTGTAATCAATAAATTGACGGTTAGTAATGTTTTTATCGAACCCGTCCATCTGTTTTTATACAGTTCAACGACTAAATGATCTTAGTTTTAAGAAGTTTTTTTGTAGAGATGATCTATATATAGTGACATATAATATAAATTTTGTAGAGATGATCTTTTATATAGTGACTTATACATAACGGTTATGATTATAAACATGAAGTTCTGTGAATAGTTTACGATGTATTTTAAGTAGGAGTTCCTACTCAATCCTTGAGGAGCCAAGTCTTTTTCATTTAAAAGTCTTGCGGCAAATCGGAATAGAATACTAAAAGTCACTTTGCAAAAAACCAATTAAAACTAAGGTAATTTAGTCATCAAATTGTTTAAAAACAAATGAACGGTATTGGTAAAAGCATTACGAACTGTCTCCGTATTTGCTACAATAGATTGACTAAACGATCTTAGTCTTAATTTATTTTTGCAGAGATGATCCTTACAGTTTGATTCATAGTCTGATTATAAGCACAAAGTTATGTGATTAAAACACTTTGAGTAGCCAAGTATTATTCATACTAATAAGTTAAATGGCATTGTTAAAAGTAGGGTAGTGTTCTCCACACATTCATGTTTATCTCTCATGCTTCTTGTTAATTTTTGTCATTTGATTTTTTTACAATTCATTCGATTCGACGACCTAAAATTAAGAGAAATGTGTATGAGGTAAAACAATGGTGGGTTGTATGTCCTTGAGGTACTAGGGCACCTTTTACACCCCAACTCTATGGATGAGGGTCATCTTCGGATCTTCTTTGTAGGGATCTGAATGATCAATCAATTGTATTTGTTTATCGTACATCGTGCGATCAGTTTTCGTTAGATATTGTTTGTGTTCAAATTTAAATAAAAAGTTCAAAATAATTTCTTGCAGCACGATATATGATGAACGGATACAATTAATTGTTCATTCGGATTCTTACAAAGAGGATTCGGATAGGATTCTAATCCCAACTCTATGATCACAGCCACAAAACTTTAATTCGACTTCTAGGTACAAGTGCTTTTCCGCTTAGTGCCTGGATAGCACCTGCTGGTTTTATGTATTAAACAAATAATGGATATTTTACAGAAAAATAAATGAAGTTTTAACGAAAAGCCCGCGGTACTGTTTACTTTAACGAAAAATCACATTTTTACACTAAAAAGTCAAACATGATACTATTCACTTTACCCTTTATTTTGTCCTTATCGTTAAAACTCAAAGTTTTCAAGTTTTTTTCATTAGTTTTCCTAAAAATAAACGTTGTGTAGCATCTCTTCCGGGTTCCAAGGGATTAAGGATAGAATTAAGATTGAATAATCCTCGGATTGGTACTAAATAAAATATTTTGGTTGACATAAAAGTCTCGATTCCGACTAGAGTTGAGATCAGACGATCCTTCTCAATTATTTACTCATTATATGACCCAACATATGTCATGTTTGAAACTACTTTTAAAATAATTAAAATACTTTTGAGTTAAAAGAAGCACTTGAAATATTTTTTGGACAGAAGCACTTGTTGTGTTTTTTTTATAAAATACTTCAAGTGTCTTTTCAAGAATTACTTGCATTTTTATTAAAATTTTGACATGCTTATAATAGAAGAACTTTTGGTGGAAGCATAATCATCTCCAATTGGGCAATATATCCATCAACCGTTTATAAAATTTACAAATTTGTACGATTATATCCACCTCAATTAATGACTGAAAGTTTAGGATATAATATCCAGTTGTATACAAGAATATTCCGTTAAAATTAGATAAAAGCACCCGTGCATGAGTTGAACTGATCCATTTGACAACTGATTTTGCATGGTTGAACTATTACAATTTTAATCTAGCCTTTCAAACACTTGTGTATCGTAAAAAAATCTAATATTTCAACGAATTTCAACGTGACATGTGTATTTTAGAAAAATAAAAACCCGAATAATTGAGCGGATTACAACGTGTTTATTATGCTTATTTGCCATCAATGTCGTGCTCATAGTGTTTAAGATCAACGGTCCCTATTGATCCATTTAATTTTGGATACCAACTTAGTGGTTGCTATTAAACCATGGCATTATTAAGTTTCTGTCTGCAAGCTAAAAAGGGCAAGCATAATTCAAGTGTACTGATTCAGTACAAAGCTACTTTCGTAAACAGCTTACTTTCTGCGGTTGGTTTGTTCTCTTAAATATCCCCTCTGCCAATTTGGGTGGCCAGAAACCAAGTGAAAATTTAGATCAACCTCCATCGTTCAAGGTGGGAAAGGAAACAAACATTTCACCAAAAACCATGTGAGAGTAATATTCTAATTGAGGAAGTTTATCTGCAAGTGATCGATTGTACCGGTGGATATGATTTCTCTAGTCAACCAACTGCATCAAGGGTTCGAATTTTTCGCTTGCCTCTGCCCTTAGTCTAGTTTTTTAGAGTAGAAATATTGTTTGTAATAGATCAAAAAATGGAGGAAGTTTATAGAAAACATTTTTCAGAAATGTTTATGTTTGTAATTTAGCTGGAACATTGATTGACTTCTTACATTACAGAGCACATATTTAGTGATTGTTAATCATTAATGAATATAAATTCCACAATCTGTCAATCGAGAAAACTTTGGATAGGATTGTATGGTTAGTTAAATGGTCGTACACTTTCATAAAGAATTAGATCCACTATATAATTAGGTACCATCAACTCCTTCAATACATACAAACCCACTATTTGTGAGAGTGACCGAACCAGCTGGCCGATTAGGATACTAAAAAATTCCTACGGTGAACAACTGATAATCGTCCATGCCAGTATCATTTATCCTCCAGTTTAAATAACATTTTACAAAGAATGGGATGAAACACAATCCTTTTGTCACTCCAAGTAAAGCCTCATTTGTCACCATCATGCTGTCATATTTCATCAAGTCATGGTCTGTAGAAAAACCTAAGATAAATAAAAGCACCTACCATGCTTTTGCTTTGGCAAGCAGCAAACTCGTAGTACAATATCTTCCTGGCGGTTTAGAATTTTCAGGAAAGTACAACTGCAAACCACCACCACACACACACAACCATTCAAACCCTAAAAACTTTAAAACAAATTAATATCCACCACAAGAACCAAACTACTCGATCGAGTTCAGAACCTTTGTGATAAAAAAAATGCTAACAAGACTCTTTCAAAATGATATTTTTTAAGGATTCTCTATCACAGTTTAACGTTAATTTTGACATTAATATTATAAAATATTATACCAAAAATATGAATAACAAAGAGTTTATTGATACCCTTAAAATCATGAAAGGAAGAGAGTTTAATGGGGCGGAGGGTCTTTATTTTTTACGCATCTTCTATATGGGGAATCCAATCCGTTGGAGCACATGTTTATATGTAATCAATCTCGGAAATCCATGTGCTCAATTTTCTGTGGAGATGTAGCTCTCGCCAAGTTACCATCATGTATGTGCCCATTATTCTTGGCACGTCGTTGATGTATATCAGGTTTCCAATCTGGTGGCCATTGACATGTCTTTATGGAAGCTAATTTACATTCATTGTCGTTTCGAGCCTTGTGTTTACAGAATTGGAATGCTTTACTATACTGCCCATCTCTTTCATGTAGAATGCCATGTCAAGTGTGATGTACACATATTCTCACGTACTCACCATCGTGATAAGTCCTTGTACTGATATTGTAAAACCATGATACATATTTTCGTGCTTATTCGCCTACTCCTGCATCTATCTTGTGTAAAGTGTTAGACATTCACGGTTGCGTTTAATCCTCACTGTTTTCACGACTTATTAATTTTTCTTTCGTTCTGCTAAAAGATTTATGTTCTTGATGCAGTGGTCCTCAGAGATTTGACTGGGATCGGAGTTCTCAAGCGTGGGTTTATAGGAGGACCAAAGCTCATTTATTGAAAATTCTAGAGAGTGAGTTGGAGGAACTGTGTGGTGAACCCATCAGCCTCTCGTAAACCGCCTCAAAAGTTAGGTAATATAGTTTCACTTGGAAATTAATTTGCTGTACTCGTAGTTTTTCTTCTAGAACACATATTTGGGGTCCTCCACAGCTGAATATAATCTTATCTTGACTAGTTATTGTCTGAAAATTTGTTTTTTGTGTGAATAAACAACATGCTTAATGGGAAGGGAACTTCATTTCGTTTCGCCAATTTTCTTTCAATGCAATTGTCTTCTAATTTCCTTTTGTGTTCTTTAGTCTCGCTGGGAAAAATTTCACTGTGCAACTTATGACCTACTTTCAATTTGTCCACTCGACTTTTAATTTGTTATGAGCCCCTCTAATCCTTTAAACCATGCCAATTTGCTCATTTTCTCTTGGTAATCAGAACTGTTTATATTATAAATAATTTTGTAAAGATTCTATGTGAAAAGTTAATTAAAACTAAAATCGTTTAGTCAATTGTAATCAATTGTAATAAATAAATTGACGGTTAGTAATGTTTTTATCGAATCCGTCCATCTGTTTTTATACAGTTCAACGACTAAATGCTCTAGTTTTAGGGAGTTTTTTTTGTAGAGATGATCTATATATGGTGACATATAATATAAATTTTGTAGAGATGATCTTTTATATAGTGACTTATAATATAACGGTTCTGATTATAAGCATGAAGTTCTATGAATAGTTTACGATGTATTTTAAGTAGGAGTTTCTACTCGATCCTTGAGGAGCCAAGTCCTTTTCATTTAAAAGTCTTGCGGCAAATCGGAATAGAATACTAAAAGTCGCTCTGCAAAAAATCAATTAAAACTAAGGTAATTTAGTCATCAAACTATTTAAAAACAAATGAACGGTATTGGTAAAAGCATTACGAACCGTCTCTATATTTGCTACAATAGATTGACTAAACGATCTTTGTTTTAATTTATTTTTGTAGAGATGATCTTTACAGTGTGATTCATAGTATGAATGATTCTGATCATAGGCACAAAGTTCTGTGATTAAAACACTAAGAATTTTGAGTAGGAGTTCCTACTCATCTTTGAGTAGCCAAGTATTATTCATACTAATAAGTTCAATGGCATTGTTAAAAGTAGGGTAATGTTCTCCACACATTCATGTTTATCTCCAACACTTCTTGTTAATTTTTGTCATTTGATTTTTTTCAATTCATTCGATTCGATGGCCGAAAATTAAGAGAAGTGTGTATGAGGTAAAACAATGGTGGGTTGTATGTCCTTGAGGTACTAGGGCACTTTATACACCCCAACTCTATGGATGAGGATCTTCTTCGGATCTTCTTTGTAGGGATCTGGATAATCAATCAATCGTGTTTGTTTATCGTACATCGTGCGGTCAGTTTTCGTTAAGTACTGTTTGTGCTTAAATAAAAAAATTCAAAATAATTTCTGACAGCACAATATATGATAAACGAATACAATTGATTGTTCATTCCGATTCCTACAAAGAGGATCCAGATAGGATTCTAATCCCAACTCTATGATCACAGTCACAAAACTTTAATTCGACTTCTAGGTACAAGTGCTTTTCCGCATAGTGCCTGGCTAGCACCTGCTGGTTTTATGTATTAAACAAATAATGGATATTTTACAGAAAATAAACGCTGTGTTGTGTCTCTTCCGAGTTGCAAAGGATTAAGGATAGAATTAAGATTGAATAATCCTCGGATTGGTACTAAATAAAATATTTTGGTTGACATAAAAGTCTCGATTCCGACTAGAGTTGAGATCAGATGATCCCTCTCAATTATTTACTCATTATATGACCTAACATATG
This sequence comes from Malus fusca, assembly GCA_035220775.1. Taxonomy (NCBI): domain Eukaryota; kingdom Viridiplantae; phylum Streptophyta; class Magnoliopsida; order Rosales; family Rosaceae; genus Malus; species Malus fusca. Next base: position 6,813,784 of record CM069075.1, read on the forward strand.
TCATGTTTGAAACTACTTCTAAAATAATTAAAATATTTTTGAGTTAAAAGAAGCACTGGAAATATTTTTTGGATAGAAGCATTTGCTGTGTGTTTCTTTCATGAAGTACTTCAAGTGCTTTTTTAAGTACTTATATTTTTATTAAAAATTTGACATGCTTCTAATAGAAGCACTTTTGGTGGAAGCATAATCATCTCCAATTGGGCAATATATCTATCTACGGTTTATAAAATTTACAAATTTGTACTATTATATCCACCTCCAATAATGACTGAAAGTTGAGGATATAATATCCAGTTGTATACAAGAATATTCCGTTAAAATCAGATAAAAGCACCAGTGCATGAGTTGCACTAATCCATTAGACAATTGATTTTGCTTGGTTGAACTATTACAATTTTAATCTAGCATTTTAAACACTTGTGTATTATAGAAAAACCTAATATTTCAACGAATTTCAACATGACATGTGTATTTTAGAAAGATAACAACCCGAATAATTGAGCGGATTACAACGTGTTTATTATGCTTATTTGCCATCAATGTCACACTCATAGTGTTTAAGATCAACGGTCCCTATTGATCCATTTAATTTTGGATACCAACTTAGTGGTTGCTATTAAACCATGGCACTATTAAGTTTCTGTCCGCAAGCTAAAAAGGGCAAGCATAATGCAAGTGTACTGATTCAGTACAAAGCTACTTTCGTAAACAGCATACTTTCTGCGGTTGGTTTGTTCTCTTAAATATCCCCTCTGCCAATTTGGGTGGCCAGAAACCAAGTGAAAATTTAGATCAACCTCCATCGTTCAAGGTGGGAAAGGAAACAAACATTTCACCCAAAATCATGTGAGGGTAAATATTCTAATTGAGAAAGTTTATCTGCAAGTGATCGATTGTATCTGTGGATATGATTTCTCTCGTCAACCAACTGCATCAAGGGTTTGAAATTTCTGAATGCCTCTGTCCTTAGTCTAGTTTATAGTAGAAATATTGTTTGTAATAGAAAAAAAATGGAGGAAGTTTATAGAAAACATTTTTCAGAAATGTTTATGTTTTTGTAATTTAGCTGGAACATTGATTGGCTTCTTACATTACAGTTGCCCAAGCACATGTTTAATGATTGTTAATCATTAATGAATGTAAATTCCATAATCTGTCAATCGAGAAAACCTTAGATAGGATTGTCTGATTAGTTAAATAGTCGTACACTCTCACAAAGAATCGAATCCACTATATAATTAGGTACCATCAACTCCTTCAATGCATACAAGCCCATTCTTTGTGAGAATGACCAAACCAGCTGGTCGATCAGGCTCTCTTACTAAAAATTTCCTTCGGTGAACAACTGATAATCGTTCATGCTAGTATCATTTATGCTCCGGTTAAAATAATATTTTACAAAGAATGGGATGAAACACAATCCTTTTGTCACTCCAACTGCCAGGAACATAAAGCCTCATTTGTCACCATCATGGTGTCATATTTCATCAAGTCACGGTCGGAAGAAAAACCTAAGATAAATAAAAGCACCTACCATGCTTTTGCTTTGGCTAGCAGCAAACTAGTAGTACAATATCTTCCTGGTGGTTTAGAATTTTCAGGAAAGTACAACTGCAAACCACCACCACACACACACAACCATTCAAACCCTAAAAACTTTAAAACAAATTAATATCCACCACAAGAACCAAACTACTCGATCGAGTTCAGATCCTTTGTGCTAAAAAAAAAAAAAAGCGAATTTTAACGAAAAACTCACGGTACTGTTTACTTTAACAAAAAATCATATTTTTACACTAAAAAGTCAATCATAGTACTATTCACTTTACCCTTTATTTTGTCCTTATCGTTAAAACTCAAAGTTTTCAAGCCCTTTTTCATTAGTTTTCCTAAAAAAAAATGCTAACGAGACTCCTTTAAAATGAGATTTTTTAAGAATTATTTGTCACGGTTTAACATTAATTTTCATGTTAACATTATAAAATATTATGTCAAAAACATGAATAACAAAGAGTTTACGGAGAATCCCGCTTTTGAGAAAGTCTTCTTAACATTTCTCGGTAATTTGCAAAGGTTATTATTATTCTTTCTTAACAATTAACAACCCTTAAAAAGGAACCAAAACAAAAGTGAATAAGTAAATTAAGAAAATATGATTGGGTGATGAACTTGTGGTGTCTGCTGAGAGCCTCTCTCAACCACAACCTGGTTACGTGGGAGATTTATTCGTATTATTTTATGATAATCTCTGATTAATGATTTGATGGCCGACCATGGACCTTACAGTAATCAACAAATAAAGATAATGGATAAGATGCTAATCTCATGTTCTTCGTTAATCAACTTTGTTTAAGGTCTTAAGCTAGATATTTGTCGAGAGAAAAGAATAAACAAACATACACAGATATCCAAACCAGACAATGTTAACCACTAAAGATTAGAACAAATTAAAGGACAGTACGTAACCTTCGACCTACTAACAAATAAAGTTATGACATGGGATGGGAGGGTGTCTTATACTATCATGCTTAAGCAATATTGTTGCTAAAACCCACTATCTTGTAAAAACCAGTCAATATCAACTCCCCTTCTCTCCTATTTTACAGGAGAATAGAAACTGTGGTAGTTTAGAGTTGTTTGATTAGAGTAGTTTTCGTATCACATGAGTTAGATAAATATGACATGTCCCAAATTTTTGCAAAAGTTGTCTTAGAGTGACGTAATTTGGGTGCTCCTACATAAGGGTGCATGAAAATGTCTAGGATATTAATCAAAGGTTGAGAAATTGGAGAACAGCTACTACGCCTTGGCTGTTGGTGCATATGATATCTACGACACGAGTGATCAAAATTTGTCTGATTGTCGATATGCACAAAAAATTAGAATTTGACAGCGATATGATACAAACGACACATGAACGGTTAAATTTAACTGATCGTGATTCAAACACCAATAATATATCTACGGTGAGAATTCTCCAACACTTGTGGTGCTTGTGACTTGCGTGAGGTTATCATGGGTCATGACACAACGTTGGCTTTAAATCACAACACAATGTGTTCAAAGGACAAACAAACCACAACACAATGAGGTCCCAATCTAGTGTGTTGAACGATGACTTGATATTTATGGACTAGGGTTTACTTGCGTGCCACAGAAATTGGCCATGGCATTTTCTGACAACTGCCACGACCATTCACGCCACCTTCAATCCATCAACTCCACTCCTCTGAGGACTCGGTCGTTTCATCTCCACCACACATCATGTGCTCCCTTCTACTGGCGCCATGCCATTTTATCACAGAGGTGGATTGTCTGCCCTCCTATTTCCATATTTTTCTCATCCCCTTCTGTATTGTGTGATCACGGTTAAGCCACGTCAACCTTTTATATTCCTATTACTTTTTGTTTTATTATTTTTATAAAAAAAATAATATATAATGTTGACGTGGCTTAACTTATAAAAAAATTAATATATAATGTTGACGTGGCTTAACTGTGACCACACAAACAGGAGAGGATGAGAAGAGTATGGAAATGGGAGGGCAAACAATCCACCTCCTTTTATCACACTAAGGGTTGGTTTGGTATTGCTGTGCTTTGAAAAAAAAAACTGTTTCTGCTGTGCTGTGAGAATAAGCTCATTTTTGCTGTTTCACGTTTTCAGCTTTTTTTTCACTCAAAACTGTGAAAAAAAACTGTTTTTAAGTGTACCAAACTCTTTTTTGAGCTCAGTTTTTTTTTATATTAATTTTTTTTTAAATCATCTCAGCAACAAACCAGTACTAAAATCTATAGACCTGGCTTCTCTGCCCTTCCATTTCCCATACACTCCCATCCCCTCCTATTTGTGCGGTCACGGTTAAGTCACGTCAACATTTTATATTACTATTGTTTTTTATCTTATTATCTCTATAAAAAAAATATATAAAATGTTGAAATGTCTTAACCGTGACAGCACAAAATAGGAGGGAATGAAAGTGTATAGAAAGTGAGAAGGTAGAGAAGCCGGGTCTAAAATCTATTCCTTCCAGAAACGCGTCTAAATAAATTCGACTTCAAAATATTCTAGCATGTTATGTTGTCAAATTATTAATTCAGACTATCCGTGTTCGAGCCAGATCGTCCTTGAACAAAGATTTACTCGATTAATAATTCAGATTAACGGCCGGACTAAGATCATCCAACCCTAGTTAAAAAGGAAAAACATAATAAGGTACTTCAATACAAGAAAAAAAAGAAAAAGGAAAAAGCTAATCTTGCAAATTACAAAATAGTATTTTTACAAAATAATGGCACGACGTAAACATGAAGAATCGGAAATTTAAATTAGTAAAATAAAAAGAAAAATTTTAAACAAATTGCGTGACTAATACGAAATTAACTATTGATCTAATCAGGAACTGCTGAGTTGAGACTGTTGTAAGTAAAAAGAATTATCCATCATCCCCACATCAGACGGCTACAAGCCTCCGAAGCGTAAAGATCGACGGCTTCAGATCCTTCATTAAAGTTTACGGATTGTCTTGCCGGCGAAATCTCCTCGTGGACTCAATAACGGGCGAGGACGGGGAACCCGGCCAGTTTAGGTCGATTCTCCGGTCTTTTCGAGGTCTCGATGAGTCAACCGAAGTGGCTCCATCGTCGGGTTCGGTCCGACCCGCTCGAGCTGCCTTAGCCGAGCCACACCTCCGGTGTGGACATGAACGGTCGAGATCGTCGACCTGTGATGTAAAACGCAAGAATCTTAGCAGTTGAAAAATGAAAGACGATTCTGAAATCAACGGAAACAGAGAAGTAACGTACCTGAGAGCGAAGATCCGACGCGGTTTCTCTGAATCGCTTCAACGAAACGGCGGTGGCGTCTTCGGAACCATCTCCATCGCCATTGTTGGACGCAGTCGCAGACTGCTCGCTGCTCGATGCGCTCGAAGTCGGCGGAGGCGGCGTCGCCGTCGAAGACAACGGCACCACCTGATTATCTCCGCCCTCATCATCATCGGCGTCATCGTCGTCGTCAATCTCATCGTTGTCGGAATCGAATTCATCATCATTACCGTCCTGGCTCACCTCCTCGTCTCTGCTTCCGTCTCGTACAACGCAGCTCTCGCAAACCGAAAAAGTGTGGCCGAGCTTTTCGCCGGAGGCATTCCACGGCGTCGGAGACTGGCACCCGTGGCAGAGGAGGCTCCTGGAGTGGCGAGCCACCAGAAAATTGGCGCCGTGGACCTTGGCGTCGCAGTCCCAGCACAGCATCGCCTGGTCCGATTCGCAGAAGATTATAGCGGGAAGCCGGCAGAGCTCGCAGTTCTTCATCTCTCTCTTGATTGCAAAGGACGCAGAGCCCGCCTTCAATTTCTGGGAATTTTCTTTTCTCGCAGCTTCTTTGTGTTTTCTCGGAAAAAATTATTCTATCTTCTGCAAGTTCGGGATGGGATGGGATGGGAAAGAAGGGAAAAGAAAGGATTTGGCCACTTGCAGTTATTTATAGCAACAACCCTGCTTTTTTATTTCATTTACGATTTTACCATTCTTAGAACATGTTTTTGACACATCAACTACTTAAATAATTTAATTTCAAGAGCAACCAATTTGCTACTCATGATTAAATAGGAACTCTTATTTAAAATTTTTGTGTTCGACTACAAAGTTTTATGTTTATAATCACAACGGTTTGTATTATGAATCACTATATAAAGATTATTATTGTAAAAAATAAATTAAAATTAAGGTCGTTAAGTTAATTATTTTAACAAATACATAGACGGTTAGTAATGCTCGATTAATGCATAGGCGTTTGAAAATTAAGAAATGACTCCTAGACATGCTGAGGTACCCGCCTAGACCCGCCTATGTTGCGACTCACTTAGACAGAAAATAGATAACTTTCATTTTGTATTTTATTTTTTTCAATAAATTGTAAGAGATTTGTTGAATACTTGACTGAATACACATTATATGCATATGTTCCTCATGTTTTCATTATGTTCTAATACTTCACAATATATATATTATTCTATTTTGTAGTTTATAATGAAATTATATATATATATTAAGTATAAATAAACATTTATTTATACGAAATAATAATAGATTTACTTAAATCCGCCTAGTCTGCCTAGGCGTTTGCCTAGGCCTCGCCTAGCAGCCTAGGCGCTAAGCCCCAGCTCGCCGTCTGACTAACGCCTAGCGTTTTTTTAAACCTTGGTAATGCTTGTACCAAATGACATTAAATTTAATTGATTTTTTGCAGATACGATTTTTATATAGGGATTTATAATATAAAATGTTCTATAAAACAATAAATATAATAATTTATGCTTGTATTACTTTCGCCTGTACCTGTTATTTGTAGTTGATTGTATATAATATGGTCTAATAGTATTCATCTTCATTCGTAATGAGAGATTTAGGTTCGATTTTCACTAAATACGAATTTAAATAATATTATTACTAATTCATTCTAATGCTAAGTCCGCATCGTATTCTAAAGAAAGAAAAATTTCTACTGACGATGAAATCGGACCAAGTAAACAAAGGGCACGGAGGTCACTTCCAAGTAGAAAACGGTGCAGAAATTCTTTGGGTGGCGTGTGAGGACAGCACCAAAATAGTCCAAGGGTTTCAAGGGGAGGAGGACCAAAGACGGAGGCTGTGGTGCTCCGCGGCGCCAGGTGTCGGCTCGTCAGGGAACAAAAGCTATGTGTGGTCTGTATATATCTACGGGGGGCCCTTCAGTCTTTTGCCTCCTTGGTTGGTGCAGACTTGCGAGGATATTTTTAAAAATCTGGCGGAAAATGTCGTCCAGGTGGCATATTTCAGTGCCAGGGAGATTGTAGTGTGGCTTACGTGGCGAAATTTGAGCCAACGGACCACGTGGGTCTGCACCCGCAAACGGATTTGATTATCAATTACGTGTACTGTGGGCCGGGGCTCGTGCGATTTTCAGCCTTGCATTTCGCGGTTCCGAATCTTGTTCTCCAATTCCTGGAGTCTTGAGTCTTCCCATACGCGTTTATTAAATATTTTAATATTAAAATAATAATATAGAAAGATGTTTTTTTATTTATATTTTTATTTTTAATTTTTATTAAAATATATGTAAACACTCTCATGATTTGCCTTCCGAGCATGTGAACACTCTCCTAGCTTATAAAGAGCAAGTCCAGCCTACTCCAGCCCCTCCCCCATCCCTCAAAGACTGGGTGGAGTAACGTCTGGCTGACGTCACGGTAGCGTCAGTAATGGTTTAATTTTGTTTCTTTTTGCCAGGTACATTAAGAAAGTGCAAGTGGGAACGCGTTCCTGACATGATTTCAGAAGGTGGAGCCCACGTGCAGGGGCACTAGAAAGGCTCCGGATTTGGCTGCTACGTGGCTCTTTCTCAGCCGCTGGTCTAAGGTCCATCTAGTTTTTATCGGATGCCCCCAAAGGTACGTCCATCTAGTAACTAATGAGTAACGGTTTTCAAGTGTGTTTGCTTACAAATCACAAGTGACTTAACTAGTACAAAAAAGCCCAAAGCCCAAAGGAGATTTGCACACTTCCTTTTCCCAAAACAACTGGATGGCGTTATCTGCGGCAACCAAATCCCAATACTAAACCCAGAGTTCCCCCGGTAAATACTTTCAGTTTTTTCTTTTTTCTTTTCTTTAGAAAAGAGGAACACATCTTGGCTTGCCACGTCATGTCATCATTCTAGAGCCCGGAAAGACGGACAGAGGCATTTTAGTTTTTTCTTACCTAATATCGTGCGATTCACCGGCATCAATAATCGAATCCAGCGCCGGTAAATACTTCCATTTCACTAACGCCATTTTGAAACTGTGAATTACCCTATTGATGCTCACTGTATGAAAATGGTCTCAGCCTAGATCCCTAATTTCCTTTTCAGAGTTATAGGATGAAATTGGTGCGCACATTCGAAAGCGGAGTACTACATTTATCATCAATTTATATCATTTTTTGTATCTTCTCTCTAATAGAGATAAGGTCCACCAACATATGTGGGTCTCATCTCTATTAGAAAAATAATACAAATAAATTGTAAGAACATCATTTTTGATAAATAAATGAAATAAATCGATTATGTAACTGTTAATCGAATTGCATACTAAGCGGGGTTAATGTCAGCCATATGTAGGTCTATTATGTACTTCTACGCTTAAATGTATTATGCTCTAATAAGTTATAGTATTTGGTCAAATTTGCATCAAAAGACCTCAATTAAAAACCTAGATGGTAGCCAAACATCATTAATCAAGTTTATAAACACGGTGATTAAGAATCCAATATCAAAAGGCAATCGCAAAATAGGCAAAATTGGAAAACTAAATCATCATATTAGGGTTTCTTCATGCCCTTGCAAAGGTGTTTAGTTATGCATATCATAATAATAACAATAAAGGTCAACGATGGTGTGCTCCTAAGCTCTTTCTTAATTGACAAAAAAAACAGACCTCTCTTTCTTTTGGACGAATTTGTGCTTATGGTGACATGTAGAGAGCTTAATTAGAACACTTTATTTATAATAGAAAAACTCTAAAAAGTCGGGTAAAAACTCTCATAAAAAGAAACAAAATCCAAAACAATATCGAACACAAACTAGGAAAGAATTTTTCTTGACTTGAGAAACACATCACACTTTGCATCCCAAATTGGAGCCTTTCCACCATCTAGAAAATTCTGTAAAAATACAAAACTTGGAGACCAATCTCTTAGATTACCAAGCATATATGACACGACGTTTGAAAAATTGAAGAAGCCTTTAAATCTTCATTCTCCCACAACTGCGTAGTTCTTTGAGAATTTAACTTTCACGGGATTGATTTGCAAAACTAGAACGTTTGGGTCCATTAAAAAATATGAAATTTGTATACAACGATCCTTCACATCTTAGCTTCCTTCTTGAGTTGGCCTTGCATCAAACACCTTCAGAAAGTTGATTTATCATAAAAAACGTCCAAATTGGCTGAAAGTAAAATAATAATAATAATAATAATAATAATAATAACAATAATAATAAGGCTCTTTTAAGAACCATTCTTTAACAAAATCTAGAGATAACTGACATGACAATACATGAAATAATGCGCTTATCATACAGGAAAATGGCTTGTGGAACTGAAGTAGCAGTGTTAAAGAAAGCTAAATAAATACTGATGAAAAAGATCATGATCGGAAGAACAAGCTGCATGCATGGTAACATGGTTTGCAAATCGCACGCTATCTTCCGCTTCTTGGCGTATGCAATACTGCTGCTGTTTTGCTCTGCTAGGGATACACTAACATATGAGAATCCAATCAGCGCTGGATCAGAAACTCCTGTTTCAGCCAAAGGAAAATTTGAACTTGGATTCTTTACCCCCTTCAGCTTCGCCTACAGGAAGCGCTGGCGCTGGTAGCAGATATATATGTTGGCATATGGAACCGCAAGCTGAGTCCGAGGACAGTGGTATCTGGTATGGGTTGCCAACAGAGAAAGAAACTCTCTTACAATTAATATATTGTCTCTGTGACATTACCAATATATATATATATATTTATTATTTATTTGTTGTGGACGTAAATAATACATCATTCGTCCATTATATAGTTGTCATGGGATTGCACTACATGACATTGCATGTGCGTGTCAGAACGTTTTTGATCGATTGGATGATGAAATGATCTTAGATTAATAATGAGTAGTAACATAGTTATTAAATTGGCTAAATTTTTTGTTCAGAAAACTTATCCTCCACTCGGGAATCGTTTTATGATTGACCCCTCTCGTCCTAATGCCATTTTGTACTAAAACAAAATATGTTAAAATTGATATCATGTTTACTTACTTAAAATGAGAGAAGTCATGAATAAGGAAAATCACGAAATAACAGTTGGAGTAACCACACACACTCTCTCTCTCATTTCAATCATATCTTCTCTCTCTCTCTCATATCAATCATATCTTTACTTATTCAGGTATTATATTATGAATTATAATGTCGGCATACAAATTCCAAAAACAATTTCAGATCTCATCATCATTCAAGTACGTAAACATGCTAAATCCAATGCTGGCCAAATACTTCCAATTCTCATATATCAGATCAACTGAAGGCTCTCAATTCTCACGGATTTCAGGTTAGGTTTTACATGTGGCTGTAGCTACCGCTGACTGGTTGCGCTGCGACCGCTGTCATTGGCAATTTCAGAGCACTTGGTTTGTCTTCAGGAATGAGAGCATCCTCAAATTAAAAATAAAAAATAAAAAAACCCTCTAGTAAGTTTCTCTCTCTTTTCCCAAAATCAAGGAAGAAAATATCGGTAATATCGGAAATATCGGTAGTCCGAAAACACGGAAATATCGATGGAAATATCGGTAAAATATCGATATCGATAAAAATTACATGGAAACCACGGAAATTGTAAGAAAAACTTGGAAATTTTTATTGAAACTTTGTAGGATGTTTATTTAGTCAATTATCAATTAGTTTATCACAAAAAATTGGAAGGAAATGCATTGCATGATGGATTTAACATTATCAAGTTGATTATATAGCGATCTGACATTGTCTGAAATTGCAAAAAGTTATTTGGATCATTGGATCAGAGTGCCAGGGACATGTTTTGAATTATTTGGATCATTGGATTCTTTTTTTTTCTCACACTCCACCACACACAGAGAGAGTCAGTGAGTGACTCACACTCACACGCCACCACCACACACGCACACAGAGTCCAGAGATCGAGATTCCCCCCCCCCCCCCACACCACACACGCACAGAGACTGAGCTCAGTCTCTCGACCCTTCCATCTCTCTTTTCTTCTGAGTTAAGGATTCCTTCCTTCTCTCTCTTCTCCGTTCCCGATCCTTCTCCCTTCCCTTCTCCCTTCTCCAGTTCTCCCGATCCTTCTCCCTTCCCTTCTCCCTTTTCCAGTTCTCCCACACACACACAGACTCTCCTCCGTCGTCCCCATCGGCGCGATCCTCCTCGTCCGCGTCTCCTTCTGCTCCTCCCTCGCCTTCCTCCTCGTCGAGCCCGTCACCAAGTCCCGCGGGCCGCGACCTCTACCTCTCATCCGTCGTCCCCATCGGCGCGATCCTCCTCGTCCGCGTCTCCCTCTGCTCTCAGCTCCGTCCGATCTGCCGGTGAGGTACTCGATTTCTCAGCTTCTACTATTTTCTTCCAGATCTTGCTCGAATTCAAGCCCTTGCTTCTCGGATTTGTGTAATTTTGTCATTGATTTTGGTATAAAGTTGTGATTTTTGTTGAAAGATAGTGATGATTTTGTTCCGTTTGGTTGCAGGTTTCGTTCTTGCTCGGAGTCGGAGTTATTCCGATTCTCCGGCGAGGTCGTGACTGTCGATAAACCGAAATATCGCCATATTATCGAAAATATCGCGATATTATCGATAATATCGCGATATTTTGACGAAAATGCCTTGGATACCTATTAAAATATCGGTGAAGCAAAAAACCGATAATATCGGCGAAATATCGCCGATATTATCGATTTTTTCTTCACTGCCCAAAATTAAAGGTTTTGGATGAATTCCAAAAGCTTCACCTTTTTGGGTCATAATTGATTAAATTAGGGTTCCATTATAAAATCAATTGATAATATGGAGAGTAACTCGAGATCATGTAACTCAAGATCATATAAGTCTATAGCTAAGTTGACAACTCACTGATGTGGGACAAATTGTCTCTCACATTTCAACTCTCAACATGCTCCGCACGTGTAGCCGATTTTCAAGCCTACACGTGGACAACAAATGGGTGACGTGTGAGCACGTGTGGTCCTTAGGCTTTCACACGTGGGATAACCTGCTCTTATACCATGATGAAATTGAGGTTCCACCATAAAATCAATTAACAATATGAAGAATACATATAAGCACATATGTAAACTTATCTCTCATCGATATGGAACAAACTATCTCTCACATTTCAACTTTCAACAAGCCATCGCACGTGTAACTAAACGTAAACAAGAAAATAATGCAGGTTGTTTTTGGTCTTCATGGGTCTCTATCATCATATTATTATTAAAGTATAATTGGGAGAAAAACCAAAAAGTGGCAATTGTTTGTTTCCATAAAAAATTCTTAGGTCCGTGCATCGAATACTCCAACCAGTAGCGAGGTCAGTGGACAAAATTTAAAAAGCTAAAAAGTTCTAGAAATATGTTGACAATCATTTGAGGTCCAAGTTTATGGTGTGCAGAAAAATTAGACAATATTTCATTCAACTAAATGACTTCGCTTTATGGAAAACTATCCAAATTATTCGGATCTTTACTAACCGGAATGTTCAAATGAGGATTTGGACTATCCGAAATATTTGAATGAGGATTTAGACTAACCGGAATATTTGAAGGTGAATATAAACACAATTTCTTATAGTATAATTCTATTACATGATTGTAAGATGAGCAAAGTTCTAAAAGACACAAGGTTATGACATATAATATATAAAAAAAATTGATAGACTTTCCTTAATATTTTGGTGAATATGATAGTATGAGATAAATGTTCAATGATTACAAGTTTGTAGTACTTTATGGATTTTTTTTTGAAACTCGTACATTATTTATAGTGAATTTTAAGAGAAATAATTATGTCCAACATATGACCTAAAAATTTAAAATAACCAAGCTGAAAAATGAATATAGTACGCACAGTAGCAACGCCAACAACCTTCATTCAAGCATTTCGTTGAACACATTTCATACATGTTTACAGTGGCGGATCCAGGAAATAATATTATGAGGGTCAGTACGCGCGCGATTTTTTTTTACCAGAGATAGCATGCATATTGCCATTTCATCGAGTCTTGGTAGACCTAAAGTCATTTGGAAAGACATATTGCACACCTGTTAATGTATGCAAGGGGCATCACCCAAGGTATCCATGGACATTCACCGAGTCTTGGTAGGCCTGAAGTCAGTTGGAGGGCATGTATGAAGCCAACTCTAATCTTCAAAAGGGTAGCACCCAAGGTATCCATAAACATTTACCGAAGTTCGGAGGGTCAGCACCCAAAGTATCCATAGACGTTCACCGAAGTTCGGAGGTTTAGTTGACCCCCTGCCCCTCAATGCATCCGCCACTGCAGTCTGCATGTTTAGAAGGGTGGATTCCCGATTTTCATGGGGATTTCGGACGACCGTAGGGCAACCGCCCCTCTTTGCTCTAGTGTAACTTATCCCATGACTCGAATGTATTAATATTTAAATTTAAATTTTTATATTTTTTAAATAAAAACGATTCAAACATCAAGAACATCGAATACTTCAAATCACTCAAAAAAAAATTCCTTGTTTTTCTATTTCATACATAGAAACCCGCGTAAGCCCATGTCTTAAATTCTTCCTCACAAAAGGAGGTAGAAAAAATGAGGGTAAGGGGGCCAAAAGAAAAAGAAAAAGAAAAAGATGACATGAGTGGAGATTAAACAATATCTTTCTTACCCTCCTTCCTTGACTTTGGTTTTGCTTTCCCAATAATTCAATCTGGTCTCTCTGATTAAGAGCCACTCAAATTATATTTTACTGTAGCAATGTGCTCTCAGTTACAGCAAAAACATTGTATTTTGGAGATAAACTTACTTATATCGGGATGTTGTGCCGGATTGTCGATATTCTAAGAAAATCTTTTGTTGTTAGGTGTTTTAACTTTCTCACATGGCAGTACGTGATTGTCTCGAATACAGCTAAAATAATATCCATTGCATGAAGAAATTTTTAATTGTGACAGGAACACAAGTGGTACACCACGTGTTTTAATAGAAGTGGTGGGAAATTTCATTTTTTAAGTTATTAACTTTTTAGCACACATATCCTACCATTTGTATAGTAAACGTGATGTACCATCCCGTGTACCGGTCATATTGAAAAATCTCTCCATTGCACGGAAGTCTCCTTAGAAATTTTCACTCAAATCAACCAATAATTTATTGGCACACTGCTCACAGCTTGCAAAGGTAACATGTAGCTATCTAGGGGTACTTTTGAGAATATGGAGAACAGCATCAGGACATGTGAATATCTAGAGCCAGACACTAATTAACGTAATCATTAGTTTTTCCACCGTATGCCTCCTAGAATTATGACAAATGTTCTAGCTTAGGTACTTGTATCATTATGGTGATCCAAAGCAAGATCAGGAAGTTAATCATCATTAGCTGGTCTGCTAATCACATGTTCTTCTGTATGTTCTTTCTCTACTCTTTCTTGTTATGCACTTGTTTTCTGTGTTGCATTGCTAAAGATACCATGACACTTGGCAGCTTGATTAGTGATGATCAAGATGATACTATAGTTTCATCAGGAGAGAAATTCGAACTCGGATTTTTTACTCCTAATGGAAGCTCTCAGAGTAGAAGATATGTTGGAATATGGTACTATGGATCGAATCCGAAAACCGTTGTGTGGGTTGCCAATAGGGACAAGCCGCTTTCAGATGCTCATGGTGCTTTTGGTATTGCAGAAGACGGAAACCTTAAGGTTTTGGATGGCGGCGGTAAAATGTACTGGTCTACAAGTCTTGAGAGATCATCTTCAGACAGGGCTGCAAAGCTCATGGACTCTGGGAATCTTGTTGTTGTGAGCAATGAAAATCAAGGGCGAATTCTTTGGCAGAGTTTCGAAAATCCAACCGACACATTTCTTCCTGGCATGAAAATGAATGAAAATTTAGTACTTACTTCATGGACAAGTAATGTTGATCCTGCAACTGGGAATTTCACATTTCAGCAGGATCGAGAGGGAACGAACCAATTTGTTATCTGGAAAAGATCGGTGAGGTACTGGAAAAGCGAAGTTTCTGGAAATTTCATTAGTTCAGATGAGATGTCTCCTGCAGTTCTTTACATGCTATCAAATTTCACCTCTACCCCGGTCCGTAATGACTTTTTGCCACATCTAACGTCATCTCTGTACAATGCAACGAGACTAGTTATGAGTTCTTCGGGCCAAATTCGGTATCTGTTGTGGGATTATGAGAAGGTTTGGTCTTTGATCTGGTCAGATCCTAGAGATGGTTGCAGCGTGTATAATACATGCGGTAATTTTGGGAGTTGCAATAGCCAAAATGGTTTGGTTTGCAGGTGCTTACCTGGTTTTAAGCCTACTTCGCCGGATAATTGGAACAATGGAGATTATTCAGCTGGTTGTGTCAGGAAATCAACAATTTGCGGCAACAATGCTGTGAGCGACACGTTCTTGAGTTTAAAGATGATGAAGGTGGGAAACCCCGATTCGCAATTTAATGCCAAAAGTGAGATGGAATGCAAAATAGAGTGCCTTAACAACTGCCAGTGCCAAGCTTATTCATACGAGGAGGTTGACATTGCACGAAGGGGTGGGAGTAATGGTTCTACATGCTGGATTTGGTCAGAGGATGTTAGAAATCTTCAGGAGGAGTATGACAGCGGCCAGAACCTCCAGGTTCGTGTGGCAGTTTCAGATATAGGTATGATTCTTCCTATACAAAAATGCTGGAATTGCATGTTCATGTAGCAGTTCCAAATGTTCTTTGGTAGACAATCATGCAAGCCAAACATTTGCTCTTTACTGTTTTTAAATTTCAATGAGTTATACTTTTGCAGAATCAACATCGAGGAATTGCGAAACTTGTGGTACAAACCTGATCCCGTATCCCCTGAGCACTGGACCAAAATGTGGTGATCTTACATACTATAGTTTTAAATGCAACACCGCCACGGGCCAGGTTAGCTTTGAGGCACCCAGTGGCACCTACAAAGTCACAAGCATCAATCCGGATACACGAAAATTTGTCATCCAAGCGAAAAATGCAGATAACTGCAGAAATCAAAATTTCCTACAGCTCAATCAATCGTATCCCTTTCATGTGATCAACAAGTGCAATGCTGAATTGTCTGAATTCAGTTCTGATTTCTCATTTAAAGGAAGACATGAGGTTGAAATTTCTTGGGATCCGCCATTGGAACCACTATGTTCTTCATCTACAGACTGCAAGGACTGGCCCCGGTCTACTTGTAACACTACCAAAGAGGGGACGAAAAGGTGCCTCTGCACCGCGGACTATAAATGGGATAGCTTGACTTTGAATTGTACTCAAGGTAACATACTTACACAATGTATGATTGCAAATTTTTTAATTTCAGAAGATAGTGATTGCCTTTTCTTGTCTATTTTTCGCAGAAGTTGGTAACGGTAAGAAAACTGGCGAGCGACGAAAAAAGACCGTGGCTCTAATAGTTGTAGTAACTTTTATAAGTGTAGCTGTTCTGGCTATTCTCTCAAGTACCTTCGTTTATGCTTACTTATGGAGAAGAAGATGGGTCAAGCGACAAGGTAACTAGAATATATCCACCACATGATTTACGTTATTTACAGCTTCATTAGTATGAATTTTCGGATTTTGATGGAGTTAAGTGTTTGGATTCAGAAAGCAGGGAAATCGTTCAAAAGAATTCAGTGCTTCACTTTTATGACAGTGGGAGAAAAGTTAAAAGTTTTATCGAATCAGACCGATTTAAAGATGATGATACAGAAGGCTTTGATGTACCATTTTTTGATTTGGAAAGTATACTGGTTGCTACAGATTACTTCTCCAATGCGAACAAACTTGGACAAGGCGGCTTTGGCCCTGTTTACAAGGTACCATCCCTTTATTAGAAACATGTCACGGTTTAAATCAACTGTTTTTTGGTAAACACTGGACTTTATCTGGATTGTACTATCAGGGTAAGCTTCCCGGGGGACAAGAAATCGCGGTCAAGAGGCTCTCAAGCTGTTCGGGACAAGGCTTAGAGGAATTCAAGAATGAGGTTTTGTTGATTGCCAAACTCCAACATCGAAACCTGGTTCAACTTTTGGGCTATTGTGTCGAGGGAGATGAAAAGATGTTAGTCTATGAATATATGGCTAACAAAAGCGTGGACTCATTCATATTTGGTTAGCCTCTAATTTTATTTCTCGAATTTTTCTTTTGCAAATCCCTATCTACACTGATTGACCGAAACTAACATGTAATGCTTCTTGGATGGAAAATAATACCATGCAAAGATCGAAAACTATGTGTGTCATTAAACTGGGATACGCGCTTCAATATCATTTTGGGAATTGCTCGGGGTCTGCTTTATCTTCACCAAGATTCTAGGTTAAGGATTATTCATAGAGACCTGAAAACCAGCAACATTCTTCTGGGCGAGGAGATGAATCCCAAAATCTCTGACTTTGGTTTGGCTAGGATCTTCGGAGGCAACGAAACTTCAGCAAACACCAACAGAGTAGTTGGAACATAGTAAGTTTAAGTATGTGCTATTTAACCTTTTCATCACAAGTATATGAGTTCACTAAATCAATTTATATTTCTTGTATTGCAGTGGCTATATGTCTCCAGAGTATGCATTAGATGGGTTATTTTCAGTAAAATCCGATGTTTTCAGCTTCGGTGTAGTTGTAATTGAGGTCATCAGTGGGAAAAGGAACACCGGGTTTTTTCAGCAGGAAAAATCTTTGAGTCTTCTAGGCTATGTGAGTGCTTGAAACATTTCATACACCAAATCGTATATTATCATCCTCAAAATATTACGCCTTACATTTTGTTAATTGATACACCAGGCATGGCACTTGTGGAAAGAAGAGAAGGCATTGGATTTACTCGAGCAGACACTGCGTCAAAGCTGCAACCAGGACGAGTACTTAAAATGTGTCAACGTAGGGCTCTTATGTGTACAAGAAGACCCGGGTGATCGCCCAACCATGTCACAAGTAGTTTTCATGCTAGGCAGTGAAACTGCAACGATTCCAATCCCTAAACAACCCGCCTTTATTGTTAGGCGGTGCCCTTCTAGAAGTAGCCCGCCTTCTTCCTCAAGCAAACCAGAAACATTTTCTAACAATGAGTTAACCATCACTTTAGAAGATGGTCGGTAGCCAAAGCAGTTTCTGTGCGCCTTCTCTTTATCTTACGTTGTTATCATGTTATGACGAGTGCATCAACATTGATTTTCATGATGTTTTTCTTTTTGCCATCTTCAATGTATTATTTGCTTATAATCCGGTTACGTGTATGTTGTCTGTGCTGTAATATCTACAAATTACAGCAATCCAATGTAACTTTTGGAGCTCCCAAACATTTGGTGATCTCAGATATGTCGATATAAATAGCAGTGACTCATTATTTCAACGTGGAATTTGGTGGTAGAAGGGAGGCATTTATCCTTTCTCCGTCTGAGAAAATTTAGTACCCGGAAAATATATCGGTCCAAACCAGACCTTGGTTTCTCCCATGGGGACCTTTTCATTAGGCTTCTTCAGTCCTGAAAATTCTACCAAAAACCTCCTTGGTATATGGTACAACAAAATCCCAAAGGCACCGATGGTATGGGTTGCTAACAGAGAATTCCCACTTAATTCACTGAGATTTTTCATGCTCTGCGGTGATGGGAATCTCGTGGTGTTGGATTCCATGGTGGGACTAGAAAAATTTTCTGGTCATCTAATACATCAGTACCTGCTACTGCAGTGAATTCCACAACTGGGTCACTAATGAATACGTGAAATCTTGTTCTGAGATTTGGAGAAGGCACTCTATGGCAGAGCTTTGATCATCCCTTCGATACATTTTTGCGCAGCATGAAGCTAAATGATATTAGCTGCTACAAACAACTTCTCTGAAGCTAATAAACTCAGGGAGGGAGGATTTGGCTCCATTTACAAGGTGAGAGTTCCGCTGTGTTCTTGATAATAAATATGATCATTTATGTTGTAAGTTTTCTTAATACTTTTCCTGTACGTTTGATTGTCAAGGAATATTTCTCTTTGCTTGGGATTTTTTAATCTCTACAGGGGTTTTTGCCGGAAAATGAAGTAGCAGCTATAAAAATGCTGTCAAAGAAGTCAGAACAAGGACATGAGGAGTTCATGAATGAATTAAAGCTTGTAGCCAAGCTCAAGCACCCTAATCTTGTTAGGCTCCTGCGTTGCCGGAAAATTAAGAGGTACTGGAAATGATCTTGATCTACTAGTACATGCCTAATCGAAGTTCAGACAAAAAAAATTTCGGTATATATGCTCACCACTTCTAAGATTTATTGTTTCATGCTGTTGATTTCTAAGACATCACATTTGATTTCCCTTGTTCATTCTACTTCATGTTTTGTCCAATCAGATGCATCTGAAAAATCAAAACGGGATTGGGGCAAACGCTTTCGAATTATAGAAGGCGTTGCTCAAGGAGTACTTTATATCCACAAGTTTTCTGGATTGAAGATCATTCACAGGGACCTAAAGGCAAGTAATATACTGTTGGATGGAGCAATGAACCCCAAAATTTCAAACTTTGGAATGGCAAGGATGTTGCGATGAACTAAACCGAAGCAGACACCAATAGGGTTGTTGGTACATAGTAGGTACAAAGAGCAAATGTTATCATTCATGTGAAACCTTGTGCAATTGTTTCTGTTGCTCACTTCTACCCCCATTTCATGCAGCAGCTACATGCTATCAGAGTGTATGCCCTCTATGGCTATTGTTCGGAGAAATTGGATGTATTTAGCTTCAGAGTGTTGTTGTTGGAGATTGTAAGTGGAAAGAAGACTGCTGATGTTAATTGCTTTGGACCGTTGGCTAACTCTTGCTAGATGGGTAAGTACTAAAGTTTTCTTACTCTTTACTTCCAGTGCAAGTAACTGAATGGTCATGTCAGCCTGATGGGTTTGAAACTTCATTAGGCATGGAAGTTATGGAACAGAAGGCAAAGTAATGGAGGTGTTTGATGAATCGGTAAGGGAAACATGCCGGCCCAATGAAGCTTTAAGGTGTATCCATGTGGGGCTTTTGTGTGTGCAAGAGTATCCATTTGATCGATCAACAATGTCCTCATAGGAATTCCGGTGATGTTACTATTCCTCTAATGTAGACACCACCGTTACTTTACCAGAACTCTGATAGTGATTCAATGTGGGGAGGGGTCCAGGTTCGAATTTATCTTCCCGTAGCTAAAAAATAATATGGTTATTAATCTACGCTGCTAACACAAACAATTATGTAGTTACCCATTTTTGAGAAAGTTTTGTGAATGCAAAAGCTTGTGATCTAATATGATGATGTACGATTTGACCAAAAGGAATGGAAATAATTTTGCTCAACCTCTTACATGGTGGTAAGCTCACGACCTCATTAATTGTCATTAAATGTGGTAAAATTTTGAAATTTGTGTAATAGATAGATTAAATCTAACTCATCTAACTATAACTTTTAACGAATAAACCTACACATTATTTTCGATAAAACGACGAAATGTAAGAAATTTTCGCGGTGATAATCAAATGATTATTTGATAGAAACCTAACATTCAACCTTGACTCGTATGCTCAAGAATACAATCACTGTTGACTGATATTGACTCAAGTGAATGCCACATAATCTGCCACATAATCTGCCATGTCATCAATATTTCTGTTGAAAGTTAGTTAGGATGGTTATGTGTAGCTTACACAGTAAGCAAGGTGGTTAGGCTACTAGAGTGATATAAAAGGCTGATTGCAGCTTAATGTTTGTAAGAAATAATCATTCTATCAATACAAAACCTTTCATATTCTTTCTAGTTTTATCTCTAAGTTTTCTTCTACGTTCTCTGAATTGCTTCTTTCTTCTTCTTTCTGCGATTCTGATCTTCTCTGTTAAGATGGTATCGAGCCAAGGTTGATTTTTTTTTTTTGGGGTATTTTCTTCCGCTGAGTAATTCTTTGGGATCGATCATTGAAGGCTTTGTTGGAGTTCTTGGAGGATTGGCGACGTTCTTGAAGGCTTGCTAATAAATTTTGGGTCGAGGGTCTTTCAATCAGGTTGTTGGTTTCTTTCTTTACTCTTTGCACATCAAGTGTTTGAGTTTTTGCTTCAGTGAAGATATATGGCCAATTGGGATGTTTCTTTTGGTTTTTCATATATGGGTTATTTTTTGGATTTGATTAAGGCTGATGCCAAGATTTGTTGACGATAGAAGAATTATATTTGTGGTGTGATATGATTGAAGTTGACCATTTGTGAAATTGCTGAAATTTTAGCTTTTGAAGTATATACGTATAGAAGGCCGATGCCAAGAAGTAGTGAGAATATCTTGAAGAGTTGATAATTGTTGAAGTTTGGAATTAAACAGATTTGTGATTGAGATTGATTGCTTGTCAGTAATACGTGATAAAGATGTCTGATAAATCAGTACGCATTGAAAGTTTGCTTGGTATGTTAACTATGAAGTTACAAGATGACAATTTTGTTAAGTAGAATTATCAGTTTCAGTCGGTTTTACGAGGGTATGATTTCTTTGAATTCTTTACTGGTGAGTCTCCTTGTCCACCAAAGTTTGTGATTAACACTGAGAATGGAGTGACTACAGAAATCACAGAAGCTTATAAATCTTGGGTTCAGAAAGATATGGCACTATTGAGTCTGTTAATTGCTACTCTGTCGGATGATGCTATGGAATATGTAATAGGGTGTAAAACGTCTCATGAAGCTTGGATAAATTTACAAGACCGCTATGCGTCTGCGTCAAGGGCTAGGATCAATCAACTCAAAATTGAGTTTCATACAATTCAAAAAGGCAGTGATTCTATTGACAAGTATTTGCTTCGGTTGAAAGCCATTCGTGATGAGCTTGTGTCTGCAGGGGAGAAGATTACTGATAATGATGTTGTTATTACTGCTTTATCTGGATTACCACCGGAGTTTGATATTGTAAAGACTGTAGTTTTAGCAAGGGAAACTTCTATTCCGCTGAAAGATTTCAGAGCGCAGTTGATTGGTGTTGAATCTGCTATGGAAGCAAGGGTCATTACTCTGGCAAGTGGCATGGCTGCAATGTACGTTCAAGGAGATAGGGTCAAAGGTGTTCATCAGAATTCCGGGTATTCACAAGGAGAGAGTTCAAATGCTGGATCACGAACTGGTGATACTCAAGGCTATCAAGGGAACAACAGGTTTCAAAACAGAAATGGGTATAATACTTCTCAGGGGTCTAATACTTCTCAGAACTACAACAGAAATGGTTATGGGTGTTTCAATAATTCAAGGCCTTATTACAATGGGAATAGACAGAGATGGGGAAACAACTATAATGGTTCTTCTACTGGGAATAGGTCCTCTTGGAGTGGTAATACTACCTTCAAAACAGGTCCTATAGTTGAATGTCAGATTTGTTCTCGCAGAGGTCATACTGTTGCAAACTGTTCGAATATGAGTGATGGTTATCAGGTTATAATTTGTCAAATTTGTGGAAAGAAAGGTCATAATGCTCTGGAATGTCGACATAGGAATAACTATTCCTATCAGGGGCACCTCCACCTCCTTCTCTTACTGCATTTTCTGCTCAAGCTCCATCTCACATGACTGCTGCAGAATATAGTCAAAATGTTCAACATTTCTCTGCCGCTGATACATGGGTGTTGGACACTGGTGCTTCACACCATATGACATCTAATCTTGGGAATCTAAATCAACCTGTGCAGTACAATGGTGATGAGAAAATCACCACTGGTAATGGGGAAGGTTTGACTGTTAATCATATTGGTTCTACAACACTTTCAACTCCACAACATTTATTGTTTCTCAAGAATGTCTTACATGTTCCAACCATTACTGTTAATCTCTTATCTGTTAAGAAATTGTGTGAAGATAATCATTGCTGGTTCATATGTGATGAGAGTGTATTTTTTATACAGGACAAGGCAACATGAATGATATTGTACCACGACAAGAGTAGGGGAGAGCTATATGAGATCCATGTGACTGTGTTTTCAAGAAGATTGGTTGCTGGTCAAAATAAAGCTGTTGCATTACTTGGGAACGCTGTAAAGACTTCTGTTTGGCATAAGAGGCTTGGGCACCCATCTGCAGAAGTGCTTGATGTTATGCTTAGAAATGTTGGACAGACTGTTAGTGAAGATTCCTCACCTTCTGTTTGTTCTTCATGTCTTTCTGGAAAAATGTGTAGACAACCCTTTCCTGCAAAAGAAACTAGGGCTAGTTCTATGTTTGAAAAAGTACATTCTGATATTTGGGGGCCTGCTCTAGTTAAGTCTCTAGAAGGGTTTAGATACTATGTAAGTTTTGTGGATGAGTTCTCAAGATTTGTATGGATCTTCCTATTATCAATAAATCCGATGTTTTCCAAGTATTTGTCTAGTTTTTTGCATTTGTTACAACTCAGTTCAATTATGTAATTAAGTGCTTACAGACAGATGGTGGTTCTGAATATATGAGTAACCTGTTTCAGTCCTTTTTGGCACTCAAAGGAATTGCACATTCCATATCATGCCCTTACACACCTCAGCAGAATGGTCTTGCTGAGAGGAAACATAGGCACATCGTAGAGACTGCAATCACACTTTTAACCGAGGCTGAAGTTCCATTACAGTTCTGGAATTATGCTTGTAATCATGCTGCATTTCTGATCAACAGAATGCCGTGTAAGGTTTTGGGGATGAAGTCTCTATATCAGTTCCTGTTTAAACAAGACCCTGTGTTGCATACATTGAAGATATTTGGATCTGCAGTTTATCCATTCTTAAGGCCGTATACTAAACATAAATTGCAACCTAGGTCTAAGCAATGTGCTTTTCTTGGTTTTGTGGCTGGATATAAAGGGGTAGTCTGCTATGATTTGAGTATTACTAAACTAGTATTGTCAAGACATGTGGTGCATGATGAGACTACATTTCCATTTAAAACAAGACTGCAGTTGTCTTCTGGGAAGTTCAATAAGGTCCGGAGTACAACAATGTCTCAAATCATTGTTCAAATACCATGTTTTGCTCCTGATCCCACAACATCTCCAACCCATGCTGAGTCATATGCAAATCCAGAAATTGTGGAAGACCAACCAATGGATAGCTTACAGGTTCCAAGCTCATCAAGTCAAGATTCCAAGCATCTCAATGCTCATACTCATAGCTCTCATACTCTTTCAACATCAACTCCGAGTACAATATCATTGTTGCCTGTCCATAGTCCTTCCCAGTTAGAGGTAATACTACCAATCTCTTCTCCTGTGGTTGAAACTAATGAAGAATCAGCTCACAATATGGTCACCAGGTTGAAGTCAGGTGCCATTTCAAGAAGATCTTACACATGTTATATTGGCTCATTTCCAGAATTACAAACTCTACAGATGGATAATGAGTGTGACTTTACTGGGGGTTTTTCATTTATTGCTACAATAAAAGATTTGGAGAAACCATCAACATTCCGAAAAGCTTCTACAAGCCCACATTGGCAAAGTGCAATGCAAGAAGAGTTTAATGCACTCAAAACCCAAGGAACTTGGCAGTTGGTTCCTTCTCCACCAAACAGAACCATTATTGGAAGTAAGTGGGTATATAAAGTTAAGAAGAATCCTGATGGCAGTGTATCGAGGTATAAAGCCAGACTTGTGGCTCAAGGTTTTTCCCAAGAACAAGGCATTGACTACTCAGAAACTTTTAGTCCAGTAGTACGACACACTACTGTAAGACTCATTTTATCCTTAGCAGCTATAAATAAATGGGAATTGAGGCAGTTAGATATCAAAAATGCATTTCTGCATGGTGACTTATAAGAAGAGGTGTATATGAAACAGCCTTAAGGGTTTGTTGATCAAACTAAACCCCATTATGTCTGCAAGTTGATTAAATCGTTGTATGGGTTGAAACAAGCCCCTCGGGCATGGAATTCAAAGTTCACGACCTATTTACCAGCTTTGGGATTTGTAGCATCTTCATCGGATACCAGTTTATTTGTGAAGAATGATGACAAGGATGTGGTGGTTCTTTTACTATATGTGGATGACATCATTTTGACAGGATCAGATGCTAGCAAAGTTCAGCAAGTTATTGATGATTTGGCAGGTGTTTTTGACTTAAAGGATATGGGCAGACTTACTTACTTCTTGGGACTTCAGATTCACTACAAGGAGAATGGAGACATATTTGTGAACCAATCAAAGTATGTTAAAGATCTTATTCATAAAGCTAGAATGGAGTCTTGTAAACCTACAAATACACCATGCAAACCTCACAATCAAATGCTATTGAATGAGGGCATACCATTGCAGGACTCTACATTGTACAGAAGTTTGGTTGGTTCCCTGCAATATCTCACATTTACACGTCCTGATATAGCTTATGCTGTGAATTCAGTGTGTCAATTTATGACTGCTCCGACAGATATACATCTCACTTCTGTCAAAAGAATTATTCGATATCTTCAAGGCACTACAGAATGTGGAATTACATATGCAGTTGATACTGACATACATTTGACATCATTTTCTCTGATTGGGCTGCTGATTTGAACACAAGACGATCTGTGACTGGTTATGTGGTTTATCTTGGTGGGAATCCAATCTCTTGGCAGTCAAAGACGCAATCCCAGGCTCTCGAAGTTCTACAGAGGCGGAATACAAGGCACTTGCTCATACTGCAGCAGATGTGGCATGGATTCGGCTAATTTTGAAAGATTTGGGAGTTGCATTACCTATTCAACCAACTATATTCTGTGATAATAAATCTGCAATAGCACTCAGTGCTAATCCGGTGTATCATTCGAGAATCAAACACCTTGATACGGATTATCATTTTGTCCGTGAAAGGGTGCATAATGGTGATCTGTTGGTTGAGTATCTACCTACTGATGAACAGACCGCTGATATTCTTACTAAAGGATTACATAGTCCGCCATTCACTCGTCATTGTTTCAATCTCAAACTTGGTTTCCCTAGTTGAGATTGAGGGGGGATGTTGACTGATATTGACTCAAGTGAATGCCACATAATCTGCCATGTCATCAATATTTCTGTTGAAAGTTAGTTAGGATGGTTATGTGTAGCTTACACAGTAAGCAAGGTGGTTAGGCTACTAGAGTGATATAAAAGGCTGATTGCAGCTTAATGTTTGTAAGAAATAATCATTCTATCAATACAAAACCTTTCATATTCTTTCTAGTTTTATCTCTAAGTTTTCTTCTACGTTCTCTGTATTGCTTCTTTTTGCGATTCTGATCTTCTCTGTTAAGAATCACCACACAGTTTATTTCTCATCTGAATTCATACAATACGTTTCCATCTCATAAAGCTGACATCACTAGCTAACACATCTGTTAATGGCACTTTAACAACTTGTTAGTTAATAGAAGACAAACTGTACAGGATGCCACATGGCACAATATCCTATCATTATTCGATTTCCCAAACTATCAACAGCCATCCGACCTTAGCTCAGTTGGTAGAGCGGAGGACTGTAGTGGGTAATATTCTCTCAGCCATCCTTAGGTCGCTGGTTCGAATCCGGCAGGTCGGATTTAACTTTTGGCACATATAACTTCTTTTTCCTTCAAATTAATAAAATATTTCTCGTGTCGTCCAAGTGTGCAAAACAAATCCAATTACCTTTTTTCTTTTGGTGTCAAATTTTCCAATTTTCCTGATCATGGCATCAACATGCCTACTCCAGCAACGTTTCAACAAAAACTCGCGTTCGTCGCGGCCATGGTCGTTCAAGTTGCAGTGTGTACATGTCCAAAGTTCATGCCGTCTCTTATGACTTTGTTACGTTTCCGTATCTCTCTTTGACAGAAAAAGAAGAGAGGACGCTTGTTTCTTTTTCGAATACTTTTCTGATGTTGCAACATTTTACCAGATGTAGCAGTTAATAATTGTGAGGATCGCTTCTGAAGCCTAACGATCACACCCACGTGCTCCACTTCACACCTTTTGCGGTGTACATGTGTTAGCCTTAACGATTTTGCTTGCAATTTAGCATTGGTTTTCTTTTTTTTTGGTCTTTATGTCCCAGAAATAGAATATGCACGTCGTCTGTTTGTTTCAACATTTTGGCAATGGGGGGAAATGCATTGTATATTTGACATTGGAAGAAATTAAGATCCAACACGCTTCTTCTGCTGTTGGGTCCAATTTTCCCTAGGTAATGTGGAAGAAGGTCATATGATCCTTCATATTTTGGACCTACTAAATGACCAAATTAAGATCGAACGCCCTTATTTCTGTTATTGCTCGCTTAGACCTACTCCAACCCTTATGTTAGAACCCAAGACGGTATTATGCTTCTTGTTGTGCTAGGATAGCACCAAACCCGTTGGAACCAACTCAATCTAGCCCACAGGAAATTTATCAAATGAAAATGCAAGAACAAAATATTAAAGACACCAAGATTTTAACGAGGTTCCTCCACAGTCAGTGTAACTGGAGTACGTCCTCGGAGCAGTAGGAGCTCACCCTATAATCCATTATCAACCAAATTGGAGTTTACAAAGTGTTGGCAATCTCACAACCCATAAGCCCAATACACCCAATAGCTCTCACACACCAAAGAAACAAATAGAGAAAGAAATATAATGAATAATTTCTTCTCTACACATATAGCTTAAAGCTATTACAACAACAACTATTTTTGGTGGATGATTACTAACCAAAATGAAGCATCAACTTCTTCTTTCTTTTGGGCTCTCTTCAACTCTCCTTGCTCTCTCAAAGATGGACTACTCAAAACTGAAAATTGGTGCACCCTTACACTTCTCTTTTCTTCTCCGAAACCAAACATATTATGGCTTTGACAAAGCCATAAAACAAGCCACAAGACAATCCATAAAACAAGGAAACATTAGACAAGTTCCATGTTTTCCTCCCCAAAACAAGGAAGGATGTTGTCCACCTTCTTTTTTTTTCTTTTGAATTGTTTTGTGTCCACTTGGCCACTTGGCCAATTATTCAACAATCTCCACCTTGGCCAAGTTCCGAAAAAACGCCATGATAAGCCAACCAACACAATTAACACACAACATCACTCCCAAACACTAGCAAGAGAACAACTCATGTCGAGCCAAATGCTCCAAAACTCCTACTGCTCAACGCCTTCTTTATATAGGCATAATGTGAGCCAAGTTCAAACAGTGAACAAACTTGGCTACACCAACAACCTTAGTCAACATATCAGCGGGGTTGTCTTTAGTTGGAATCTTCTGGAGAATGATTTCCCCTTCACCAACAATTTCACGAACAAAGTGATAACGCACATCTATGTGCTTGGTCCTCGCATGATGAACCTGATACTTAGCCAAATAAATGGCACTCTGACTATCACAATGTACCTCCACCTGCTTCTGATCAACCCCCAAATCTCTAATAAGCCCATGTATCCAAATGGCCTCCTTTATAGCTTCAGCAACTGCCATATATTCAGCCTCTGTAGTAGACAAGGCAACATACGACTGCAAAATGGACCTCCAACAAACTGGCCCTTTAGCCATAGTAAACATATAGCCTGTAGTAGACTTCCTTCCATCCAGATCACCTGCATAATCTGAATCAACATAACCAACTGCAAAATGACCAATACCAGAGTCATCCCTCTCAAAGCATAAACCAACATCTCAAGTACCATGGAGATATCTCAATATCCACTTAGCTGCTTGCCAGTGCTCTTTACCTGGATTATGCATATATCGACTCACCATGCCAACTGCATGAGCAATATCCGGTCTAGAGCATACCATTGCATACATCAAACTACCAACCAAATTTGCATATGGTATATTTTTCATTTGCAGCTTCTCTTTATCATTTTTAGGACACTGTAGAGAACTCAATTTAAAATGAGGAGCCAAAGGGGTACTAACCGGTTTGGTTGAATCATGAACTCCAAACTTCCGAATCAACTTCTCAAGGTATTGTCTTTGATTCAAACTGACCAAACCCTTCTTTCTATCTCTAGTGATCTCCATGCCAAGGATCTTCTTCGCTTCACCAAGATCCTTCATCTCAAACTCATTCTTCATTTGCTTCTTCAATTTTTCAATCTCTTCAACATTCTTTGAGGCAATCAACATATCATCAACATATATCAATAAATAAATGAAAGACCCATCTTGCAACTTCTTGAAGTACACACAATGATCATATTGACTTCTAGAATAATTTTGGCCTCTCATAAATTTATCAAACCTCAAATACCATTGCCTTGGAGATTGCTTCAAGCCATAAAGCGATTTCTTCAATTTGCAAAACAAATTTTCCTTCCCTTTCACTATATACCCATCCGGTTGACACATATAGATCTCTTCATTCAAATCACCATGTAGGAAAGCCGTCTTCACATCGAGTTGCACAAGCTCAAGATCATATTGTGCAACAAGAGCTAACATAATACGAATTGAGGAGTGCTTTACAACCGGAGAAAAGATTTCATTGTAGTCAATGCCCTCCTTTTGTGCATACCCTTTAGCAACTAATCTTGCTTTGAATCTCACATTGTTTTTCTCATCAGCATCTTCCTTCTTGGCATACACTCATTTGCAACCGATAGCTTTCTTGCCCTTAGGCAATTTAGCTAACTCCCAAGTCTTGTTCTTCAAGAGAGAATTCATCTCATCACCCATGGCATTGCACCACCTCTTCTTCTCCTCACTCTCAATGGCTTCCTCGAAATTGGATGGAATCTCTTCAGTGATAATAGGAAGAGCAAAAGCAACATAGTCACTATACCGAGCTGACTTGGTAATTTGTCTCTTTCCTCTGTTCTTTGCAATAGACTCTTGAGGTGAAACTTGCTCTTCAACTTGAATAGAATCTTCAAGTTCAACTTCTTCAACATCCTCATGGTCTCCAACTTCTTCACTTGTAGTGGCTTCGACATCAGCGGAAATAGGATTTGAAGTACCAGAGGCAACTTTCTCAAGCTCCACCTGTTGGACATCTTTCACATTCTTCTCAGAGACTTTGTACATACTTTCTTCATCAAATGTCACATCTCTACTTATTACAAGTTTCTTCATCTCTGGGCACCATAACCTGTAACCTTTGACACCACTACTAAAACCAAGAAAGATAGCCTTTTTGGCTCTAGGATCAAGTTTATTTTCAGTCACATGAAAATAAGCAGGTGAACCAAAAATACGGATATAGTCATAATCAGAAGAAGGTTTTCCAGTCCATACCTCCATTGGTGTCTTACCCTGAATAGCAGCTGAGGGTAATCGGTTGATGATGTGACATGCATAATTAACTGCCTCTGCCCAAAATGACTTGCTTAAACCCGATTGAGACAACATACATCTAACCTTCTCAAGCAAGGTTCGATTCAATCTTTCTGCAACTCCATTTTGTTGTGGAGTTCCCCGAACACTGAAATGTCTCACAATTCCTTCATCTTTGCAAACTTTAAAGAAAGGATCGAATGTGTATTCACCACCATTATCCGATCTCAAAATCTTAATCTTTCTCCCAGTCTGGTTCTCAACCATTTTCTTCCAACCCAAGAAAATGCTTAACACCTCACTCTTGTGCTTCATAGTGTAGACCCAAGACCTTCTTGAATAATCATCAACAAAGGTCACGAACCAATGTCTACCACTCAAAGAGGGAGTCTTTGTAGGACCCCAAACATCCGAATGCACATAATCAAGAATGCCCTTCGTCTGATGTAGAGCAGTACCAAATTTCACTCTAGTTTGCTTCCCCAAGACACAATGCTCGCAGAAATCAAGCTTACAAGTCGTGGCACCTTTTAGAAGACCTTTTTTCACAAGCCCGTGTAGAGCTTTCTCACCGGCATAGCCTAATCTCATATGCCACAATCTAGTAGTATCTGAATCAGATGTGCCCATATTTTCAGAAACTACAGATGCTTCACCTGTCACAGTGCTTCCCTGCAATAAATACAAATGGCCACATCTAGGAGCTTTCATCACAACAAGTGCACCATAAGTAACTTTCAATGTATGTCCATCTGAATGAAATCTGAAACCCTTAGATTCCAAAGTACCCAAAGAAATAAGATTTTTCTTCAAATTCGGTACATACCGAACACCTGTCAACTCTTTAACCATGCCATCATGCAACTTCAAACGAACTGTACCAATCCCTTTTGTTGTGCAAGGATTGTCATCTCCCATGAATACAACGCCACCATCAAACTCTTTCAAGCTTGAAAACCAATCCTTGTGAGGAGTCATATGATGAGTACAACCCGTATCCAACACCCACTTAGTAGCACAATCAAATGATGAGGAAGTGGTTAAAGCAAAATCAGAAAAATCTGTTTCAACCTCTGCAACATTGGCTTCAGAACTTTCTTTTCCTTTGGTCTTCAACTTAGGACAATCTTTCTTCCAATGGCCCTTATTACGACAAAAGGCACATTCATCCCTTTCCAAAGGTTTTCTACCTTTAGAGTTTCCTCTAGGTCGAGACTGTGATTTTTTCCTGCTAGAAGATGATCTTCTCTCCGATGATCTACCTCTAACAAATAAAGCTTCAGAGGTACTATCATGATTTTTATCTCTATGCCTCATTTCATAATTCATCAAGGCATTTGACACATCTTCAAATTTCACAGTTTATTTACCATGCATAATAGTGGTAACAAAATGCTCATAAGAGTCCGGCAAGGAATTCAACAATATTAAGGCCTTATCTTCATCCTTAATATCCTCATCTAAATTTAACAAGTCGGCAATCAACTTATTAAAAGCATCAAGGTGTCTAATCATTTTTGTACCTTCTTTGTATTGGAAGCGGTAGAGCTTTTTCTTCAAGTGTAGCCGGTTCTTTGCACTCTTTGTCATATACTTGTCTTCCAATTTTTGCCACAACACACTTGCTAATGTCTCCCGCATCACAAAATACTTCTGAGTTTTTGCAAGG
Organism: Malus fusca; assembly: GCA_035220775.1. Classification (NCBI taxonomy): domain Eukaryota; kingdom Viridiplantae; phylum Streptophyta; class Magnoliopsida; order Rosales; family Rosaceae; genus Malus; species Malus fusca. The sequence continues at coordinate 6,845,459 of CM069075.1, forward strand.
CACAACCGAATTGAAGAGCAAGCCCACAAATTTAATTTTTCCCATTCCGGCTTCGACATAGTTTCCGGCTTCTCTCCCAAAGCAGCAAGTAGATCTTGTTGAGCCAACACATCTTTGACCTCACATTGCCACATCCCGAAGTTGTTTGTGCCATCAAACTTTTCCACTTCGAACTTTGCATTTTGCACCGTCGTTCTTGCAAACCCGGAGCTGCTTCCAAAAGGATTTTCATCTTGCCCGTCTGACATCTTTGGCAACTAGACAGTACCCAAGAGCAACCAGTGCTCTGATACCAATTGTTGTGCTAGGATAGCACCAAACCCGTTGGAACCAACTCAATCTAGCCCACAGGAAATTTATCAAATGAAAATGCAAGAACAAAATATTAAAGACACCAAGATTTTAACGAGGTTCCTCCACAGTCAGTGTAACTGGAGTACGTCCTCGGAGCAGTAGGAGCTCACCCTATAATCCACTATCAACCAAATTGGAGTTTACAAAGTGTTGGCAATCTCACAACCCATAAGCCCAATACACCCAATAGCTCTCACACACCAAAGAAACAAATAGAGAAAGAAATATAATGAATAATTTCTTCTCTACACATATAGCTTAAAGCTATTACAACAACAACTATTTTTGGTGGATGATTACTAACCAAAATGAAGCATCAACTTCTTCTTTCTTTTGGGCTCTCTTCAACTCTCCTTGCTCTCTCAAAGATGGACTACTCAAAACTGAAAATTGGTGCACCCTTACACTTCTCTTTTCTTCTCCGAAACCAAACATATTATGGCTTTGACAAAGCCATAAAACAAGCCACAAGACAATCCATAAAACAAGGAAACATTAGACAAGTTCCATGTTTTCCTCCCCAAAACAAGGAAGGATGTTGTCCACCTTCTTTTTTTTTCTTTTGAATTGTTTTGTGTCCACTTGGCCACTTGGCCAATTATTCAACACTTCTCCCATCTGTCTCTCTGTAGCAGAATAGGGTGGATCCTTTGTGTTTTTATGTTTCTCCCATCTGTTTGTACAAGCCTAGACACCTTGGCGCCAGAAGAATCTCTTGGCGCAGACCAGACCTTGATTTCTTACAGGGGAACATTTGCATTAGGCTTCTTCAGTCCTGAAAATTCTAAGAAATTCTTCCTTGGAATATGGTACAACACAATCCCAAAGAACCCGAAAGTATGGGTTGCCAACAGAGGATCCCCTCTTGATTCTCCGGGTGTTTTGACGCTTAGCGGTGATGGAAATCTTGTGGTGTAGATGGAATGACTAGAAAACTAGTTGTCTGGTCGTCTAATGCATCAATACCAGCTTCTGCAATGAATGCCACAACGGCTGTACTGATCGATAGTGGAAACCTTCAACTAATATTTGAACAAGACATTTTGTGGCAGAGCTTCGATCATCCCTCTGACACATTGTTGCCTAGTATGAAGCTTAGCCTGAACAAAATAACAGGGCAACAAGCGTGTCTTACATCCTGGGCAGCACTTGACGATCCGCAACCCGGATTGTTCAGCGTAGGCATTGATCCGAAACTTCCCAGGCAGCTAATTACCTGGAAGGGAAATGCTACATATTGGAGAAGTGCTAATTTGCTTTGGCAAGGATGCAAACCCATTCTTTAGAAATCAAAGTGGAGAATTCTTTTACGTTGCTCACAATTTCGATGCTAATAAGATTGATTTTACTTTTGGTGCGTCAGATAGCTCTGTAAAAATGAGGGCCGTTTTGAGTCCAACAGGTCAGTTCAATCTGCTGCTGTGGAATGATAAAAGTAGGAGATGGCTTGAAGTGTGGAGAGAGCCTCTTAATAAACGTGATTTTTATGCTGAATGCGGTCCATATAGCACCTGTGATAAAAACGGTGATAACCTCTCGTCACAATGCAAGTGTTCGAAAGGTTTTAGGACAGAATTACATAAACAATGGGCTATGGGGGACTGGCCCGGTGGTTGTGTTCGGGAAAAGCCTTGACATGTGATAAAGGGGAAGGGTTTGAGAAGTTTGAGAAGATGTAACTGCCGGATCATGCTATTATTTTAGAAAATATGAGTACGAGTGAGTGTGAATCTGAATGCCTACGGAACTGCTCTTGCACATCTTATGCCTATTCAAATGTGATAGAAGGAGGTACTGTAAAATGCTTGACATGGCTTGATGACTTGACGGATCTTGTAGAGAATCATGGGCTTGGGCAAACCATATATATTCGTGTTCACCGCTCTGATCAAGGTATGTAAGTTTAGTTTCTTTTGCTGTTTTCTGTGTCAATTTGTATTCTTAGCAGACAAGAGACAACAAAATTCAGCAAGAAAATGATCATTAGTTGGAGCCTTTTTTGTTAGTTGCAGGCACTGTTCTAAAAATCTCCGCCTAGCGCCGCCTAGGCCCCGCCTAGGCGCTAGGCCCCAGCCCACCGCCCCGATTAATGCCTAGGCCCCAACCCACCGCCTAGACCACCTAGGCACCAGCCTAGCCCGCCTAGGCACCCGCATAGACCCGCATAGGTTGCAACTCACTTATACAGAAAATACATAACTTTCATTTTGCATTTTGTTTTTTTCCAATAAATTGTAAGAGACTTGTTGCATACTTGAATGAACAAACAATATATCCTTATTTCACATGTTTTCATTATGTTCCAATAATTCATGATATATATGCATTCTATTTTGTAGTTTATGATGAAATTATATATATTTCAAGTAGAAGCATACACTTATTTACCTGAAATATGATAGATTTACTTAAATCCGCCTAGTCCGCCTAGGCGCCCGCCTAGGCCCCGCCTAGCCGCCTAGGCGCTAGGCCCTAGCCCGCCGCCCGACTAGCGCCTAGCGAATTTTAGAACCTTGGTTGCAGGCGGTAAGGGTCATGTTGATAAGCTGTCCCTTGTAATCCCAACAGTCTCTTGCTTACGATAATTTTTGGCTATTTATTGTGGAAGAAAACATTGAGAAAAGAAGGTAGTGCTACCACACGCACGCACACACCACCCTCTCTCTCTCTCTCTCTCTCTCTCTCTCTCTCTCTCTTCTGCAGGCACCAATTTGCACACAAACGAATGGTGCTATAACAATTAGACTCAAACAGGGAGCGTAGGAAGGAGCGTAAGCGAGGCTATAAGAAATTTTAGACTTGGAGGTGGAAAGAAAGACCCCGAACTACCACTCTTTAGGTTAAGGAGTATAGTAGCTGCTACAAACAACTTCTCTGAAGCTAATAAACTCGGAGAGGGAGGATTTGGTCCTGTTTATAAGGTGACCCTTCCACTGTGTGCACTACATGCTAGCACATTAATAGTTCTTCATCATTTCCACCAACAATGTCTTCGGTAATTCGTATGCTGCAGAGCAATGAAGCTACATCACTTCCACCATCCAAAGAACCTGCATTCTCAATACATAGGGGTGCCGGTGCTGTTGTTGTTCTTCTCTAACACCTGCCAGTTTATCGAACAATGAACTCACTGTTAGTTTGCCAGAAGGTCAATAGAGGTTCATATTTCGTTTTGTGAACGTCAAAATTAACCATGTAAACCTCAAGAATAAGACTATGACATTCAACTCTTCCTTTCCATATCAGAAACTGTAGATCCTTGATTTTGTTATAATGAATATCTATTTTAAACAGAGATGGGAAGATTTTTGGGATGAATCAATCAGAGTATCAAACTGATGCAAATACCAACAAGATTGTTGGCACACGGTAAGTGTTATACTGCACATGTTTTTGTTATGTACTAAACCTTATGCAACAAAGATTTCGAAGCAGACAGAGGGAGGATTTGATTTTTCTGGCGAAAATGATCCATCATCAAATGGAAACGCTTATACCGTTGCTTACAAGTTTGCCGATGATGAGTATGTTTCTTATGGTGTCTCAGGTAGTTCAATAAAATTAAGGCTTAAGGTGAATCCAACTGGGCGGATTGATCTACTTAAGTGGACAGATCACATAGTACATGGTTTTCAGGGTGGAGCATGCCTGTTAGTCGATGTGATTTTTATGCTCCTTGCGGTCCAAACGGTGCCTGCAGTACAGGAAAAATGAACCTCTCGCATCACCATGCTAGTGTTTGATAGGTATTTTAGGCCAAAATTTCAAGAACAATGGAATATGGGGGATTGGTCCGGTGGTTGTGTTCCAGAAAAGGTACCGGTGTGCGAACGGAGAAGTGTTCTCAAAGTTGGAGGATGTGAAACTACCAGATCATGGTATTATGCTAGAAAATAAAGTTATGAGCGAGTGTAAATCTGAATGCCTCCATAACCGCTCTTGCACAGCTTATGCATATGTAAGTGCGAGAACGAAACAGATATGGTACGATGACTTGATGGATCTTGTAGACAATCAACGGTTTGAGATTGAGGTGATTAAAAAAAAAAGGAAAACTAATGAAAAGGGCTTGAAAACTTTGAGTTTTAATGATAAGCACAAAATAAAGGGTAAAGTGAATAGTATCATGTTTGACTTTTTAGTGTAAAAATGTGGTTTTTCGTTAAAGTGAACAGTACCGCGGGCTTTTCGTTAAAACTCCCTAAAAAAAAGCTGGTATGAAAAAAAGCTGAGATTTTTTTTGTGTTTGGTAAACATTCAGCTTCAGTTTTTTTTCACAGTTTTGGGTGAAAAAAAGCCAAAAACAAGAAGCTACAAAACCCAGCTTTGAAAAACCGGATTTTTTTCACATCTGTTTTACATAAAAGTTTACCAAACACTATAATACTGTTTTTTTTTTCAAAAGCATTTTTACAAAAAAGTTTACCAAACACTCTACAACTTTATTTCACAGCCGCTTATTCTCACAACACAGCAGAAGCAGCTTTTTTTTTTTCAAAGCACAGCAATACCAAACCAGCCCTAAGTTTGTTTGATCAGGAGGTAAACACACAAATTCCTAATCAACCAAGTTACCAAGGTCCTAAATCCTAATCACAAAAAATCACACTGGTCAAATTAAAACCCCGAATTAAAACATACCCAATTATAAAACTATCATTAAAAATGAATATTTCATCATTTTGGTACAGCAGCATAGAACCTAGGGATGGGCAAATACCCATCGGTTATGGGTAACCGCGGTTATCCGCCAATTTAAATTTCACGGTTACGGTTATGGGTAACCGTTTAGATAAATAAACGGTTATGGGTATAACCGTTTACCCGTGAAATTTAAATGGGCGGTTATGAGTATTAACCGCGGTTATAAACGGGTAACCATTTACCCATTTATTTTATATATGTAAAATTAACACAAACCATGTTCCCTATCGGACAAAACTTAGATCAATGCTATTGACTATAGTGCATGATTTCTATAGCTAATATAATATAGTTTTCCTTAACCACTTTAAATTTCATGGTCCATTATATATATTATGTTAATATTTTACATTCTGAGTCAAATAACACAAGAATATTGTCTTTTAATAGTTTTCGTAACCCAAGAATACTTAGCAAATTTTATATTACCTTCATTGCTAACAGTTAAAAATATCGTCTGTAAACTATTATTTTAATTATTGGAATGGTATACGGACTTAAAAAATTAAAATGCAGAAATGTATGATGAATGTACCTATAACGGTGTTTAATTGTTAGAAAAACAAAATTATGACAAATTTTTCTTTTTTAATTTTCAAGTTGTTAAAAAAACACGTAGACGAGTGAAAAGGAGTAAATGGTAAAAAAGAAAGGATAAACGGGTTTAAAAATGATAAATGGGTAAACGGGTACTAAACAGTTACGGTTAAATGTGTACACGGTTATGGGCATGGTTAACCATTTATAAACGGTTATGGGTATGAGAATAACCGTTTAGACAATTACCCAACGGGTAAACGGTTAAGCGGGTATGAGTATAAACGGTTATGGATAAATAACCGCGGTTACCCGCCCGCTATAACCGTTGCACATCCCTAATAGAGCCTCATTAAAAAGAGAAAAAGAAAAAATGCAGAGAGAGAATACAACATCATAATCAATCAAGTTGATGCATATTTCAATCAAATTGATGCATATTTCAATCGAGCCTCATTAACAACAGAAAATACAGCAGCACAAAGCATAACAGAAGCTTGGAAATGGAAAATAAACCTGCAATTAGGTTTCTTCAGAAGCAAAAATGGCAGAACATAACCCAGAATTAGAGACAGAGAGAGAGTGGAGTGAGTCGGTCTGAGCTAAAATAAAGAAAATGAGCTTTAGAAAGTAGGAAAGGATTGTAGAATGAGTCGCACATTGACGAGGACCTTGCATGAGCTTATTGCCAATTGGTTTTATGGTGTATTCTCAACTTTCTTCATGGTATCAGAGCAGGTTGTTTCTCATGTGAAAGCCCAAGGGCCACACGTGCTCACGCGTCACCTAGTTGTTGTCCACATGTAGGCTAGAAAATCGGTCACACGTGCAGGAACGTGTTGAGATTGGATGATGTGAGGAAAAGTTTGTTCCACATCGGTGAGAGACATGCCTTGCTATGAGCTTATATGGTATTGGGCTACTTTTCATGTGGCCAATTGGTTTTATGATAGAACCCCAATTTCATCATGATATCAGAGCAGATTGTCCCACGTGTGAAGCCAAATGGCCACATGTGCTCCACGCCATCCCGTTGTATTGTCCATGTGTTAGGCTCGAAAATTCGTCACACGTGAGGGGGCGTGTTGATAATGAGTCTCACATTGATGGGAGAAGGGATGAGAGGAGAAACCTTGCATGGGCTTATAAAAGGTTGGACTACTCCCCTTGCATGGGCTTATAGAAGGTTGAACTATTTCTTATATTACCAATTAGTTTTATGATAGAATCTCATCTATATTCCAGAATGTTGTTCAACAATCAAGAAACCATTTTTAAATTTGAGTCAGAGGATACACCAAGACTGGACTTTTCCACCAGGCAAAACAACAATTAAACAATCTGCAGGTCACCACTTGCTCTCTGTCTGTGATTCAGTGCCCAAACCCAATCCCCATCCGCCAAAAACAATTGTAGCCAACCAAAACAAACCCCACCCGGAGCCCAAACCCACAAAGACCATTCTTGAAAGCAATGGCATGGCCGTAAATAAAATGAAATTCGGACCCAAACACTATTCATTTGAACAATGCAATTTGAGATCCCTCTCTAGACTAAAGAAAGTAATGATGCTCATTCGCAGTAGAGTGTGTACTTTCACTAGTTGTGCTGACAAATTATTGTTGATCACTTCTTCTTCTTCTTCCTCCATCTCTCTGTAGCTGAATGGGGTGGATCCTTTGTGTTTTTATGTTTCTCCCATCTGTTTGTACAAGCCTAGACACCTTGGTACCAGAAGAATCTCTCAGCGCTGACCAGACCTTGATTTCTTCCAGTGGAACATTTGCATTAGGCTTCTTCAGTCCTGAAAATTCTAAGAAATTCTTTCTTGGAATATGGTACAACCAAATCCCAAAGAACCCGAAAGTATGGGTTGCCAACAGAGGATCCCCTCTAGATTCTCCGGGTGTTTTGATGTTTAGCGCTGATGGAAATCTTGTGGTGTTAGATGGGATGACTAGAAAACAAGTCTGTGTAAGACATATTCTGAAATCACAACAACAAGACATTAGGATCACGAATAAATCAAATCAATATGAAATAGAGATCGACTAATTATATTGAACTTATCTGTAGAATTCGGAAGACATGGTTATGAAGGTGAAACCATTGATCCTAGCGAACAAAGTAGAAGTAGTCTTCTACTTCCAGTACCTCTCAATGAACTCTACTATCGAAATAAGCTTATAGTTTTCGTGAGTTTCTATCGGTATGGAAGCAGGGACGGCTCCTAGGTTATATAGCTAGGGTTTCAATCAATTCCTCCCTATTATCGGAAAGGATATCAACCCAAATCATATCTCATCAATTATAGTCTCATCATGACTCTTATTCCTTGTATTTACTTAATAAAGGCCCTTAATTGATTGCATGTAATTAGGACTCCAATATGTTTATTTCCTTAAGGCACCGAGAGTCCTAGAGATTTCATTAACTTGATTGCCAAGTCAACTATTCCCTCAATTATTCTCGGCATAATTCATTGCCATTCACAAAATGGTTTTACAGTCTGGTCGTCTAATGCATCGATACCAGCTTCTGCAATGAATGCCACAACTGCTGTATTGATGGATAGTGGAAACCTTCGACTAATATTTGTACAAGACGTTTTGTGGCAGAGCTTCCATCATCCCTCTGACACATTGTTGCCCGGTATGAAGCTTAGCCTGAACAAAATAACAGGCCAACAATCGCGTCTTACTTCCTGGGCAGCACTAGATGATCCACAACCCGGAATGTTCAGCGCAGGCATTGATCCGAAAGTTCCCCTGCAGCTAATTATTTGGAAGGGAAATGCTACATATTGGAGAAGTGCTGTTCAGTTTGGCAAGGAGGTTAAAAGATACTTTAGAAATCAAAGTGGAGGGTTCCTTTCTTACAATTTCGATGCTAATGAGATTGATCTTACTTTTGGTGTGTCAGATAGCTCTCTAAAACTGAGGGTCGTTTTGAGCCCAGCAGGTGAGTTAAATCTGCAGCTGTGGACAGTGGCGGATCCAGGATTTTAACTTAGGGTGGTCCCAATATAGAAGCTCCAAAAAAAAAAAAAAAACTAGACGAAAATATCATTGAACAAATATATATGCTCTTCGGACCTCATCTCGAATATCTGGAGGATAATCCTTCATTGGAATTCTCTTTCCGGGGTCTCTCTCAAGATTATCCAAATCAACTTTTAACTCATTTTGTTGTGGAGTGGAATTACCCCCAATTGGATTAGAACTACTTGGAATTGGAGGGGAAATGTTCGGAATAGGATTGGAACTATCAAAGTTTGGAGATGAACTATTTGGAATATGATTGTCCGAACTAATCGATGATGATTTTCGCTTGTAATATCGTTCCATACTTCTAATTTCTACACATATCAATTAATAAAAAAATCTATATCAATTGATGAAACTAAACAAATATTATATGAAAAACGAGAAATCAGATTCATTTATAAATTTATAATTAGGTCCGTGCCTGTGGGATTATAATATTATGATATTATGCATATAGCAAAAATGCAGACACAAAGGCAATGACTAGAGAGGTGAACGAAAACATACCTTGCACTTGTGAGAAACGCACAAATTGTAGAATATATAGTTTACGCCTTCCAAAGGCTGCAGCTTGATCAACTCACTATACGAAATAGTCCCTGCAATTCCACTACCACCTCAGGTCCTCAAGTTCAGAAAACAAGCACGGAAACAATATCGAAAGAAAGCACAGATTTTTACACACCCTTTTAGCATCACAAACTAGTTGTACACTCCAATTCACAATACATATAGCAGCCAACACATTACACAAAAACACGAAACGAATATCGAAAGAAAGCACCGAACTTTACCCACCCATTTAACATCAGATACTAGTTCTACGCTCCAATTCACAATATACAGACAACACATTACATACACTACCACTTCTTTAGTTAATCTACTCTCTTTCAGACCAAAGATCAAACATTTCATAAGCATAAATTTCCTCTGCTCCTCCCCACCCCACGGTCCCCACCCACATACTTACACATTCATTATTCATATATACAATATACTAACACAATCAGATAGTGGACTGTGGATGGAAAAATTATTTAATGGACAGAGGAGAGTGCAAAGTACAAACCTATTCGTCTTCGACCAAGAAGAAGAGGACCAGCGGGCCGCGACTATCCTCCAGAGACCAGAGCTTTACAGATTTTCACCAGAGATGAGAGATGTCGTCTCGTCGCCCTGCCCGTCGGTGCAATAGTGAACAAAAACTAGAGTGCAGCTGCAGCAGAGAGTTGATCGATGCCGACGCCGTAAAGAACATGAGCGGACCGAAAGAGCTGATTGGTAAAGTGAAGGTTCTGAATCTGATTGCTGAAGCCTGAAGGAGCCGATTGCTCTACCGTGTGTGTGTGTGTGAGGTTCTCACGTGAGTGAGGTTTCAATTTTTTTTAATGACTTGGCTCAAAATGACGTCGTTTTGGCCAAGTCATTTTGAAAAAAAATTTTGCTTTCTTCTTCCTCCTCCTCCTGAAATGCACAGCGTGCAGGTGTAGCAGCCATGGCTGCTGTTCTTCTCCATCACTGCCCAGACTTGGGTGGTCCTTGAAGATCCTCACAGCCATTATTTCGAGCTTCGGGTGGTCCCGAGACCACCCTGGTCCCTTAATAGATCCGCCCCTGGCTGTGGACTGAATCTGATACAATTAAGACATGGTTTAAAGCATGGGAAGAACCTATTAATAAATGTGATTTTTATGCTGCATGCGGTCCATATGGAGCCTGTGATAAAAACAGTGATCTCCTCTCGTCACAATGCAAGTGTTTGAAAGGTTTTAGGACCGAATTACATAAACAATCGGCTCAGGGGGACTGGCCCGGTGGTTGTGTTCGGGAAAAGGCATTGGCATGTGATAAAGGGGAAGGATTTGAGAAGTTTGAGAAAATGAAACTGCCGGATCATGCTATTATTTTAGGAAATATGAGTACGAGTGAGTGTGAATCTGAATGCCTACGGAACTGCTCTTGCACAGCTTATGCCTATTCAAATGTGATAAAAGGAGGTACTGTAAAATGCTTGACATGGCTTGATGACTTGACGGATCTTGTAGAGAATCATTGGCTTGGGCAAACCATGTATATTCGTGTTCACCGCTCTGATCAAGGTATGTTAGTTTAGTTTCTTTCGCTGTTTTCTGTGTCAATTTATATTCTTAGCAGACAGGAGACAACAAAATTTAGCCAGAAAATGATCATTAGTTGGAGCCTTTTTTGTTAGTTGCAGGCGGTAAGGGTCATGTTGATAAGCTGTCCCTTGTAATCCCAATAGTCTCAACAACAGCAGGATTGCTTACAATAATTTTTGGCTATTTATTGTGGCAAAAAACATTGAGAAATGAAGGTAGTACTACCACACGCCACCGTCTCTCTCTCTCTCTCATGCGGGCACCAATTTACACACAAACGAATGGTGCTATAACAATTAGACTCAAACAGGGAGCGTAGGAAGGAGCATAAGCGAGGCTATAAGAAATTTTAGCCTTAGAGGTGGAAAGAATGACCCCGAACTACCACTCTTCAGTTTAAGGAGTATAGCAGCCGCTACAAATAACTTCTCTGAAGCTAATAAACTCGGAGATGGAGGATTTGGTTCTGTTTATAAGGTGACCCTTCCACCGTGTGCACTGCATGCTAGCACATTAATAGTTCTTCATCATTTCTTTTGAATATTTCTTATCGATGTCCCAAATTAAGTTTCATCGTTAAGGAGTTTAGCGGTTCCTTTATTCTGGAATTTTCCATCCTCTACAGGGGATTTTGATTGCCAATGTTTTTTTCCTTAAGCATGGAAGTTATGGAAAGAAGGAAGAGAAATTGAGGTTATCGATGAATCGTTAAGGGAAACGTGCCAGCTTGATGAAGCTTTGAGGTGTATCCATGTAGGGTTATTGTGTGTTCAAGAAGCTCCAGCAGATCGGCTATCAATGTCTTCGGTAATTTGTATGATGCACAACAATGAAGCTACATCACTTCCACCCTTCAAAGAGCCTGCTTTCTCAATACATAAGAGTGCCTGTGCTGTTGGTTCTTCTCCTCAAACACCTGCCAGGTTTTCGAACAATGAACTCATTGTTAGTTTGCCAGAAGGTCGATAGAGGTTCAATCATGTTTCGTTTTGTGAACGTCAAAATTAAATATGTAAACCTTAAGAAAAACACTATCACATTCAACTCTTCTTTTCCATATCAGAAATTGTAGATCCTTGACTTTGCTATGATGTATATCTGTTTTAAACAAAGATGGCAGATGTTAGATCCCGCATCGTCCAAGGGAGTGGATCATTATGCCTTAAATGTACATGCCCACCTCCAAATAGCACGAGGCATTTTGAGAGCTCACTGGCTTCGGGTTCTGTAGGAACTTCGAAGTTAAGCGAGAATGGGCCAGAGCATTCCCAGGATGGATGACCCACTGGGAAGTTCTGCTCGCATGAGTTCCCAGAAACAAAACCGTGAGGGCGTGGTCGGGGCCCAAAACGGACAATATTGTGCTACGGCGGAGGCAGGGCCCGGGAAGTGGTAGAGTCGGAGTCGGGATGTGACAAAAGATCTTTGGGATGAATCAAATTATCAAACTGATACTCACGACCATAAACTATGATGTATTCTCATTATTATGAGTGACTCATTGGGAAGTTCTGCTCGCGTGAGTTCCTAGAAACAAAACCGTGAGGGCGTGGTCGGGGCCCAAAGAGGACAATATCGTGCTACGGCGGAGGCGGGGCCCATGAAATGGTGGAGCCCGAGTCGGGATGTGACAGAAGATCTTTGGGATGAATCAAATTATCAAAATGATACTCACGACCATAAACTATGATGTATTCTCATCATATACATAATTATTTGCCACGTGTCATTTTATTTAACTTTAGTTAATTTTTTTCAAAATTAACTATAACATTTAATGTGAAAGTTAACTAAAATTAAATAAAAGAACACTTGATAGATGATTAGGTATATGATAAGTATAAACCGTAGTTATGGTGTTGAGCAAAAATGCTCCCAAGTTTTGAGTATGATTTACAATTTTATAGTAAATGTTTGTGGCCCACATACACAATTAAACATAAGGGAACAAAGAAAATACAGCTATTAATCGAGAAATTTTTCATTATGATCGGAATACGAGTGGTACACCATGTGTTTTTATAAAAGTGGTGAGAAATTTTATTTTTTAAATTATTAACTTTTTAACACAAATATCTCACTATTTCTATAGTGACACGTGATATACCACTTCGTATACTGGTCACCTTGAAAAATCTCTCCGATTAATCCTCCAATAGTCAAACAAATAAGATTTCAAAAAGATTTGCCGTTTTAAATACATGAATCTACATATAAAGTCATTTGATCCAAATGGTCTTTTGCGCGTGACTTGACCCTTAAATAGTTGACTTTGAATAATCCAAGTCTTTCTTGATTTTTCCATGAACTTGGAAGCTCTAATACCAAACTGGACTTGTTTGCAGATTTGTTCTGTGCAGCCATGGGTACCAAAACCAAGCAAAGTTCGGTGCTTTCAGCTATTTTTTTATGCCTATTTCTCAAGCTCCATGTTTCCAGTGCAACTGACTCCGTCACTGCAAACCAATCTCTCTCCGGTGATCAAACCATTGTCTCTGCAGGTGGGATTTTTGAGCTCGGCTTCTTCGAATTAGGTGGCCGCTACTACATCAGTATATGGTACTCCAACCAAGTGGTATCTGCGAGTACCATAGTTTGGGTGGCGAATAGGGAGCAACCGGTCTTCGATAAATTTTCTTCAGTGTTGAGGATCTTAGACGGCAATTTACTCCTCTCCAATGACTCAAAAACTCCAGTTTGGTCTACTAATGTGACCTCCAACAACTTCTCTTCAGTAAAAGCAGTTCTATTGGATAGTGGGAATCTTGTATTATTAGATGAATCTATTTCATCCTCAGAGCCTTTATGGCAAAGCTTTGATCATCCGACTCATACATGGTTACCCGGAGGTAAAATTGGATTCAACAAAATTACCAAACAAACCCAAATTCTCACTTCATGGAAGAATTCCGAGGATCCTTCACCAGGTCTTTTCTCTCTTGAGATGAACCGAGATGGAAGCAATTCATATATCATATTGTGGAATAGGTCGATAGCGTATTGGACCAGCGGATCGTGGGATGCAAGTTCGCGTATTTTCAGCTTGGTTCCTGAGATGAGGCTTAATTACATTTATAACTTCAGCTATGTAACAAATGAAAACATAAGCTACTTCACCTATTCTCTCTATGATCCTAAGATAGTATCTCGATTCGTGATGTCTGTCACGGGGCAGGTTCAGCAACTAACATGGTTGGAGAATACAAGGCACTGGAATTTGTTTTGGTCTCAACCAAGAACACGATGTGAAGTTCATGCGACTTGTGGAGCATTCGGGAGTTGCAATGACATATCAGGGCTCCTCTGTAATTGCTTGATGGGTTTTGAGCCAAAGTCGCCACCGGACTGGTATTTGCAGGATTATTCTGATGGGTGTTCAAGAAAAACGAGTTTGCAGTGTGGGACGGAAGACAGGTTCCTAGAAATGCATAACATGTCAATGCCTGAAAATGAACAGTCCGTGGAGGTTAGGAGTGCTGATAAATGTGGATCATTCTGCTTAAGTAACTGCTCTTGCACTGCTTATACTTATGATAGCAGTACTGGATGTTCAATTTGGACCGGAGATCTCTTGGGCCTGGACCAACTTGCGGAAGATGACAGTGGTGGAAGAATTTTATTCATCAGACTTGCAGCTTCTGAGCTTATGTATCTAAAAAGTAATAAGCGAATGATTGTTCATGTTGTTTTGAATGACCATTACTTGGAGAGTCATCATTTTTATTGGTTAACCGAATCTTTTATTTTATTTGCAGGCGGCAAGGGCCATAATGATAAGCGTTCCCTTATAATTGCAATGGTCTCAGCAGCAGCAGCAGGGTTGCTTGCTATAAATTTTGGCTATTTCTTATGGAAGAAAACATTAAGAAAGAGAAGGTACTGCAACCATATTGCCCGTCTTCCTTTGTTTCTCATACAAACACACATACACGGATAGAAGTACGTGCAGGAGCATGGATTCTAGGTCTTTCTTTGTTTCTCATATATACACGAATGATCGACGCTTTAACAATGAGACTGAAACAGGAAGCATAAGAGGAAGCATGCTGGGACTAAAATAAACTATGGAACTGGAGCTGGAGGTGGAAAGAATGATACGGAACTACTAGTTTTCGGTTTAAAGAGAATATTAGCTGCTACGGACAACTTCTCTGAAGCTAATAAACTCGGAGAGGGAGGCTTTGGCCCTGTTTATAAGGTACCCTTCCAATTAATTTGTAATGCTAAAGTACATAGATTTTTCTTGATAAAAATGATAATTAGTAAACTTTTCCCTAATTAAGTAATATTGGTACTGCGGTGGTTCTCTCTGTGGCATTTACCTTCCTCTACAGGGGATTTTGCCAGAAAATCAAGATGTAGCAATAAAAAGGCTGTCGAAGAAGTCAGGGCAAGGACATCAGGAGTTTTTTAATGAGTTGGAGCTTATAGCCAAGCTTCAGCATACCAATCTTGTTAGGCTCTTGGGTTGCTGCATCGAAGAGGAGGAACTGCTATTGATCTACGAGTACATGCCCAATCGGAGTTTGGACAAACTTTTGTTTGGTATATCCTCATTATTTCTAAGATTTATGTTCTTTGATATTGTTGATTTCAGGGATGCCAAATTTGATTAGGTTTTTCCTTCGAAAACACACTAGCTTATTTTCCTTCATGGTTTATCCAATCAGATCCATGTGAAAAAACAGAATTAGATTGGGGAAAGCGTTTTCGAATTATTGAAGGTATCGCTCAAGGAGTGCTTTACATCCACAAGTACTCTAGACTAAAAATCATTCACAGGGACCTAAAAGCAAGTAATGTTCTGTTGGATGGCTTGATGAACCCCAAAATATCAGACTTTGGAATGGCGAAAATTTTCGAGATACATCAGACTGAAGCAAATACCAATAGGGTTGTTGGCACATAGTAAGTCTATATGGCACATGGTTTCAATCGTCTAAACCTTGTGCAACCGCTACTTTAGTAATTTTGCTTATTCTACCATTAATTGATGCAGTGGATACATGTCACCTGAGTATGCAAGATATGGTCATTTCTCTGAGAAACTAGATGTATTTAGTTTTGGAGTGCTGTTGCTGGAGATTGTAAGTGGAAAGAAAAATACTGCTTTTTATCGCTTTGAACATTCACCAACTCTTGCTGGATGGGTAAGTACTAAAGTTGTCAACTTCTGCTTCTTTTGATTTTTAAGATTCGAGGGTTTTATATGTTGACTCTTAACTAGGCGTGGGAGTTATGGAAAGGAGGTAGAGGGATGGAGGTGATTGATGAATCAGTAAGGGAAACATGCCGGCCCAATGAAGCTTTGAGGTGCATCCATGTAGGGTTTTTGTGTGTTCAAGAAGCGCCAGATGATCGACCGACAATGTCTTCGGTAATCCATATGCTACAGGGCAATGAAGCTACACCTCTTCCACCCTCCAAAGAACCTGCGTTTTCGACACATAGGAATCTCTGTGCTGTTAGTTGTTCTCCTCCAACACCTGCCAATTTCTCCCGTAATTCAGTCACCATTAGTATGCTAGAAGCTCGATAGCTCAGCAATGTAAAGTTTGAAAAAGATTGTGACAATATACTGTTCAAGAGTAGTGACATCCTTCATTGTGCTTCACAATTTTTATCTCCAGATAATAGATGCCGTTAAAGCTGCATTATTTGCTTAAAATGGATTGTGCTATTTATTTGTTGTTTATTTTGGGTATGGCTCAAGAGAAAAAAAAAATGGACCATCAAAGGAATAGTCTTGGGCCCAGAAACACCTGCATTCCTCAAGGAGTCCAAACCCACATCCGAAGTGATCCGAGCATTTGTGCTGCTATATTTTGTTTATTTTATTCAACTTGTAATATCTTCCAATAGTCAGTTTATTTTCTGTACAAAATGATTGGTTGCGTGGTTTATGATGATCGCACCTGCTGTGCTAGCTGAGACCTGGCCTCGTGGAGGATTTTATACCCTCTTAATTTCTCTTTTTTTCCCTTTTCAAGTGTAATACTTGAACGATTACGATTAAGCCACATTAATATTTTAAATTAATTTGGATTAATCTTAGTTTACTACCATGAAGTTTCGTAGTTTTCAATATTTAGTACATGAAGTTTTTTCATTCCAGAGTTATAGCTCAAGTCTTAATTTTGGGACAATATCATACATCCGTTAACCTGGCTTTTAAGTCAACTGTTAACTAATGATGTAGCATTTATGTGGACAATGACTGTGTCCCACATGTCAATATAGGCCCACATAAATATTAAAAGATTTTAAAATTAAAAAAATTATAAATTATAAAACTAAACAAATAAAAAATGGCCTAGGGATGCGGGCCTTCCCTTTCCTCCACCCGCACCAACCCTTTTTCTTCTTCTCTTCGACACCCACCACAGCTAATCTGAAAATCAGCACCACCACTGTCACATCCCGTCCCGGGGCGGATCACTTCCCGGGCCCGCTCCACCACCATAGCACGATATTGTCTGCTTTGGGCCCCGACCACGCCCTCACGGTTTTGTTTCTGGGAACTCACAAGCAACTTCCCAGTGGGTCACCCATCATGGAAGTGCTCTGGCCCCCTCTCGCTTAACTTCGGAGTTCCTACGGAACCCGAAGCCAGTGAGCTCCTAAAAGGCCTCGTGCTAGGTAGGGATGAGAATATACATTTAAGGATCACTCCCCTGGGCGATGTGGAATGTCACAATCCACCCCCCTTAGGGGCCCGACGTCCTCGTCGGCACGCTTCCGGCCAGGGATTGGCTCTGATACCATTTGTCACATCCCGGCCCGGGGCAGATCACTTCCCTAGGCCCGATCCACCACCGTAGCACGATATTGTCCTCTTTGGGCCCCGACCACGCCCTCACGGTTTTGTTTCTGGGAACTCACGAGCAACTTCCCAGTGGGTCACCCATCATGTAAGTGATCTGGCCCCCTTCTCACTTAACTTCGGAGTTCCTACGGAACCCGAAACCAGTGAACTCCCAAAAAGCCTCGTGCTATGTAGGGATGAGAATATACATTTAAGGATCACTCCCCTGTGCGATGTGGGATGTCACAACCACGGCCTGGGTTCTCTCCCTTTCTTCTCCGTCGACAACAACAACGAGGTATTCATCACAGATATTTCAAACCAGAGCAAAAAACATAGCCCATAGGTCTCTGGAGATTTGCAACTACAAAAAAAGAGATCTGCAACTACCAAAAAACGATCCCAAAGTCCTCTCTCGTGTTCTCCGTTGCGCATCACCTTTAGCCCATCACATCACAACAACACATCGCACCAATAAAGCTCTCTGCCACTGGAATAGCAGACCAAATACAAGGACCACACACTCCGAGGTGCAAAGTCGGGTCAGGGCATCATCTCTGGTTTGCGCGATCTTCCTCAACGAGGTCAAGGCCTTCTTGATTTCGAACACGTTGCAGGGAGATCGAGTCGAGTTGGTTTGGGTATGGAAGGATTAGGGGAGGGATGGGTTGGGTTGGGTATGGAGAGACTAGGGGAGGGATGGGTCGGGTTGGGAGGTGGTGGTGAGGGAATGACGAGTGCGAGTGGGGAGAGGGGCGGAGGAAGGAGACCGAGTGGGCAAGGATGGAGGATGAATAAGGGGTCTGGGTGATAGGGAAGGGTTCATATTTAGGTTTAGTTTTTTATTTTTTATTTTTTATTTTTTATTTTTTTATTTTTTTAATTTTTTAATTTTTTAATATCTATGTGGGCCTATATTGACACATGGCACGTAATCATTGTTCACGTAGGTGCCACGTCATCAATAACGGTTGACTTAACAGCCAACTTAACGAATGTATGAAATTTCCCAAAATTAAGATTTAAGGTATGATTATGGGATGTAAAAAAATTGTATGTACCAAATGTTGAAAACCACAAAACTTTAGGATAATAAACTGAGATTAACTCAATTGATTTTTTATGGAGACAAAAAGATAAAAGACATAGTATGAGAAGAGTAGATGGAAGGGAATGAGAATAGAAGAGAGAAAGAATCATACTCCACGTGATTAAGCTTGCATGCTGGAGACCATATATACAAAAAGTTGTTCAATTTTGGGGCATTACTTTTGACAATTCCAATCAAATCCCTTATCAAAGATAATATAATATCAATGTAATGAATTTGTTATTACTCCATTTGTCTAATTAATTGATAAGAGCATTTGTGTTCACCACTTTAACCTAAGGTATAATAAGCTCATCGTCTCTCCCGCAAGTTTCCACGTTTATCCTTTTTGAATTTTAACCTTCATCAGTCTTCATCGATATATTATTACGTGTAAGTCCACGTGACATTGACTTCACTAAGAATGTGTTTGTTACACTGGACTATCTCGGACTGGACTAACTTGAGGGATTAGGTTGGACTAGCTTAGAATAGACTAAGCTGGACTAGTTTAGTAAAGCGTTTGGTGTATTGTCGGACTAAAAGCAAGATTAATAATATTATATTATTTAATTAATAAATATTAATATTTTATTATTATTCTATATTTTTCTCCCTCTTTTCCTTCCTTCATCGTCACTCTCTCTCCCTCTTTCTCTCCCTCTTTTTCTCCCTTCTCCATCCCACCCTTCCTTCTTCCAAATTAGACATCTCAATTCCAGTCTATATATCTCTCTTTTTTCTGTCCAACTCCCTCTCAATTCCAGTCTCTTTCTCCTCTCTCCCTCGCTCTAGCTCTGTGTTATTCGATGAAACCTCACATCTCCATTTTTTCCGACGAGTTGTAGGTTTTCCATCTTGTTTTCCGGCCAAACCTCGTCGAATTGGATGAGGTTAACACCACCAACAAACTGCTCTCCATCCTTGGACACAGATCGAAGCTTTGCATGCTCGAATCTGTCATGGATTCGAAGAGACCCAAACATGACCAGACTTCCAGGCCAATTTCCAGCCACCTCCGACCACCTTTTGGCCTTGATTCAGGTAGAAACGGAATCCCCTGACTCCCAACTTCAATTTGGAATATTTTTTATGTGAAAATTGGTTGTGAAACGTATTTGAAAGAGATAGTTGAATCGGAAAGTTAATGGCAGTGTATGGTCGGAGGTCACAAGAAGTGGCCGTGAGTAGTTGTCGAGCAGGACAAGGATGAGAGAGATTATGGTCTTAGCTAGTCCCATGGTTCTCGGGGGTACTCGCTAAGACCGGATAGTCCTGCCTTTAGTCGAGGTGAGTGACAACTATTCTCACTAAAGCTAATCATTGCTGGGAACAAACATGAGATTGGACTAACCCTTAATTTTGTCCAGTCCAGTGAACTTTAACGAGGGCAAACAAACGCCCCCTAATTATGTAAGTATGTCATGAAAGTTGTTCTTCTTATTTGCTCTTTTTATAATTGTACAAATTCTTGGGATGATGATGAGTGATTAGTATGACATATTTACTAGGGTAAATTACATTTTGCACCTTCAGGTTTGGGGTTGATTTCAATTCCTTACAACATCTTTAAAACATTTCAATTTCATACATTGACTTATCATTTTATTTCAATTACATACATCCGTTAGAAATTCTGTTAAGTTAACCGTTAAGTGATGACGGGGCAAATATATGATCCATATTTTTAGTGATGTGGATGACACATCTATGCCATGTGTACAAAAAAAAAAAGGTTAATATATAAAAACCCATCTTCTTCTTCGCTTGCCCTGCCACGAAAATTTGGCAACCCCTCTCCTCCGTCCACCCCACCAAACATCCTTCAAACTCCCACCTTCCTCTCCATCTAGTTTAACGGACTCACGAGAGTGCAAAGAGCAATACCATCTCTGCGAACTCGCAAGAATGCAAAGAGCACCCACCTCAACCCCAACATTGCAATCGACCCAACCCTCCCACCCCGTCAGCTCACACCCTTTCCCAAAACCATAACCAAGCTTTATAATTTGAGTTGGGGGTCCCTGAATTCGAGCAATTCCAACCCACATCTTCTCCATGTTTCTTCTCTAACGAGCTCCACGACGCTAGCAAGCTCCACGATGCCCAAATCTCAAAATCACACTGCGAACAAAACCCAAATCTCAAAATCGACCAAATTAATCATGGAGAAGGAAGATGAATTTTTTGATTTTGAAGAAGGGAGAAAGGGAGAAAGAGGAATCTTTTGTTGCAATGCGCTCTGCACCTAATTTTCTTCGATTGAAAGAGAGAAAGATGAAACTTTTGCTGCAATTAGAGAATGGAGAGAGAATCTTTATTAATCATTAACAGAAAGAAAAATCCCACGAAATTGAATTCAAAGTCCGGCGAGAGATGCGTAAACTAAAAATAACAGAAAGTAAACCATAGGGATAATGGTTTTACCGGCAGAGAGATAATAGCAGTGGTCATTCGTCCTCACCTCGAGGTTGTATGCCACCTAATTTGACGTCCATGGAGACTTTGAGTGGCTGGAGATAGTTGGCGAAGAGGAGAATGCGCTGATCGGCGTTAGTCTCGGATAAGCCTGTGGAAAATTGATCGGCACCGTTGAGGGACTGAAGGTGTAGACGGGCTTGACGAGGGTGGAATCGAGGGTGCAGCAGATTTTGCCCTCCTTGAGATGCTGGAAGGAAGAACCACGAGTCTCGGGTTCAGAGGAAGAACCCACCGCCGCCTAATCATCATCAACCCACCCTGCACTTCTACGAAACATGCCCCTGGTTTCTTTTCTTTCAGTACGTGCAGCCTCTTCACCGTATCCCCTCATCGTCTCCTCTGCCGCACGCCACTATCTGTAAAAATTCAAACTTGCGTGGGGGGGCTTGCGAGGGAGGTGGGGATGAGGTGGGTGGGTTGCGGGGGAGGTGGAGGTGGGGGTGGGGTGGGATGGGGGGTTTAGGTTGCAAGGAAGGGGAAATGAGGTGGGTTGGGGGGAGATGGGTTTTCTGGGTTTGTGCTTTTTTTTTATTTTTTAAATAAATTTATTTATTATTTTAATAGGGTAAATTATTATAATATTTTTAAGGCATAAAAAATTATTTTTTTGCCACGTGGCACAAATTTGGTAGCCACGTCATCACTTAACGGTTTACTTAACAGATTTTCTAACGGATGTATGAAATTGAAATAAAATGATAAGTCAATGTATGAAATTGAAATGTTTTAAAGATGTTGTAAGGAATTGAAATCAACCCTAAACCTGAGGGGGTAAAATGTAATTTACCCTATTAACTAATTGAAAATAAAAGCTTGGACAGTAACATTACGTCATCCACCAAAAAATTTCTAATTTATTTATTCTTTTCATATCAACTTTTCATGCATCAAACCTCCACCCCCATGATCCCGGATCCCGTACCCAACCTCCGACGTCAGTGGATCGCGGTTCCCCTTCTCTTTCTTTTCCTCTATTTCTCATTTTTTTTCCTCCCTCTCTGCCTTGTTGGACCATCAACGGATACTGTTGAGAAATAATTCTTGCTTCATAAATTTTTTTTTGGTCAATGTTGCGTCTTAAATTAATTAATACTAGCATTTACTTACACACTTTGTGTGTATGAACACATTTTTTTAGAAAATGAGAAGGAGAGAGGAAGAGAGAGAACGTGGGGGGGAGTGGGAGGTTTTTTTTTTTTTTTTTTTAATATTGGAGGTATATTAACATCACCTGTAGGTTAGGCTTCAATAAAAAACAGTAAAATTTGGACATGTGAAATTACATTATTGCCCATCATTTTTTTTTGTGTGATAAAAGACTAATTTGTCTTTTCATCATCTTTTGGTTGACAAAGAATGTTTCATTAATTAGTAGAGATGTGCAAGATTGTTTTATTTATTTATTTATATTTTAAGTGATTTAAGTTGAATTACTTATCGCAAGGGTAGTATGGTTGCTCATTGCCTTGCCCGTGTGGGAGTGGGAAGTAATCAAGAAACTTTGTGGTTTGAGGAGTTTCCTGATTTGCTCCATGATATTTTGTTTGAGGATTGTCACTAAGTTTTATTCATATGAGGATATATTTTTTGTTGTGTGGGACACTCTTTTTTCCTTCGACCGGGTTGAAATCCCTGACAAGATTTTTATTGAGGCCCATTATACATATTATCCTCAGTTTGTACGCTCCTTTACTTGATTTAATAAATATCAAACCTTTTTCAAAAAAAAAAGTTGAATTACTTATCCACCGCTAAATGAAATTTTGACTTGTTTTATTTTGTTTATATTTCTCTCTCTATTTGTAGAAGGAAATTTAAATTTAGAACCTCAGGAGCAATCAATATTGTAAGCTTTGTTTGCTTTTTGGGATGTATATGTTCGTAAGCCATTTTTCAGATTCTTTGGTTGCTTTTTGGGATGTATATGTTCGTAAGCCATTTTCCAAACAATTGCACAATCTATGGATTTTTGTGGGTCTTTATACTATTTCAGCTATTTGGAAGGCTCGAAATAAATTTATTTTTGAGGGTTGTCCAATCTATTTTCATCGTCTTTGCATGTCTATCAATTCGACGATTGTTCATGGTGGGAAGTTTATTCCTGGTTATTCTCAGGGTTTTGACATTCGGATCATTTCTTCTTTGGGGATCCAACCTATCCCTCGCAAGGCACCTACTATTCTTCCTATCCTTTGGTCTCCTCCTTGGTTTCCTTGGGTTAAGCTTAATACAGATGGTTTGTCTAAAGGAAATCCCAGTCATGCTGCATGTGGATGAGTTTTCAGGAATTGCCATGGTCGTTTTATCGGAGGTTTCTGTCAACGGATTGGTCATTTCAACTCTTTTTTTTTGCAGAGTTATCAACAATTATTATTGGTATTGAGTTTGCTTATCAGTGGGGTTGACATTGTCTTTGGTTGGAAAGTGATAGTTCTAGTGTTATTTATGCTCTTCAATCGTCTGATTTTGATCCTCCTTGGCCTCTTCATACGCAATGGTCTATTTGTTTGGATCGCATTCGGAAAATGACTTTCTACGCATCTCACATATATCGCGAAGGAAATCTTGTTGCGGACAATTTTGCTAACATGGGCTTGTCTTCTCCATATTTAACATGGCATGATTCTCCTCCTATGGCGGTTCGTGCTGCTCTGTTTTCTGACTATGTTGGCTTGCCTGGTTACCGCTTCTCAAATTAATGTGCATGTCGGCATCCAGGTTTGTCTCACTTTCTTTTTTTCTCCTATCTTTATGGTGTTGTTTGTCTTGTTTTGTAGGTTTAGACCTTCATGTTTGGTTCTAGAGGGGTTAGGTTTCATGTCCCCCCTCTTTTCTTTGTATCATTCTCGTTTTTTGTTTCTAGAAGGGTAAGGTTTATGTCCCCCCTTCTTTCTAGTGTATTCCTTTTTGTTGTCTCTTTTTTTTTAGGGGTAAGGTTTATGTCCCCCCCTGACTAGGTGTAACTTGTTTTTTCGTTATCAATAAAATTACCCTCGTACAGTCGAGGTTTTCCAAAAAAAAAAAAAAATTGTAAGCTTTGTTGTTTTTATTGAAGTTACAAATGTTTGTAAGTTTCTGTGCATGTTACCTAGTTATAGTATTTTTTTAATACAATGATATATTTACATTAATTAAGAAGTGAGAGAATAAATTGGTATTGAATTCACTATTCATGAAAATCGAATTTCAGTTATAAGTGAATATAAATATCACTAGCCAAATGTAGAAAGTGATTAGTTATAGTAGTTATAATAATCAACTTCTCCATTCAATTTTTTTCTCATGCTCATATTCCACTTGATGACCAATAGTTAGGGTTCATTAATTTGTTTGTGTGCATAAATATTTTTTTAAGAAGCTAAATCACTCGATGATTCTTGTTTTAACTCCTAATATCATCAAGATTTTTTGTGATAAAACATACGTGGCCTGATTAATATAACAAGGTTTAACAAAATGTCGTACAAATACCAGCGCAACTAATTATAAAATACAAAGTCTTCAAAGAAAGAAGACATCAAGCTAGAAGTACGCTAATAAAATAATACATGTATTTGTCATAAAGAAAAAAAAAAGAAAAAAAAACAAACAAACAAACAAAAAAGCGTCACACATGCTTGAAGTTCAACATAAAACAATTGTTGCATTAGCCTACATCACCTTCATCATCTTCGCAATAATGAGACCAAGTAACAACTTCGTCAAAGTTAACTTCAAAACTCAATCATGTATTAAAACCTATGACAAAAAACAGAAAACAAAAACAAATACTGAAAGATAGTGAAACAAAGAGCAAAAATAAAGCCCTTAAACATAATATTTACGAAAAACACCTAATTTCGAAAATTATATAAAATTATAATTAAAAGACAAATAGCATAAAATAGACAACCAAAATTGGTTTAAAATACAAATAGAATGAAAAATCAAAACAAAATTAGCATACTTATTTAGGACGGTTAAAAAATCAAACTGCTAAACCATCAACAACCCATGGTTAAAGCGCACATTACTTGTTGCTCGTTTTATAACTACGTCTTTATTAAGTAATAACCTTCTTACAATAAACCACAACAAGTGGCCAAGTAGTAAGAGCGCGGACTGCAGTTTCCCAATAAACAAAAAAAATGTGGAGGTCCTGGATTCGATGTTCTGAGCTAGTGAGTCTACTTGAATGTGGCCAAGGGCAGGGTGAAATTCCCCATAGCCTCTCAGAGGTCGGAAGAGATAGATAATCATGGCTTGCCACCAGTTGTTCTTTTTTTTTTTTTTTTTTTTTTTTTAAAAAAAAAAACTTTACAATAATAAAATTGATCTGAATTTTATAATTACTATAAAGAGGCTTTTTACTGTATTTAATAGTCATAGCATATGGTATATTAATAGTCATGGCATATGGTATATTGATAGTCATGGCATATGGTATTTAATAGTCATAGCTCTTGCATCTAGATGAATTAAACACATAAAAATCCATTAAATTTTATGGAAATTGTTGAAACATCACACAAACTCTAATTTCATGAAATTACAAATGAAAATTTATAGTATCAATTAAAAGATGTAAACTCAAGTTAAGCATGAAACCTACTATAATTTGCTCCAATGATTCCACGTGCTCCCACATCACATATATAATATCGTTCTCCTATAAGACATAAAAAGAAGTCACAGATGAGGGAGCATGCTCAAAATATGGAGGCCTAGCATAAAAGATATGGGGATCTTCACCAACTACAAATTGATATCGAGTTAGATGTTCATATTCTAGCATGTTATCCAAGCGATCTTTTAAACCACTAGGGAAAGTGTGGCGTGGAATCACTCAAGTGATATGGGTAAATACGAATGCCCTATCTATTAGGATATTGAACTACATACTACATATATATCATAACACGTTGATTAGCAATTCTAGATTTTAAACTAAAATTGATACACTAAAGATTTGTTGCGGACTGCTTCTTTATAAAGCACTTCTACAGTTCTACAATAACAACTTTACCAAAAAAAAAAAAAAAAATCTTCTGAAGAAAGACGTGCCAAATGTTTACCAGATCTTTTTCCAAAAAACATTACTCATAAAGCACTTTTATTTTTTATTTTTGCTAAACATAATTAACACTTCTTTTGGTTGTTGAAAACAATTTGTCATTCCAAAAACAATTCCAAACAGCTGCTAAAGAACAAAGAATAAAGGACGGAAAATGATATTCACAACTCATTTTTACCTCCTATGCACTCACCCTTATTACTTTTTTGCTATTGACTTTTTCAATTCATTCGGTTCGACTATCGAAGATTGAGAGGGTTGTGTGAGAAATAAAAACGGGATGTAAATAGCACTACCTTAAAGGAAATCTTAAATGTAAGACGCCAGCGTGGCATGTACCTAACGAAAAACGTGGCAAGTCATTGATTTGGTGGGTATAAATTAATGAGCAGCTATGTTTTAGCCACACTGTCTGAGAGCCAGAGACTTGAGGCAGCGAACTCCTCTTCTGCTTTGCTCGAACCTCAAGGTGCAAACTCTGTCCTTGTTTCTTCCTCACTCTCTCACAATGTCGCTGCTCATTGCTGGTCTTCTGAATTTAATAGTGCTGTTGTCTCTCATGCCGCTGCCATTTTCTTTTTGTACGGCAAGCAAACACAAGAACAACTTAATAGTACCAAGCCAATCTATCAGTGCAAAACAAACTTTGATTTCTTCCTCCGGTAACTTTGCACTTGGTTTCTTCCGTCCTGCAAAGTCCACCAAATATGTCCTTGGTATTTGGTACAATGCAATGACAAACCCTCCAATTGTGTGGGTTGCCAACAGAGAAGCTCCGCTCAATTCTCCGGGGGTCCTCATGCTGAGAAGTGATGGAAATTTGGTGGTGCTGGAAAGTGAAGCCATCATCTGGTCATCAAATGCATCAGTTCCTGCTTCTGCAATGAGTTCGACAATTGGGTTGCTAATGGATTCCGGAAACTTTGTTCTCCAATTAGGAGAAGAGTTGGATAAAAACCCTTTGTGGCAGAGCTTCGATCATCCTTCAGATACATTGCTGCCCGGCATGAAGATTAGCCTCAACAAAAGGACAGGCCAGCAAAGGCGCCTTACATCCTGGTCAGCAGTTGATGATCCAAAACCCGGGAATTTCTCTGCCGGCATTTATCCCAAACTGCCTGCCCAGATTGCTGTCCGGAAGGAGAACATTGGTGATCATCCCTACTGGAGAACTGCTGTCTACGATATGAACGGCCAGTGGCCACAAGTCAAAATCAATTGTCATTAGAAATCTCAGTGGATACAATTTTGATCTTCATGATCATCATGACAATGATAATAATGAGATTTATTTTACTTATAGCTTCCCGGATATTAGCTCGGTGAAATTGAGGTCTGTGTTGGACCCGAATGGGCTACTTGTCCTGCTGCTGTGGCAGGATGAGAGTGAGAAATGGAGTGAACTGTGGAGGGAGCCAGTCGATAAATGCGATTTCTATGCTCCTTGTGGTCCTTATGCTGCTTGTACTAGAAATGAAACCGTATCACCATGTAAGTGTTTGACTGGTTTTGTACCTAAATTTGAACGACAATGGGATATGGGGAATTGGACTGGTGGGTGTGTTAGGGAGAAGGCGTTAAAATGCGATCGTAACAGAGAAGGGTTTTCCAAGTTGGAGAAGCTGAAACTACCGGATCATGCTGTTCTGGTTGGAGATAAAAAGAGTTGGACTGACGGCTGGTTTGTTATTGCTGTGCTTTGAAAAAAAACTGCTGTGAGAATAAGCGGCTGTGCTGTGAGAATAAGCGGCTGTGAAATAAAGCCAGTAGAGTGTTTGGTAAACTTTTTTGTGAAAGTGCTTTTGGAAAAAAAAGCAGGATGATAGTGTGTCTTTTCATTAAAGGAGCACTGTAGCTCCGTGTGCTTTGAAAAAACTGGTTTTTTTCAAAGCAGCAAATAGCAGCTTCAGCTTTTCCTTTGATTTTCAGCTTATTCTCACAGCAGCTTCCAAAATAAGCCATTTTTTTTCAGTTTACCAAACACAAAAATGACCCTCAGCTTTTTTTCACAGTGGCTTTTTTTAAAATCACCTCAATCCCAAACGGGGCCTGAGTGTGAAACTGAATGCCTTCAAAACTGCTCTTGCACAGCTTATGTTTATGCAAGTGTGGCACAGGAAATTAGTACTATGAGATGTATAACATGGTACGGTGACTTGGTGGATCTTGTCGAGAATCACACTCTCGGGCAAGACATTTATATTCGTGTTCATGAGGATGACTCCAATGATTGTGACGGTATGTTTAAAATTTCGGTTTCATTAAATCAAGCAAAGTAATTTATTTTGGCTACAAGGTTACCAAAATTAATTTTTTGGAGCCTTCATTTTTATTGTCCAACTTGATCATTTCCTTTTCACCGCAGGTTGTAAGGGTCATGTTGAAATTCCCTTGAAGCAACGATCAGTTGTAATTGCCATTGCAATTGTCTCAGCAACCGCAGGAATTCTTGCAACCATTTTTGGATATCTGTTAGGGAAGAAAACTGAGAAATGAAGGAAGGGCTGGAGGTGGAAAGAACGACACTGATCAACTGCCACTTTTCAGCTTAAAGAGTATATTAGCTGCTACAAACAACTTCTCTGATACTAATAAAGTCGGAGAGGGAGGATTTGGCCCTGTTTATAAGGTGACGACCCATCCATGCAATTCTTGATAAATAAGATAGTTTTAGTTTATCTTCCCTGTTAAAAAATAAAGAGATTTTATTTTCTTCTTTCATAAAAAATTACATACTTCTTCCGCTGCAGGGGACTTTGCCTGAAAATCAATAAGTAGCCATTAAAAGGCTGTCAAAGAAGTCAGGGCAAGGACATCAAGAATTCATAAATGAGTAAGAGCTTATAGTCAAGCTCCAACATACCAATCTTGTTAGGCTGTTGGGTTGCTGCAATGAAGAGGAGGAACGCTTTCAAATCATAGAAGGCATTGCTCAAGGAGTGCTTTATATCCACAAGTACTCCAGATTGAAAATCATCCATAGAGACCTCAAAGCAAGTAATATACTGTTGGATGACGCAATGAACCCTAAAATTTCAGACTTTGGAATGGCGAGGATTTTCAGGATGAATCAAATCGAAGCAATTACCAACAAGATTGTTGGAACATAGTAAGTATATTTTGTAGACCATCTAATTTCATTCACTTACTAAACATTAAGCAATTAACCTTTGTTATTATTGCTCACTTCTCTACCATTAATTCATGTAGCGGCTACATGTCCCCTGAGTATGCATTATTTGGCCAATTCTCTGAGAAATTAGATGTATTCAGCTTTGGAGTGTTGTTGTTAGAGATTGTAAGTGGAAAGAGGAACTCTTCATTTTATCGTTTTGATCCTTCGTTAACTCTTGCTGGTTGGGTAAGTTTAAGAAATTTGATCTAGTATATATGCAGTCCTTTTGTTTTAAGTTTAAGCCTTGCAAATTAAATTAAGTGAATGATTGATGCGTTTTACATGTCATTATTTAAAATCCTAGGCATGGGAATTATGCAAACAAGGTAGAGGAATGGAGGTGATTGATGAATCAGTAAGGGAAACATGCCGGTCGGATGAAGCTCTGAGGTGCCTCCATGTAGGGTTTTTGTGTGTTCAAGAAGCTCCAGATGATCGACCAACAATGTCTTTGGTAATTTGCATGCTGACTAATGAAGCTACATCACTTCCACTCTCCAAAGAACCTGCTTTCACAACACATAGGAATTCAATTGCTGCTGGTTCTTATCCTCGAGCATCTCCCAGCTTTTCCAACAATGCAATCACCATTAGTTTGATAGTAGCTAGATAGACTGAAAAGGAACGACACCGTGAGAAGTACTGGCATCCAACTTTTGATGTTCAAGAACTCTACGCACCGAAAGTTGTGTTGGATAAAATATAAAGAAACCAAATGGTTTGCATCCTTAGACGAGATGATTTTTTATCCAACCCTGGTGGTAGATTAAATTTTAATTTCAGTACGATGTAGGGCTCATTGAGAGTGAGTGATTATGTAGAAGTGGTTCTTGTTAGTGATTTCATTATTTTAAAAGTTAACTAATTAAAGGCACTACGGATTCTCCTGTCCTAGAAAAAAAAATGAAAAAGAAAATCAGTTCTATAAAATCACTTGAAATGATTTTAGTTATCATTTGAAGCTATTTTTAATTTTTGCTAAACACTCAAGAAGTATAGATACTATCGTTTGTTCAAAAAAAAAAAAAAAGATTATACATCGCCCTCCCATAACCCTTCTGAAACAGGTATTACAAATAGGTATTACGTGCCGGCCTGATGAAGCTCTGAGGCGTATCAATGTAGGGTTTTTGTGTGTTGAAGAAGCTCCAGATGATCGACCAACAATGTCCTCGGTAATTCGTATGCTTGCCAATGAAGCTACATCTCTGCCACCATCCAAAGTGCCTGCTTTTTCAACGCATAAAAATTCCAATAGTGAAGTTGTTGGTTCTTCTTCTCAAGCATCTGTCAGTTTTTCTAATAGTGCAGTCACCATTAGTTTGGCAGAAGTTCGATAAAGCTTCGACAATGTTACCTTTCCTAAACACATTTTAACATTTGGATTTGTAACGAAAAATAATAACACTGTGATCAGAGTAAAATCAAATGCACAAGAATTTGGCGATGTCTGTTATATAACTTTAAAGAACTTCCTTCTTTGAATTTCACAATTCTTATCTGCAGATGTCCTAGCTTCAAGGCTTCATTTACAACTATTATTATTTTGGCAAATGAGCGTGCTTCACAACTTATGTTGGTCTGATTCAGGTGCGTTTAACGGTAAAACACGTATTCCTCATGCCTCAGTTATTTGTCTAGGCTTCTTTTTAGCGTCGATTCTTAAATCTTTTACACATTATAGAGTAATATGAATATGAACACGTTGTAGATCAGTTAATATGTTAGAAGAAACTGTGAGTGCGAGATCGGATGCAATGAGGTTAGCAGTCACCAAGTACGTCATTGTTAATTAATTGATCTCATAATCTCTCATAAAGGGATGCCAGATAAATCTAATAAAGCAAAATGTCGGATAAAAGAAAAAAGGAACAAGAAAATTTGGTTGGTGGAGATAATGGGATTCTCATTTCACACATTACCAACTGTTTATCCCACCCAACCGTTAGAACTTTAGTGGCGCACCAAGAAAGCTCAAGCCCCATCCCCTTTAAAAGATGGGATTTTCCAAATGGATTTGTGTTCGTATAGAGGGATAGTCAATTAAATCTTTTAGCGGAAAACTTTGGATCGAATTCTAATCTCTGTCTTCTACACATACGTACATCACGAGATTACACCACAAAAAGGAGTATTCTATGGACGCTCTATAGAACTTGAAGGTCGTCAAGTTAGCTATATGTTTTAGTTCGCCTGCTCGAGGCCTTGGTCGATAGTGATAACCCTAGAGGATGACCTAGTGTGTTCTTCTCCCTTCTCTGAAGCTCTCGTAGACGTTATGCAGCTAATTCTCACATAACTAGATGGTGTAGTTTTGAGCTATCTTCTCTAAGCTCTTTATGTCAATTCAATTAGGCTCAGTTGCTTACCTAAAAACTTTAGTAGTGAAAGTTGAATAAATAGATTTGTAAACCTAAGGAAGAGTGAATTGGTATATACGTGCAAACAATCCCGTTATTTAGACTGCTAAAAGCTTTGTATGAGCAGTGAATAACGAGATGGGGAGGCTTCCCATGGTCTGAACTGGAAGAAGAAATGACGACTGTGACAGGCCAAAAATGTGAAAGTATGTGGAAAGTCATACCCACGTATAAGACACGTATACACCAAAGAGCAATGGGCTATTCAGCATTTTTATTTATTTTTTTCATTTTTGCTTTTTATTTCAATTATTGTTTTCTTGCAAAAACGGCAAACTGTGTACAAACTATACACGAGAACTGTTGAATATAATATATTGAGGTACGGTGAAGATACAATTTTATATTTGTTAAAATAATAGTTCGTATAAGTGCTAGAATCAACCTTGTCCTTCTTTACCCAAAAAGTAGGTAGTACATGAATTCTCTAAAGCCTCGTTTCGCACGCTGTATAAAGCACCGGATTGGACTAATAGTACGGAGCCGGGTGTTTGGCATCTATATGTATTAAATAATCATCGGATTAAATAGTCCGGACCCACCTATTTTATACGGTGTACACCCGCTTAGTTATACACTCTGAAACTACTGTATTATTTAGTCAGGTAGAAAACACTCTTGCTCACTTGCTCTCTCCGTCCCTCTCATCGCTCTCTCTCGTCCCTCTCACATCGCTTGCTCGAGAATCTCAGGTTCTTTTTCTTGCCTCTCTGTTCTCCCCTCCTATTTTTCTTGCAATTTTCCGCAGCGGTTGCTAGTGGAACTATTGCACATAATTGGCGACGGTGCAGAGTGGGAGTTGCTTGACGTCGTGCTGGGCTTCTTTCTTGAGAGCCTTATAGAGGAGCTCATCCTTGTCCAGGTCGTCGCCGTTACTCAACATTGCTGGGGATCTTGTCATTCTCTCTCTCTCAACTCAATTTTACAATTTTAGATTCCGAATTTATGAAAAATCCAGAAAAATTGTGAATGTAGAAGGATCTGAACTTGTTTTCCACCAGAAAATTGCGATCCAATTATATCACGCAGCTATGTATTTACACCGGTTATGGTTGGTATTCTGTTCAAATTGTTTACGACCAGAAAATTGAGAGATTTCATATGGGTTTTTGGATTAAATAGTAATTGATTTTTGTTATGAGGTAATTAAACTCAAAATTGTGATCTAGGCTTTTGAAGGAAATTGAAGTTGGTGATGAATTGATGATAGATTTAAAATTAGGTTTTCTTGGGAAATATTTCAAATCGGGAAAGATGATAGGTTTTGCTAGGAATTGATAATGGGATTTGATAAGAATCGATAATAGGATTTCAAAATTATGAAAGGCTTCATCTTGGCAATTTCATATGGGAAAGATGATGGAGAGAAGAAGATGATGAGTTGGGTTTTTTCTTTCTTGTTATTATCAGAACAGTATCAAACACAGTATAAATAATACTATAATTAGTTTGATGTTATACCAAACGCCCGACTAGTTTAGTCAGTACTATCCGATGACTATTTATCCTATCTGACTGAAATAGTCAGTACAGTCCGAACTGCCAAACGAGGCCTAATAGATTGACAAAAGGAAATGATGTAATCATGGTCTCATTTTTATGAGGACTTCCATGGCACGTTATAACTATGTTAACATGACATTACATGTTAATAATGTACAAAAATGTGAATTTTTTTTCTTTTGGTGTTGTATTATTACTACAGAACACGAAATATTCACAATAACAATATAGAGTGTCATGTAAGTCGCTCTCTATTTTCACACATTACCTTTCAATATTTTATACTTAGGCTGATAAAAAGTTGCACAACAAAGTGTGTTGAGCAACCTTCTAAACTAAGCAAAGTAGGATGAGATTCTTAATGCCAACGTGCGACCTTTTCTTATATGTGAAACAAATCAAAGCCTACTTCAATGGAAGACATTTCATATCTATAAGTAACACTTTTTGGCACGTAAATATTCTTATTTCTAAAGAGTAATGCAGAAGAGTTCCTATATTTTCCGGGAAAGAGAACGACCGACCCTAAGCCCAATCAGAAAATAGGCTTTTTTGAGCCTTTGACCGACTTTTCATCTTCATTTCATGTGAACATGTTCAAAACTAGTTATGTAAACCAACTTCCATCGAATGCGGTGAAAGTCAAAAGGCAGGCTCATAATCTGAAGTCTTAAGGCATCTTGAAGTGACAATAATATCCTTCATCACAAGTCATGAAAGTCATATTGGATGTAACTACCAAAGGAAACTACCCATGTCCATCGTTTGAATGCTCTTCCATGTCCGTAGAAATGTGATCGACATATTTTAACTGCGCACATTTAATTATTATTTCTGTAAAAATTCTATCTAATTATTTATTATTTAGTCAATTCAAACAAGTTAATGATTTATATGTTAATATTTTTATAATGAACCGTCCAATTTTCTAATACATATGAATAAGAAAAAGATCTGTATTCTGATTGATTAATTTTTGTCCAATTCCAGATACGATAACAATGGCCCTAAATTTTCTTCAAAAGAATAAAAAAAAATGAAACAATGCCCCTAATAGGTGGGAGAGAAGACACCAGCTTTATAAAATGACATAATTAGCCTTGACAAGTTTCTGAGAAATAGAGGAGGCAACCGCTGGCCCTTGCAGGCTGCAGCTGTATAGAATCAAAGCCGACCAGCAATTAATCCGCTGTTCCATTTCTGTCATCCGAAGGGAGACCACAACCCTCCTCTTTCCAAGAACCCCGTTCCAGTTTCCGCCCTCCTTAACTTTTCTTCCATAATATAAATCCTCCACACCCCTTCCATGTTTTCCTCACACAACCAGAAACCAACATCTAATTTCTCTCTCCAAAACCCAATACATATATCAGAGAAAGAGATTATCATTTTTAATCCCACAAGATAATCAATCATCACCTATGGCAGGAGTTGGAAAGAGGGCTGCTGACGATTTCGAAGACCTGCTGCCGCAGATGGCGGATAAGCTTGGCGGCGAGGGGCTGATAAAAGAGCTGTGCAACGGGTTTCAGCTGCTGATGGACAAGGACAAAGGGGTCATTACGCTGGAGAGCTTGAGGAGGAATTCTGCCTTGCTGGGTCTGCAGAACTTGAGAGAAGATGAGCTTGTGAGCATGGTGAGGGAAGGTGACATGGACGGTGATGGCGCTCTGAACCAGATGGAGTTTTGCGTTTTGATGTTCAGACTGAGTCCTGAGCTGATGGAAGAGTCTTGGATTTGGCTTGAGCAAGCCATGCAAGAGGAGATTAGCGATAAAAATAAGAGACCCTAATTTCTTGATCCTTTGTTTTGATTTGTAAGTAGAATATTATTGGTAGTGAATTTGATCAAGGAAGAGTTTTACTTTTCCTTGGGTTATATTCATGGTTTTTTTTTTTTGGTCAATATATGCATGGTTATTTCTTCATGGTTTTACTTTCAACGTTCTTCGTCCTGAAATAGTCAAATTTGAAAAATACATAGAAATAAGGGTTCTTTAGATATAAGTCCATGCAACACTTATTTTCTTGACAAAAACTCATCTCGTTTTAAACATCCAAATAAAACCCAAATTTGAAATAAACTGCCATGTAAACAAATAAATAACTATTATTTTCAAAATATTTACAATTGTACCACGACACCCTAATTATGTTGATGAATTTAATTATCCATCATAAATATGGC
This sequence comes from Malus fusca, assembly GCA_035220775.1. Classification (NCBI taxonomy): domain Eukaryota; kingdom Viridiplantae; phylum Streptophyta; class Magnoliopsida; order Rosales; family Rosaceae; genus Malus; species Malus fusca. The sequence continues at coordinate 6,880,939 of CM069075.1, forward strand.
AAATAAGTGCATTATTATTACAAAAGTATATGCTTTATACTTGTCTTGCCATCATCTGTTCCATTTCTTATATTTGTTTGACAATCATTGTAGGTAAATTATTTTGCATGTATACATTAGGCACATTTCGTTATTATTATATCTGTGTGAAATAAATTACCTATATTTTAAGTAGAATATAGATAATTAATTAACTTTGAATCAATCGTCTAAAAACATCCTTTTATTTTGTAGGTAAATAGTTTTTCATGTATTATTACATATACTAGGCACTTTTGTTATTATTATGTATTGTTTGCGCAATCAACATTAATTTATTCTATAGATAAATTACAAAAGTATCTACTTTATACTTGTCTTACCATCAAATGTTCCATTTCTTATATTTTTTTGACAATCATTGTAGGTAAATAATATTTTATTATGCAAGTGCTGGCCAATATAGAATTCCTTCGGATGTACAGTTGACAAAAAAATATGTTTTTAATCATAAATTGAAGTTTCTTGATCTTACTACTCATCAGTACGTAATCACGTTTAGAGATTTATTTTTTGTGTGCTTAAAACACTGTCGCGTAATATATTATTGTAGTACTCAAATTATTGTAAGTGTATTTATTTATATTAGTATGCCCTAGAGGTGTCATAGAAGCATATAAAAAGCAGAGTACAGGTGTTGGAGAAATTTGGAAAAGAAATCGATTTCGTGTGGCTGCACCTCATGCTTATATTGATTTAATCTTATCTTCTGAATTTTGGGCAGGAATTTATAGAACATGAACAAGTTTTCATAGAAGATATTGTGTTGCTTGGAGATGTCAATATTGATTTCAATATGCGATATGGTGTACATATATATGCCATCAATATGATGTTCATATATATGTCATTGATATGCTGTTGATATTTTGCCATAAGCAGATTTAGGGTTCTTTAGATATAAATCCATGCAACACTTATTTTCTTGACAAAAACTCATCTCGTTTTAAACATCCAAATAAAACCCAAATTTGAAATAACCTGCCATGTAAACAAATAAATACCTATTATTTTCAAAATATTTACAATTGTACCACGACACCCTAATTATGTTGATGAATTTAATTATCCACCATAAATATGGCAAATAAGTGCATTATTATTACAAAAGTATCTGCTTTATACTTGTCTTGCCATCATCTGTTCCATTTCTTATATTTGTTTGACAATCATTGTAGGTAAATTATTTTGCATGTATACATTAGGCACATTTCGTTATTATTATATCTGTGTGAAATAAATTACCTATATTTTTAAGTAGACTATAGATAATTAATTAACTTTGAATCAATCGTCTAAAAACATCCTTTTATTTTGTAGGTAAATAGTTTTTCATGTATTATTACATATACTAGGCACATTTGTTATTATTATGTATTGTTTGCGCAATCAACATTCATTTATTCTATAGGTAAATTACAAAAGTATCTACTTTATACTTGTCTTACCATCAAATGTTCCATTTCTTATATTTTTTTGGCAATCATTGTAGGTAAATAATTTTGCATGTATTATTTTACCTGGAAGTTATATTGTTATTTTATATGTGTAAAATATTGGTAATTTTGAATAAAATAACATTTGAATGGAAAAAAATTAAATAAAATAACATTTGTATATTTGTGAAAAATACTAATTTACTTGTTACAATTATTTGAAAAGGAAAAAAAATGCTCATTTTTACATAAATGTGAAAACTGTTGTAAACATTCCTAGAATAAGTATGATTGTGTAAATCCTAGATTAGATTTGATTCTAGTTATCCTTTCCTATTACAACTTGTATTACTTGGAGGAGAAAGAATATCTTCTCTCCCTTTACTACTATAAATAACGGCACAATGTAGGAGGGATAACAACACACACACATTCCCCTACAATTCTACAAACACACATCTCTCTCCTCTCTCTCTCTGCCGCCGACCCTAGTCTCTCTATCAGATAAAAATAGACCACAACACGTTATCAGCACGCTCCTACCGCTGCGCTTAGGAATCTGACGCTGGAGATTTTTTTTTCTGCATCAAACCAGTTCATCCATATCATCACGCAATCAGGTTCTTTCCAAACAACGGTTTTTAACTCGATATTTTGCAAGCCCTGATAACATGAACATTCACCATGATGCATGACCCAACTTTACGTTTAACGTATTTTAGATTCTACATAAATTGTGTATGCTTCATAACCAAAATTGCTACAATTATGTGAATTTGATATTTGCCATGAATTGAATCTTACATAGGTACATGCATTGAAACTATTATTTGCATATGCATAAACGTAAATATGTGATTCATTAGAATTATACATGCATATAATATAATTGAATTGGAATTTTTTTTTTTTTTTGCGATTGGGGAATTAGGGTTCTTCGAACCCGTGCCTTTGCATCACGCAAGGCTACAACGCAACCAGGCCCGCAGCCTGCGATGGCTAGCCCATCTTCTTGCAAGGCCTGCAGCCTGCATCCCCATGCACTACGCCACAACACTACATCTACCACGGCTAATTGACCACGGACATATAAAGTCCGTTATAAAAAGTCAAATTTAACCACGGACATTTGAAGTTCGTGGTAAATAATTATTATAACAACGGGCATAAAAAAACCCGTGGTTGAAATGGTTAAAATAACAACGTGCCCTTAAAGCCCGTTGCAATTTAGCTAAATATTACCACGAGGAAAGCCCGTGGTTGCAAAAAGTTTTAACAACATCGCCTTTTTAATTTTACTACGGACTGTAATTGTTATCTTTGTAATTTAAATTTTTTATTTTTTAATCAACTAGTATCTCTAATCTCTAATCTTAGAAAGCTAGAAATCAAGTTTGGTGTCTTAAGACTTCACCAAACAAAAAAACCCAAAACTGGCTGAAAATAATAGAACCAAATTCTCATGGGTAATTTTGTCATAAAAAATAAAAATAAAACAATTTTTTTTAAAAGGACTAAATAAATTGGATTAAAGCCATGTGGGTTTAAGCGTGTAAAGGGAAGGAGTTTTGCAGAAAAGAGATAACCGCCGATCGTGGGATTCAAATCCAAAACTACCGCCACGTTCTACAAAGTTTTCCATCAGTTCAGGTTCTTTTCTTACTCAATTTATCAGGAGTGAATGATACCCATTACTACCTCTCCCAATTATGGTCCACACAACAATCCAAGAATAGGGTAGAAGGATTGAAAACGCATGCAGGGAGTACTGCTGGTATTGTTTAATTTTCATTTGGGTTTTTCTCTCAAGTTATTTATAATTTTTTTTTATTGTTGTTCGATGCAGAAACGTAAAGCAAGCCCAATCAAGAGAGTATATTTGTTTACACAACTTTTATGTGCTTTTGAAATTATTATCGGATTTTATTTTTTGTTTATGAATCATGACAGGTTTTTTAGAATCAAAATTGTGTTGCGTGAACATGACAAATATCTCTCAAAAAGGTATATTCTTCCTCCCCTTCTCTCTCCCTGCGTGTTGCTTTTCTGTCACTCTCGTTCATAATAATTTCATATGTTGCTTATTCAGTCTGTAATCCTATAAGAATAATTTCATATTTATTCTTTTTAGTTCAGTTATTGATCATGATAAGTTGCGGCACTACAAGTTCGATCTTTTCTCATATGCTACTTATCCCTGCAGGTACAAAAGCATGCAAACTACAGACTATCCCTCCACGCAGCCTTCCTAAAAGTTGTGTTAGGTTTTTGGTTCATTTACCTTCAAGTTTGGATAAATAGGTGCTCATTTTGTTGTTAATTTTAGTGTAATATTTGAATATATGAATTTTAATAAAGTTATATTTGCAATTTTGTATATAAATATATATATATATATATATATATATTTAAATTTATTAAATCATTTTAAATTTTTTTTACTTTTGGAAAATTTTTTATAACGAGCATTAGCCGTGATCAATTTGTAATCCACAATGGCCATAGCACATGGTGTTAGATCCCAATCTACTACGGGCACAATCCGTGGTTACATTGCATTTAACAACGTACATAGTCCGTGGTAGAAACAAAGATTTTCTATCACATCCAGAATACTAACGGGCACAATGTCCGTGGTAGATTGCAATTTATCACGGGCATCCACCGTGATAGATGAACTTTTTTCTTCTAGTGATGCTTTCCCCGAGTCCTATCCGGGCTCTGTCTCTCAGCCCCATATATGAAAAAAAAAAAAAACAAATTTTTGCTGGGCTCGCTTGCAGCGGCCCAGCCCGCACAGCAAATTTTTTTTTGTTTATTTCCTGGGCTCGCCTGCAGCGGCCCAGACCGAAAAAAAGAACAAAAAGAAATTTTTTTTTTTGGGGGGTCTGCCTGCAGTCCTGATTTTATATATCCTTCCACAGTGGTTTAAGCAGCTTGGATGAATGGAGGAAACCTAACACGGGCGCTGATAGGTGTAAGAAAATATGAAGTTTTTCAATCTAACTCCAGTGTTTTTATTTTTCGCATCCTAAGCTGTTCTACTAAAACCTCTACAGCTATAGTAGGTAGAACTTCAATGCCAATATACATGTAGTCACCCTTATTTTCAGATGCACATATCGCTGCCGTAGACTAACCCTATAACGATATAGATATGGATAATGCTATGGAGATTAATTTTTTTTTAAATCAAATTTGCAAACCAAATGATGTGGTTGTTGATGATTAGATTATTAGTCGTGTCGATTAACGTATGATTATTTTCTATTGGTAACACATCATTTGGTTTGCAAATTTGGTTTAAAATTTTGATCTACCTAGCATTACTCTATATGGATAAATAAAAAATTGGTATGAATGTAAAAACTTGCTACTGGTAACCAGATTGGCCAAGAAACTTATCTTCCATTCACAGTGCATGCAGTTGAAATCAGAAAGTCAACAGTAACCACCATCATGTCTACATCTTATAAGTCGCATGCATAGCACCTAATAATAAAAAATATAAAAAAACCCTACACATTGAGTCTTCAACATGGAATATTAAAAGAACCAGCAGCACTTAAAGTAAACAGGAGGAATGGAGGAAATCTACAACAAAAGCGATTGGACTTAAGTTCTGTTAGCCACTTGTGTACTTGGAAGGAGCTGGAAATAGTGATATGTTGACATGAGGAGATGCTGGGACAGATCCCTCCCAATAGACCAATATTATAGTACTCCCATTACGCTAGATTATTGGCCTTAGATTGCGGCAAATGAAGAACAACTTGTTGCAAGCCTGAACCTTGTTCAAGCGAAAAGCACATATTGTAGGAATTTGGAAGTGGTATTTTAAAATATAAAAGCATGTTGAACATGATGGAAACACGATTGGCAACCCTAGCAACTATCTCCAACAGAAACATGCCATTTCTATGCAGAAATGAGACGGAAAATAATCGTAAGCAAAACTCAGATAATATTTGATCCATGTAATTATCATCTAACCTAAGAAATAAGACAGAATTTGGCTAAGGCGAAGGATTCCCAATTTAAATCTCAGAGTCATTTGCCGTCGCGGAGGAGAGAGTACTTCCAAGTTTGTGAATCCGTTTTATACAGAACGATTGGGGGAACCGGCTTCAGCACTATTCCGTACTCGCCAACTTCGCCAGGAACAAGTACAATCTTTTCTAGGACAACTCCTTGCTCGGTCAAGATTTTCACAAAATTCCCTTCATCTTCTGTTCCTATATACGGTTTGATTGTAACTTGCTTGAGACTTGGGATGCTGAACTCAACTGGTTTATTTAACAACTCTTCTGGTAAACTCTCCTGGGAATTGGCAGATCAAGTTTTAGATATGCAGCACGGAACATAAAATAGAAGGAGAAACAGTAGCAACAACGAAACATCAAGCATTGCTATAATTATATTTGTAAAAATACTCACATCTTCCCCGAACTTGAAAGGGTATTCTAGAATCATTGTCTCGAGATTGGGACAATGTTTAAGCAGTGCAGCCATGCCAATGAGATCATGCTTGGTAAACCCTGTTTGTAGCTCTAAGAGCTTCAGATTGTAGAGCATAAAACTTTCGGGGAAGGAGTCCGTTGATGTCAGAAACTAAGGGCATATGAAAAGAAAACAATTAGGAATATAAGAAGGTGTTCAACTACGTAATCCCATTATAAACCAGTGGTTATCATATGTAGGGGAAAAAATCCAAAGAAGCTAAGCAGCAAAAAGTGAAACTTGAAAAATCCCCCTGTTCACGGAGGTGAAAGCAAAGAGATTGACCATCTGAAAATTATCAAAGAATTAAATGTTGCACATAAGTGAGATGAACAAAGTTAGACTGACTAAATATACATTCTGAATGAAAACTCCATACCCAATGTGAAAGTAAAATAACGTAATTGCACCACAAGCAATTAGGTGCTATAACCAGAGTGAAGAGAAGTTTAATTATCTTCACAAAGTCATTCAATTAAAATATTTCACTCACACCGTTCTTAATGAGTGCTCCGTACCTGTTATGAGAGAGTAAAAACAAATTGCAGTGCAGGCAATGAGGAACAATAAGGCGAGTGGAGTTTTACATTTCTTAACGACTCACCTTTGGTGTGACAATGCCAGCAGCAGAAACATAAGTGCAGGATACATTGTCTTAATAAACTTATATACTGAAACCTAATGACCAATTGGTATCCAATTCCCTCGGTCTAGACCAAATGTTCTGCAACAATGAGCAGAGTTTCAACAACTACTTACCTTTTCCATCTTTCAGTCGACTCCAAGATTCGGTGACAAGCTAAAGCCTCACTTATCATTATCTATCAACGTTGTCCCTATCAATCTCATTCCAAAAAACACAGCTATACCACCAGATCCGAAAACACAAGAATTTAACCTATCTATGACTATGAGAAGCTTTCTACATGATCAGAATGCCAACCATATTGCTACATATTACTCAAATCTCAGACATAATTACCACAAACAAAAAAACAACAACAATTAAACAACCTAAAACCACGATCGAGCTCGAAAAGCTATAATTGATCAGAACAGAGATGACAAATAAATAAAAATTACCTTGAACCACCAGTTTAGTGTATCGAGATGCTTTAGATTTGGCGCTTGTTCAATTAGCTTAAGTGCCTTACTCCAAGAGTCATAGTACTGTTCCATTATGTTCACAATCTGGACATGAAAATCAACGAGAGACGCAGCACTCTTGAGGACAACCTTGTAAAAGCTACAGCAATCGAAGCTAATCGAACAAAGATTTGGGCAATCAATCGAAAGAGTCTCTCTGATTTCGGAATCATAGAAGAACCCAAATGCCAGCCTCTTGAGCCTTTTGCTACATATCTTCAAACGACGATGACCCCAACAGTTTTGAAGCTCCAAATCCTCCAAATTGGGGCAACCCAATATCAAATCACTCATCAACTGGTCCTGCAAACAAACCTCATCGAGAAGCAAGGACCGAATTGTCCAGAATCGCATGGTGGACAATTTCGCCGGCAAAGTAAGATAACACCGCGTGAGGCTCAATTTCTCAACACACCCATTTCTCAGAACAGAGAAAGGGAAATCATATCGGTGATTGCGGGTTTCGTCGTTGTGAAAGTCTCTGTGGATGAAGAAGTCGAGGTGGAGCTCCCGGGCGCGGAGGTGGGTGACGGCGGATCGCACCCAGGAGTCGACGTGGGAGTGGTAGTGACCGTGGAAGATGAAGGAGAGGCGGAAAGTGTGGACGGGAGAATTGGGGCGGGAAATCAGAACGCGATCGACGAACTCGGCGTAGAACTGGCGGGTGTCCAACGGCAGCTCGCGCGTCGGGAAAAGTTCGAAGTTGAAATCGAGGGAGGGGATGCGGGACCAGAGAGGGCGCCATTTTTGGGAGATGAGGGAGGTTTGGACGGAGTCTAACGTGGGGAGGAAGGTGAGGATGTGGAGGAGGAGGTCCTCCGGCAGATCGTTTAGGCTTCGGTTTTGATCGCTTGCCTCCTCTTCTTCCATCTCCTCTCTCGTGTAGAATGCTCCCGCAATCGGGGAAACATTTTTAATTGGTAATTTGCATTTTTTCTACCTCCAATTTTCAGCTTTTCCTACTTCTACTCAGAATCTGTTTTGCAAGTGTTTTTGAGTAGTTATCAAATATAGCCAAATATTAGCTTTTAATTTTAAAAAGATTAATTTTTATAAAAAAAAGTTAAATATCACTTTTTTTTATAGATAAGTATGATATTCATTGAATAGAGAAATACGTACATAATCAAGGCTAGGGTGCTAACAATGGACCTTAATAAAAATCTTGCCGGGACTTTCAATCCAATCGAAGAAAAAACGAGTGTCCCGCACCAATTAACTATTAAGACTATCCTCTAATAATAAATTATTAATAAAATCATGAGGTTTTTCGAACCAAGAAAGTAGATGATCAAGTGTAAGACTCAACCGTGCAAGTTGATGTGCCACTTTATTCGTCCCTCTAGGTCCGAAAGAAATCTTCCATTGCTTAAACCCCTGAAGGATATGCCGTGTATCCGCAAAGAGATGACCAAGATGACCATGCAATGCTGATCCGACATTCTGAATAGCAGCTACCACCAATAGAGCATCACCTTCCATCTGTACATGTTCATGACTCCATCACTGAGCAAACACAACTGCTGCCCATGTAGCTGCATGTAAGATCCCACATCGCCCAAGGGAGTGATCCTTATGGTACCGTTTGGTACGCAGACGGAACGGAACGAGACGAGACGGGACGGGACGGAACGGGACGGGACGGAACGAAACGGAGGTTCGTGTTATGTTTGGTATGCGTAGGACGGAACGGTTTGGATTTCGTGTTAAATGACTAACTTAGCCTTGTTTGTACAATTGCTGAGTGCGAGTATGAACTCAAACAATCAGACCCCAGTTTTCGTTTTCCTTCGTTTTCTCGGCAACCAATCCAGTTTCAGATCTCGTCACCAGCAAACCCTCCAATCAATTTCAGATCTCGTCACCAGCAAACAATTACAAGAAGAAAAAAAACAGAAAAATCCCAAAATCAAACACAGAAAAATCCCAAAATCAAACACAGAAAAATCCCAAAATTCATTTCAATCAATTTCTGCAGCTTCGTCATCGTCCTCCCTGCAGCGTCGTCATCGTCTTCCCTGCAGCGTCGTCATCATCCTCCGTGCAGCGTCGTCGTCGTCGTCGGCCTGGCTATGGTGACGGCGCCGGAGAAGAAGAGGGGTTGCTGGTGACGGCTCCATGGTGACGGCGCCGGAGAAGAAGAGGGTTTGCTGGTGACGGTGGTGACGACGCCGGAGAAGAAGAGGGGTTTGCTGGTGACGGTGGTGACGTCGTCGTCGTCGGATGGGTTTGCTGGGATTGGGTTACTGGGTTTGTGGTGGATGAAGAGGGAGGTTACGGGAAAGAAGGGATTGGGTTACTGGGTTTGTGGTAGAACAGAGGGAGGTTACGGGAGAGAAGGGAGGTAGACAATGTAATTAATGAAAAATAAAAGGGGTATTGTTGTCCAAAAAAAAAAAAATTTGTGTCCCACGGGATGGAAAAACCTGTTCCAGGGGGGGAGGGGGAACCAAAATCTGACCCTTTTTCGTTCCGTGGGACGCGCGTTCCACACAATTTTAACGCACCAAACGTGGGACGGAACGGTTCCGTCCCACTCTGTTCCGTCCCATCCCACGTACCAAACGCACCCTATATGTATATTCTCATCCCTACCTAGCACGAGGCCTTTTGGAGCTCACTCGCTTCGGGTTCCATCGGAACTCGGAAGTTAAGCGAGTAGCGCACGAGAGCACTCCCATGATGGGTGACCCACTAGGAAGTTCTCGTGTGAGTTCCCAAAAAACAAAACCTTGAGGGCGTGGTTGGGGCCTAAAGCGGACAATATCGTGCTACGGTGGAGCCGAGCTCGGGATGTGGTGGGGCCCTGGGCCGAGGGAGTGATCCTTATATGTATATTTTCATCCCTACCTAGCACGAGGCCTTTTGGGAGCTCACTGGCTTCGGGTTCCATCGGAACTCGGAAGTTAAGCGAGTAGCGCACGAGAGCACTCCCATAATGGGTGACCCACTGGGAAGTTCTCGTGTGAGTTCCCAAAAACAAAACCGTGAGGGCGTGGTTGGGGCCCAAAGCGAACAATATCGTGCTACGTGGAGCCGAGTCCAGGATGTGGTGGGGGCCTGGGCCGGGATGTGACACTGCAGCTTCTGCATGCATTGCCGAACCAGTCCCACACTCTCGACTCACCATTGCAGCCATGAAACCTCCTGTGGCATTTCGAACTACAACCACAATACCCCTCATATGAACCATTCTTCTCCCGAGCAACATCTTAAATAAACAAAAATACTCTAAAGCTTTAAACTACTAAAAAAAAATCCTATTAGATGAAGAGTTCTCACAGCTAAATCTAAATAATGGTGGAGACCTAGTGAAGACATTGACTGTTGGTGGAGACTTGTGCACCCCTTAACGAAGGTGATCGTAGATGGTTAATTTCTTGTATTTTTTTTTTCATCTACGTTTTCTCTTTGCTTTTGTAGTTTCTCCCTTCGATTGAATATTTATCGAAGAATGAACTGTCCATCTTTGTAACGTTATTGATCTCAATTTTCCTTTAGATTATATGTGCTTTGTATTTAATTTTCCACACCTTTGCATTATTAAGGGTGTTGTCCGTATCCGAATTATGTTTTGAAGGTTATCATTGACTGGTAGTGAATCGAGAAACTGTTGTATTCTTAGAAAGTGTAAAAAGCATTTTAGAATAATTAGATTTATTCTTGTCAATGGAAGGTCATCATTTGCTTGCTGCTATATGAAAATAGTATATTGCCCTTCTTCATCTATTCATGATTATCTTTACCATTGCTTGATGTATTGTACCATCTTCCCCGTCAACTACTGGATTTCCAAAAGGAAACTTATTCGGTTACTAGTAGCTGAAAGATTGGTGTGACATTCCGTCTCAAGATTTATTATATTTTATTTTCAGTAGTAATGAAATAATCAAAATGCCCCTGAGATGCCACGTAAGCCTTCCACGTGAACCTTAGTTTTCTCTTTATTTTTCCACTTTTATTTTACTATTTCTGAATAATATTTATTTTTACGAACATGTGAACGCAAGCAGAATCAATTTAATTACATTTCCTTTTTATAAGAAATAAATTCAAACCTTTACATTTCCTACCATATTTCTATAAGTAAGCAGCGGGACTCATATTTAATTTTTAATTTTGGATTTGAAATTCCATCCTCTTTCTTTTTTTCCACTTCCTCTGCTTTTTCCCTCCTTCCCGGATTTGAATCCTCGCCGAATCCCTACCTTGGGATCCTAGAGATTAACGAACAAGGACTGTAGATAAAAAATCATGCGGTCACAATTTTTTTTTTCAAGCAAAACGATGATATTTTACTTTTAAAATATAAAAAACATTTAATTAGGACCGCACAATTTTTTATCAACAGTCCGTGTTCGTTGATCTCTCAGATCCCAGGGAGGGATCCGGCGAGGATCCAAAACCATCTCAGCCAAACCCTCTCCTGAGTCTTTTCTCACACGTCACTCTCTCTCTTTCCACTCACTTGCTCTCATCTTTCAACTCTCTCGCGTAGCTCTCACACCCTTTCTTTTCCGGATCGTTCTTCTTTCGAGTCGGCATCCTAGCTTCCCCGGAGTTGGCGTGGTGGCTTCCCCGACGTTGGTAACCGGTAACGTCATAGTCGTCTGGAACGACGAACTCCGTCGTCGTTCTGAAAAATAGGATCTCTAGAAACAAGCAGAAAAAATGAAGAAGAAGAAGCATGATTGAAAAAGAAGAAGAAGAATTGAAGAAGAAGATTGAAGAACAAGAGGAAGCAGAAGCAAAACTGAAGAGATGAAGGAAGAAGAAGAAGGATCCGAAGAGGATCCTATCCCCTATTTTCCCCATTTTCAGCCAACATCATCTCTCTCTCTCCACACCAAAGTAGGGACAAGGATTGTCTGCCCTCCTAGTTGTGATGTCATTCCATGCCCTCCTATTTTGTGCGGCCACGGTTAAGCCACGTTAATATTTTATATTTTTATTGTTTTTTATCTTATTATCTCATTAAAAAATTAATATAAAATGTTGACGTGGCTTAACCGTGACCGCACAAAATAGGATGACATGGAAGGGCACCAAAACTAGGAGGGCAGACAATCCTTGTCCCCAAAGTAGTGGTCTTTGCTCTTTCTTGCAGACACTTCAGTTACTTTTGCAGTCATCATCTGTACTGCTGCAATTACTTTTCCCCATAAAAAATAATTTTAGAAAAATGAAAGAGTATTTTATAATGTTGTGTATATAGGTGGCGTTGATCCATGTAATCATATGATGGAAATTGTGGTAGAACCCAGACGATGATGATGGGGTCACCTTGGGAAGGAAATAAATACCTCAAAGTTGTATTTAATTATTTGAATTTTTTCTTTGGTCAAATAATAGTTATTCATATTATACTATTTATTTGTTTTATATTTTAGAAACTGAAAATTCATTAACAAGATAAAGATACCAAAACTACACAGAAAGCCTACATCGAGGCAAACAACTAGCTAGGCATGGAAAAATCCAAACAGTGCAGGGAGTTACAAGAAAGAAGGACGCTTCAACAAATGCTAAGGCGTCGTCCCCTGCACTGCCAATACATACATTAAGGTGGACAAAGTAAACTATAATTGTTAAGGACATTAACCAATGAAGATGGAGGTCGGTCAACCCACGAAACATCTCACATCTCCGGAAATCTCGTCGATGCTAACAAGTCCGCCGCCAAATTGGCTGATCTTGGAATCCAAGACCAGCGATAGTCTTGGAAGGAATCCCCTAAGCGCTTAACCTTCGCCAAAGTAGGATAAGCCTCCCAACTGCCAATCTCCAACGAATCTCTTAAGCATGAGATAGATTCGAGAGAGTTGGATTCCACAATAACCAACCTGTCGCCCAAATAGATGCCAATCTGACATCCGAAAAAGGAATGCCAAGGCTTCCGCCATAGCAGCACTCTGCGTCGTAATTGCATACCTTGCTGCTGCCAAAAACTTACCCTCAACGTCTTGCACCACCAATCATACATAGCCTAATCCATTAGATGCATTCTAGCTTGCATCAACATTGATTTTGATGAACAGAAAAATTGGAAGGGACCATCAGACCACCTGAGTTCGGGGTTTGAGGATCCATAGGTGTGCAAGCCGCCACAAAAAATGCACCAGCCGCATTCGAAATGGCAAGCAGGACTTGTGAAGGATTAATTTCGATTTGGTTAAAAAAGGAAGTTACATCTCGCCTTCCAAATATGCCAGCACGTGAAGGCAACGTGAGAAATCAACCAAGCTCTATCCTGATTAGCCTTGAAATCAGACTTGATAAGGGAGTGAAGCCACTGCGCCCATGTCGAGATGTCATCCCTATCAACCTTATAGTTTAGCACCACACCAAACCAGACTGTTTCCACCCACATACACTGAAGGAAAAGATGTTCCACAGTTTCATTGCTAGTTTGGCATATTGGGCAAATCGGGGAGTGAAAGGATTTCCTCTTGAAAAGATGCTCCACATGGCTCCTACTATTTATTTGTTTTTCTTGGGAATTGAGGATGTAATCAAATAGTGAAACAATAGTTTTTGTTTTCGTAGAAATTAACTCAAGTCCAAAATATGGAGGGGTTCAAGCGATGATCGATAGATCCAAAGCTTGCTCTCTCTCTCCCCCTCACATCCCACACCCTCATTTTCCCTCTCTTTCCACTCATCTTCCTCACATATCTACTAACTGCCTCTCGTAGCTCTGTCTCTATGCCTTCCTCATTTCTCTCGGCCAAGTAAAGAAAGAAAAAAAAAACCATCACCACCACTTGCTGAAACCCTTCGTACACACACTGATAGCGACCAACACCCTCATGCAATCTGCTAAGGACACCAAGCCAAGCCTAGTTCTGCATAATGGGTTCCACCACTGTTCATCGCGTACCCCAATGAGTTCTCGAGCTCTCCACTTGGTAAGCCTCCATACTACTCCCTCTCATTTCAGTTTCTATTTTCTAGCTTGGTTTCGAGCTTGCATGTTAATTTAGAACCCACACCGTGAGCTCAAAGACAAAGGCTTGATATGCATTTTCTTCCCCTATTCTTGTATAGACCTCCGGAAAATATTCTAGCCAAATCTTGCCGTTCTGACAAGGCCATGCCCATTTTGTCCCATCTTCAAGTTATCTAGACCTAGTTCAAGGCTCGCATGCTTGATTTCATGACTGCTACTATGAAACCCGACGAAAACCCTTTTATGGCCCAATGAGATTTCAGCCAAATTCGATTTTGCTGGCCACCTTGAGCCCTTCTGGTATACTTATTTTTCTCTTGTCCCAACTTCTAATTCATATAGTATATGCTGGTTTGGTGGGAAATTTTAGAAAAGAATGATGTTGCTGTACAGTTTTTACAACAAAGACCAAACGACAAAAATTGTTGAAGCTTTAGGGCAGTTTGGTAACTCTAAGAAGTTGAGGGCATTTTTGCAATTGCCTCTAATTTTAGGGGCAATTTTGTAAAATGCAAAATTTGGACAAATTATAGTTAATCTGTCTATTTCGGGTATGATTTACGTTTAAGTACTTTGCTAAAGTCAACGTGACTTGGTATAGGTACAAGCTTCTTTGGATCAACAAACGACAAGGCTCACCAAGGGCGAGCACGTTTTGGTTACGTGAGTGAGTCTTTTGTTTTTACTTATATATATGTATATGTGATTTTCCCAATAACTGTTGTTGATGCACAAAACCGGAGGGGTCTTGGAGCAACGTAAATCCGACCGTGAATCTGCAAGAAAGTAAAGAACACAAGATGTATTGTGGTTCACCCCAATGTTTGGGCTACGTCCACACTGATGTTGATATTGTTTCACTCTGAATGGTGAATATACAAGAAGGCTAGAGGCAGTGTGCTCTCTAGCCTATTTTCTCTCTTCCCATGATCTCAATCTTGACATCCCTTAATAAGGATAATGAGGAGTCCTTTTATAGAATAAGGGCTCCTCACTTATTACATATTTGCCCATTCATTCATTACATAATTACATTTGAGTCCCCCGAGTATTTATACGAGGTCTAAATACGAAGGCCCTAAGTATAGTACAAACAGTAGTCCCCCAAGTCTTCAGTCAAGAGAGTCTTTTGGCTAGAGACTTAAAATTCAGTCCATGTGTGGGCCGAAGTAACTAGATGGTCTAGGCGGTGGGCTGGGGCCTAGCGCCTAGGCGGGGCCTAGGCGGCGCTAGGCAGGGATTTTTAGAACAATGACTAGAAGTAGCACATGTTGCGAGGCTGCTCGATTTGTGGCTTATGTTGCCTTGGTTGGCTCGGCTTGTGGCGTTAAAGGTGAGGGAGTCCTTTTTATAGAATAAAGGCTCGCTTCTCAATACATTAATGATGGGTTAGAGTTGATGCTCGCGGCGAGGCGGTTGCTCAGCAAGCGGAGATGCTCTCTAATGATGGTGAGAGATTCCCTTTTATAGAATAAGGGCTCGCTCCTCAATACATAAATAATGGGTTAGAGTTGATGCTCGTGGCTAGGCGGTTGTTCAGCAAGCGGCGATGCTCTCTAATGATGGTGAAGGAGTCCCTTTTATAGAATAAGGGCTCGTTCCTCAATACGTAAGTGATAGGTTAGGAGTGATGCTCGCGGCGAGGCGGTTGCTCAGCTGGCAGCGATGTTCTCTAATGATGGTGAGGGAGTCCCTTGTATAGAATAAGGGATCGCTCCTCAATACATAAGTGATGGGTTAGGAGTGAAGCTCGCGGCGAGGCGGTTGCTCAGCTGGCGACGATGCTCTCTAATGATGGTGAGGGAGTCCCTTTTATAGAATAAGGGCTCGCTCCTCAATACATAAGTGATGGGCTAGGAGTGATGCTCGCGGCGAGGCAGTTGCTCAGCTGGCGGCGATGCTCTCTAATGATGGTGAGGGAGTCCCTTTTATAGAATAAGGGTTCGCTCCTCAATACATAAGTGATGGGCTAAGAGTCTCTCTCTAATAAAGGTGAGGGAGTCCCTTTTATAAAGTAAGAGTTCGCTCCTTAATACATGAATAATGGGTGCTCTCTAATGAAAGTGAGGAAGTCCCTTTTATAGAATAAGGGTTCGCTCATCAGTACATAAATAATGGGCTAAGTCCCCCAAGTATTTTTCATGAGGTCCAGTTGTGGAAGCCTAATATATGGTACATAGTGTAGTCCCTCAAGTCTTCAGTCAATAGAGTTTGTTGGCTGGAGACTTCAAATTGAATCCATGTACGGGCCGAAGTGGCGGTTTGTTCGGATGCGGTCTTTGTATACCCTACATTGAAGCGTTGTATGTGAAGCTTTGCAAGTGAAGCTTTGAAGCTGAAGCTCTGTAAATGAAGCTTTTGAAGCTGGAGCTCTCGAAGCTAGAGCTCTGTAAATGAAGCTTTCGAAGCTGATTGACATGAGTGATGCTCATGAATGTTTATGTTGATTGACATGAATGATGCTCATGGATGTTGACATGAATGATGGTCATGAATGTTTATGTATGATTGACATGAGTGATGCTCATGAATGTTTATGTATGATTGACATGAGTGATGCTCATGTATAATTTTGGAATACTGGACGTACTTTTGATCACCTAGTGGGTGATAATAGCGGCAGTCTGCAGAATAATTTTGGAGTACTGGACGTACTTTTGATCACCTGGTTGGTGATAATAGCGGCAGGCTGCCGAATAATTTTGGAGTACTGGACGTACTTTTGATCACCTGGTTGGTGATAATAGAGGGTGAAACTTAAGTGGAGGGATGAAGGTTGGAGTTTGAAGCCATAGGGCCTAGCTCTTTTGGGCATATGGGCCTTCGCCCTCCACATAACATTCCAGCCCATTATTTTGGGCTTGCCGTTTTTTTTTTTTTTTTTTGGCATGCTGCCTTCTTTACACATCAGTATAACTATACAATAATTGCTCCAGTTTGTAGAAGACAACTTAATAAAATATTCATCAATGACAGTGGGTATGGGTGTGCCATGCTTTCCACTTCCTCGGCTTTTCTCCATCTCCAGACATCTTTTCCTTTTTCATTATTTTCCTTCCTTTATTCCTTGCTTTTGCTTTCTGCTTTTACTTTTCTCTTCTTTTTTTTTGCTTTGCTTTTGCTTTTGTTTATGTTTCTTCTTTTTCTTTTCCCTTTTACAAATGGCAGACAAGGAATGATAATAGAATTAATAATAAGAAAAGAATCTTATCTCCGCTTTTGCTTTTCCCGTGGTATTCACAGGAGATGGGATCTGGGTCGGCGACTGCCCCAACCGTGAGGACCTTCGTATCAGTGGTGATGAGTATATTCACTGCTTTTTTACCATATTTTCTCCATCTATATCCATCATCAAGTATCTCTGCTTTCTTATTCTCTCTCTCATATTCTTTCTTTCTCTCTCATCGTCTTTTGATGCTCATGTATGATGGGCTTTTCGATTGCAGTGGAAGAAGAAGACGACCCATGACTGGAAAATTCCAGAAGAGGCCATCGCCATCATACCAGACACTCCCATACGCAATTCGACTTACAGAGCTCCCTCCAAAATCGAGAACAATTGCCCAACGCGCACAAATCCCACACCGATAATAAGGAAGCAATTTGGAGGGCAATATCGTCCAGAACGTAGAGGGGAAGAAAAGAGCCCATCAGGCTTTGCGTCATGATCGTGGATGCAACGAATCATGAATCTGGGATGTTCAAAACCGGAGGGATTTCAGGTAGCTATAGCTAGCCATCACTCCTCCACTCTGAGGAGCGAGAGATCAGTATAGAGAGCAGGACAGGTTGGCGTAGAGTTGGGGGCTGCAGTAGACGGAGTCGGGGGCAAGACGACGTGAAATGACGGGAACGACCTCGAAGTAGACGGAGCCCATGTAGAGAGCATGCCGGAGATGTAGCGGAGGGGAGCGAATAAGAAGAAGCCCTGGCGACAGATTAGAACGAAGAGGATGTTCCAGACGATGCGCTGGATTAGGGTCCAACCCGGCTGGTTGAACCGACCACCTGCTTTGGAGCGGCCGTGTCGGAACCGGGGTAAGCGGAGTGGCGAAGTCGGCGGCTATGGGCTGTTGTGTCCGCTACTCGGTAGCCGGTTGTATGGGTGCATTGGGATTTCTCCGCTGCTCTCTCTCTGTTGCGGGATTTGGTGATGGGAAGTCATGCGTCATGCGACAGTCACAGGAGGATCAACATAGCACACGCCATGTGAACCCCTCTCACCGCCACATCCAGCTCCTCGCCGTATCTCCCGCCCTTCATACCTCAATCTCAACAACTTCCGACGACACCCAAATGGATTGAACTCACAAACGAGGAGAAAGCATCAATCTTTGAGGTTCCCACCTTGGGATTCAGGCAGGTTAAGGTTCCCACCTTGGGATTCAGGCAGGTTAAGGTTCCTACATTCTAAGGTTGCTAAATTTTTAGGGGGTTTTTTTTATTGGATTGGGGAATTTCCTCTCCTCTTCCTCCGTCATGAAAAGAGTGATTATAACTGACAAATGATGGTAGAGAGAGAGAGTTTGTGGTGTTTTGTTTGAAGAGGTGAAAGAGATCAGAAGCAAGAGAGAGGCAGAGAGAGTTTTGGTTGTCTCTTGGGTTTTGCAGATTTTGCAGATTCACGGTGGAGGTGAAAAAATGAAAGAGAACCGACATAGTTTTTCGTGTCGATTCCCACAGACGGCGCCAAATGTTGATGCACAAAACCGGATGGGTCTTGGAACAACGTAAATCCGTCCTTGAATCTGCAAGAAAGTAAAGAACACAAGATGTATCGTGGTTCACCCCAATATTTGGGCTACGTCCACACTGATGTTGATGTTGTTTCACTCTGAATGGTGAATATACAATAAGGCTAGAGGCAGTGTGCTCTCTAGCCTATTTTCTCTCTTCCCATGGTCTCAATCTTGACCTCCCTTAATGAGGAGAGTGAGGAGTCCTTTTATAGAATAAGAGCTCCTCACTTATTACATATTTGCCCCTTCATTCATTACATAATTACATTTGAGTCCCCCGAGTATTTATACGAGGTCTAAATACGAAGGCCCTAAGTATGGTACAAACAACTGCTTTTATATATTATGATGTGACATGCCATGTTTAGCTTTACAAATAGACTTTTTGTAAACTTTATGTTTTTAATATTATTTGTAAGCATAAACTTGTAGCATGACATCCTTGTGTTTTATCTGCTCATCACTACATGTTTGCACGAAGTCTCTTAGTTATTTGTACCATTCTGGGCCAAGGACTAGCTTCACATGTAGTTCACATGCACCGTTTCCATTCGCTTTGGATCCAGAGTTAGGTGCTAGCCTGTCATTTTGTGTGATGTGTTGGACTCGTATGTGATGCGACTAGCGCATCTCACGCGATGTAGTACTAGAATGTAAAACCTACACCCAGCCTGTTCCATTGTTTGAATATCTCTGCAGTGGACTTGTGTGTCTACATAAATTAATGAGCATTGATTTCTTGTAATAACGTTTTGTGATTTAATGTTGAGATACCTTGTTTGTGTACCCTACACTTTTCACTCACTTTTGCTGCAGGGTACCATATTACATACTAGTATTATAATATTTTTGGAAAATCATATACTTGTTTTACAGCGAGGGGTTACATTTTTCGAAAAGGTTTTACAAAACTTTATTTTCAGGCCCACTCACCCTTGTTTTTCGCCCCTCCAGGATTTTAGTGGCAGAGGTTTCGTGATGACGAGGATTGTTGGTAAAAGCTGTCATGTAGGAGACTTCTCCTTTCGGTATAAATGTCCTTACCTTCTTTTACTGTAATTTATCTATGCTCTAACATGACTTGTGTGATATGAGTTCAGTCCCGCTCACATGCGCACTCTAAATTAGTCACTTTTAGGTTTTAATTTATTCACATTTTTCACATCATTACACTTTATGGTTTCGTCACGTTCCAGGTGTCGGCCAGCACATCGCGATTCGGATGTTCAGGTGGACATTCCGGGTTGGGGTGTACCAACTGGTATAAGAGAAAGTGTCATTTTTAGGTTTAGCCGTGAGAACTCTTCATCTAATAGGGTTTTGGTTTTTAGTTTATTAGGTTTAAAGTTTAAAGGTATTTGTGTCTATTTAAGTGATATTTTGGATATATTTGAAAGTTTTTATAAAACCTGACATTTTTAAACTTAGGGGCTAATATTTGGCTATATTAAATAAATACTATGTTTTTCCAATGTGCCGGAAACACATCTAGTACAATAATAATACAATTAGCTAAAAAAAATTCTAAATTTTCAACCTATTTTATTATTCGACTTGATTTATCGAGCTGTGCCGAGAGCACACTATAAAATTTCTTCTGTTTGATCTACCCAAACATATTTTTATACTTTTTGTTAGTCCAAAGCAACGCCATGCCATTAGTTACCTAAACATTTGACATAAAAAATTAACATAAATTAAAAAAGTGAAAAAAAAAATTATACTTTATATATAACATGACAGTGAGACGAACAAAATTAATTATATATAACATAACAGTGAGACGAACAAAATTATGAGTAGTAAACTCAAAATTTTGAGAAACTTAATTTAGGCCTATCTCATCTCACCCTCTCGTGCTGATTTTTAAAATGAGTCACGATGTTTTAATTGTCTCGCATGGTCCTTTAAGGTTTTTAAATTGTATCAATTTACATTTCTTGTCTAATGCAGTATTTGAATATTCTTTAAATTCATGACACGGTGAGCACGAAACCTGTAATTTCGATGAAATGTATGCTATATTTATACCACATTGACTAAAAAAACTCATCAACTTAATGGATATATGCAGACGTTGTGGTCTAATATCCTAGTGAATATGATGTTAGGTTTCCACCCACGTGTCATGGGTTCGAAACTCCACCCTCCCCAAAAGTAATTCAATAGTTTCAACTCTCCTCCCTTCGTTGCCGCTCAGTACTACGGTCTGGTGGTATTCCTCTTCGCTTAGAAGTGAGAGGTCTTAGGTTTGAATCTTGTGGATGACGAATTCAATACCAAATTAGGTTGCCCATTGTGTAGCTTAGCCGAATTCTTCTTCCCTTAGTGTAAAAATGTCGATGTACTAAAAAAAAAAAAAAACTCTCCCCCCTCCCCTTAATAATAGTAAATTTAAAAAATGGATATTTAGACAATCGTGGATGCAATGTGAGAAATACCTCAAGGCCATTTTAAAAATCACCTCAAACCTTGAGGGTGTAAAATGTAGTTAGTCTCTTAATTTATTAAGCATTTTGAGGGTTTTTTTTTTAATTTAGAAAATTTGTTAAATGATCCTAATTTCTTTTTATTGTTAAATAATGTAATCAAATCTCAAGTGGTGGATTATCTTAATTGTGAGGGCTTTTCTTTTTAACCTATTACGTCTCAAGTTCAAACTTTCCCCTTCATTTTAGTATAATTCAGTGTAATTAGAGTATATCTTCTATTAAAAAAAGGAAATTATTATTAGCACTCCAAAATTCTCATTCTACACTCCAAACTTTCTATATTTAGAAAGAAAAATGTACTTGTGAGGAGTGTAGAATGTGTAGGGATGGGAAAAATACCCATAGGTATGGGTAACCGCGGCTACCCGCCCATTTAAAGTTGACGGTTATGGTTATGGGTAACCGTTTAGACAAATAAACGGTTATGGGTATAACCGTTTATCCATGAAATTTAAATGGGCGGTTATGGGTATTATCCGCGGTTATAACGGATATCCATCGGTTATGGGTAATATTCGCGGTTATAACGGGTATCCATTTACCCATTTAATTTAATATATGTAAAATTAAAAAAAAAAATTAAAAACCGTAAGAGAATAAGTTACAACTCCGTCACTCTCTCTCTCTCCCTCTCTCTCTCTCCGCCTCTCGACTTCGTCACTCTCTCTCTCTGAGGGTAAATGGGCCCCGAACGAGTTCACAGGCTACGGAACTAACGCCAATGTCGTCGGGTTACCGCCAATCCGGGAACGGAGCAAATGACAAGTTCAGTAATTACGGAAATGACCAGAACAATCCGGCGAACAATTTCCAAAGCTACGGCGACGGAGGCAATGCCGGAGTCGAGACATTCACCAGCTACAGAGAAAGAGCCAATGTCGGCGACGACTCGTTTCAGTTGTACGCCAAGAACTCCAATAGCGAGAAGATGGATTTCACGAGTTACGGCAAGTCGTTCAATATCGGGTCGGATAAGTTCACCAGGTACGGGAAGGGCTCCAAGGGGCAGGATATCGGGTTCAAGATCTACGGCGTGAACACGACTTTCAAGGACTACGCCAAGAAGGAGACCGTAAGTTTCAAAAGCTACACCAAGGCAGGCGCCGGCTCCGTAAAAACGGCGGCGGCTAGTGGCAGTTTGGTGAAAAAATGGGTGGAGCCGGGCAAATTCTTCTGGGAGTCGATGCTCAAGAAAGGAGTCATGATACCAATGCCCGACATTCAAGATAAAATGCCCAAAAGGTCGTTTCTGCCCCGGACAATTCTCTCCAAATTACCGTTTGCCACTTCCAAAATCGCCGCCCTCAAGCAAATCTTCCATGCGGCGGAATCTTCCGACGACATTGGCGTTAGTTCCGTAGCCTGTGAACTCGTTCGGGGCCCATTGCCTGTAAATGGGTAAAAAGGGGTAAATGGGTAAAAAAGGATAAACGGGCGAAAAAACGGGTAAACGGGTAAATGGTTATGGTGAAATGGGTAAATGATTATGGTGAAATAGGTACACGGTTATGGGTATGGATAACCGTTTATAAACGGTTATGGTTATGGGTATAACCATTTATGTAATTACCCAACAGGTAAACGGTTATGCGGGTATGAACATAAACGGTTATGGGTAAATAACTGCGGTTACCCGCCCGCCATAATCATTGCTCATCCCTAAGAATGAGATTTTTAGAGTGCCAATAACACTTCTCTAAAAAAATGTTATCACACATTTGTTAGTTGAAATGTAAATAGATAATCATTGTGAGAGATTGTTGAGATTCTGTTACTTCTATAAAGACTTCGCGATATGTCCAAAACCATATTCTCAAGAGTTCAAGTGCTTAACAGCATTTATTCTTACAGTTGAGGTCCATACGTTGTATACAATTGACTAGTCATGACCATCTAGATGTTCAAGGCCAGCACAAATAAGAGTCAATTATTGAGAGTAATATATTAAAATGTCGGAATAACAATTGATTACAAATGCATACAACGTCCCTCTCACAATAACTTGTCAATTATCCGCAGGTGGTGTTACAGAGGAGAGAGAGTACATTTCCAACTTTGGAAATCCTTCCTTTGTAGAACAACAGGAGGAAGCGGCCTCAGAACAACTCTTCGGTTCTCCTCAACCTGGCCAGGAACGAGTACAATCTTTTCCAGAACAACTCCCTGCCTGATCAAGATGTTCACAAAATTAGCTTCATCTTCGGTTCCGGTATACGGTTTGATAGTAACTTGCTTGAGACTCGGGATGCTTAAGTCAACTGGATTATCTAACAACTCTTCTGATAAAATCTCCTGGAAATTACATGATTGAATTTCAGATGTGCAGCACGGAACCTAAAAAAGAACGATAAGCATAATGAACACAGAAACATGAAGAATGAAGTGTGTCGAAGTACTCACATTATCTGCTTCAATCTTGTGTTGGTGCTCCAGAATCATTGCCTCGAGATTGGGCGAAAGTTCAATCAGTACAAGCATGCCAATGAGATCATACTGCGTGAACCCTGTTCGTAGCTCTAAGAGCTTCAGATTGTGGAGTCTAAAGCTTTCAGGCAAGAAATCTGATGTCGCAAACTGAGAACGTATGCAAAGAAAACAACTTCAACAATACAATCCCTTTACGAACGGAAGAAGAATGAAACAGTTAACCGTAATCAAAACAATAAAAACGATAACTGAGATGAGAGCAGACGTTAGAAAGATTACCTTACACCACCAGTTTTGCACATAAAGATGCTTCAGATTAGGCACTTGTTCGAGTAGCCTAACAACCCTATTCCAATAACAATCGGATAGATCGATCAGGTGCACAATAACACGAAACTCAACCAGAAATGACGCATTCTTCAGCTCACACATATAAAAGCTGCAGCAATCAAAACTAATCGAACAAAGGTTTGGGCAATCGACCAAAATCCTCGCTCGGATATAAGAATCATCATAAAAATGCCCAAGTACAAGCTTCTTGAGCCTTTTGCTACATATCTTCAAATGACGATGCCCCCAACAGTTTTGAAGCTCCAAATCCTCCAAACTGGGGCACCCCAGTATCAAATCCCCCATCATCTTATCCGACAAGTAAACCTGATCGAGAAATAAAGACCCAATTGACCAAAACCGCATGGTGGACAGTTCAGGCGGCAATATAACTTCACATCGCGTAAGTCGTAATTTCTCAACACACCCATCTCTCAGAACAGAGAAAGGGAAAGCATACCAGTTAGTTCGGGTATCTTCGTTGTGAATTTTTTTGTGGATGAAGAAGTCGAGATAGAGCTCGCGGGTGCGGAGGCAGGTCACAGCGGATCGCACCCAAGAGTCGACATGGGAGCTGTAGTGATTGTGGTGGATGAAAGAGAGGCGGAAAGTGGAGACCCGGGAATCAGTGCGGGAAACCAGAACACGGTCAACGAACTCGACGTAGAACTGGCGGGTATCCAATGGCGGCTCGCGCAGCGGGAAGAGTTTGTAGTTGAAGTTGAGGGCGGGAACGTGAGACCAGAGGGGCTGCCATTTGTGAGAGATGAGGGAGGCCTGGACGGCGTCGAGTGTGGGGAGGAAGGTGAGGATGTGGAGGAGGATCTCATCAGGGAGATCGTTCAAGTTTCGGTTCGTAACTTCATTGCTTACATATTCCATGCTTTCTCTGGATTGTTGACCAAACGAAATGTGGTTTCTTAATGGGGGAGGAGAGGTTTGGACGGAGTCTAATCCTCATTAAATTTTAAAGTCAATTACCTATTTAATCAGGATATAATAAAGAGAGAATAAACAGTCTGTGTAATCGATTTAATTTCTTTTTCTTTTTTCATAAGAAATAATTTAAGAGCATAGACAAACCATAGTTAACGCTACACCAAAACTTTGAGAGAGAGCAAAAAGACTCATTTATCTAGGAGGCGCACTGTAACAACACATCTCGGAATTTACGGAACGAAAGGTTATCTTTGTAATTTCATTAAGTTTGGGATTTTTTTAAAAATTATTTTTGGGTCTTAATGTGTGCGCCCGTGTGGGGCCCATTTGTTTTGGTTTTGTTCCCTGGGGCACAAGTCTATCTCTATCTTTCCCTCTCGGTTCCATATTGTATCTCTCCCTCATCTTCGCTCTTCGCTCTTCTCTCCTCCATGTAAGCAACCACCAAGACCACCACCATTATACCCACTTTGACGACCACCACCCACACCACCATTCTTCTCTCCCTGTGAGCTCCACAAAATCTGGAGCAAATGAGAAGCACACAAGCTCTCCGTGTCTTGTGGCACCGTGGGTGGCCAATGTACCGGCGAACCCTCGACCATGGTAAGCTTATGGAACTCCCTTGATCTTGTTTGGGAGTGTTTTAGACGTTTCTAATTAGTTTTTATGGGTTTTGGACGAAGAACACCACAGGAAGACCTTTCCCAGTTTCCGGCGGACACCCATGACTTCCAGGCCATTTTCCGGCCGACTTCGGCCACAAACTGAGGAAACCAATGGTATATATCTTTTCCTCTTCCCTCGGGCTTCATTTCGATATATTGTATGGTGACCTTTAGTTGAGTTTTGAGCTTCATCGAAGCTTAGGAATTTCCAGGCCGAAAACCGGCCTTCTCTCTCTCTTTGGTTTCAGCGACCCACCTAACAAACGGGCCAAAAGCCGGCCCAAGTAACCTAGCCCATTTGGGCAGCCCAAGCCCCAATACAAACCCTTAAGACCCCAGGCCTTTGGGCCTTACTGACACGGGCTTCAGCCCATCCTATCAACCCCAAAACCCACTGGACCCAAACCCCAGCCCGTTAAACCTAGCCTTGAAACATTGGGCCAGGCAGCCAAACCCAGCCCAGTTTGCCAAGCCCAACCCGATGGAATATTCTCTAGAATATTCCCGTGTTGACTTTGTTGAAATTTACCCGGGACCATTCTTAGGGTAATTCAACGTCATGAATTCGTTTTTAAACTCCCTTTTTCCCAAATTCAATCGTTATAGTATAATTTTATTAATTGGACCATTTATGTGCTTAGATGGATTTATTGTGGCGTTTCCATCTTCGCTAGTTTGCGTGGCTCTCGGCAGCGAAGTATCTGTGAGTGGACCCTTTCTAACATGCATGTTTTAATAGTAGAAATGCATACATGAAAAGCATGATTTAATGGTTACGTTTTATGAAACATTTTATGAGTAAATTAGATTTACACTTATGTTATATCATGCTTTACTACGAATATTTTGGAATACCATATTTTACCGAATTTATGTTCTTTGTAGTATATATGATGACTATATACTATTTATGAACATGTTTTTACACACTTCTTTATAGTATATGTGATGGATGACTATATGTTATAAAGATGTTTTTGAGATATATGTACCTATGTTTGGAAAGAGTATATTCAATGTTTTGTGCTCATCTAGTGGTTACTGTTCTGCCTACGGACGAGAGACATAGTTGTTGGCTTCGGGCCGAGAGACATAGTTGTTGGCTGCGGGCCGGGAGATATAATTATTGAACACCACAGGTGACTAGAATACCACTAGTTTTTTTTTTTTTTTTTTTTTTGAACAAGTGATATTAACTACACTAAGGGGAGGGGGTGAGCTTAGCCTCACAATGGGCTAATAAATTGGTTCAAAATTCGCCTTTGGCGAGAGTTGAACCTAAAACCTCTCACTAATCAATGAAAGAAGAATACCACTAGACCGTAGTACGTAGTGGCAGAATACCACTAGTTAGCACACTATATACGATATATGTTTTATGAAGGTTTTATGGCATGCTAGGGTTTTCAAAAACCTATTACATATTATGTTATGAGTTTTCTTTAAACTTTGGGGGTTAGTATGTTGATAGCTATTTCAATATTATATATATATATATATATATATTAACTTGGTCCACTCATGTTTGTTTTGCGCCCCCTCAATTTAGAATGAAGGCGTACAATCCCAGCATCAAGGCACTTCCGCATCAGCATCTTCTAGTCCTCTCGGTGTAGGACCCATTTTTTTGTTCATTTAATTTTATATTATTTATTTTTAGTGTTCTCAATTAGTTGTATGCTCTGAACACGTTCCTCATTTGCATATTAATTCATTTATAAGTCTTATTTATTTCTTGTTCTCATGCATTCTAATATGGCTTCGTCACCTTCGGGTGTTGGCCAACACGTGCCTATCCTGGTGTTTGGGGAACATCGAGGTCGGGCGTGTCACACGGAACCGAGTGCAATGACGTTCTAAGATTAATGCAATCGATCCCATTTAGTCAGATAAGACATTGTATTATCTTATCATGTTGATTGTTGAACAAGTAAGATTTGGTATGACATTGTAAACAAGACCAATTCTATTGGAATCAAAGCATTATAAAGGGAATAATATGGACACGATCAACCTTACAACTATGTCTAATAAAAACACGTCATTTTCACAAAGAAATAAGACGGAAGATATTCGTAAACAAACTCGAAATAAGATTTTGATATCTGTAATAACCATCTAATCTAAGATTCATAATCCAAGTTCAAAAAAACAGTAAACCTTGGAACGAGACGGAGCCGATGGATTCCCGTTTTAAGCTCAAAGTCCATTTTCTAATTGGAGTTGCGGAGGAGAGAGTAGTTCCAAGTTTGTGAACCCTTTCTATACATAACAACTGGGGGAACCGACTTCAGAACGACTACTCTATTCTCAACTTGGCCATGAACAAGTACAATCTTCTCTAGGACAACACCTTGCTCGGTCAAGATTTTCACGAACTTACCTTCATCTTCTGTTCCTGTATACGGTTTGATCGTAACTTGCTTGAGACTTGGGATGCTGAACTCAACTGGTTTATCCAACAACTCTTCTGGTAAACTCTCCTGGGAATTACAAGATCAAGTTTTAATGTGCAGCAAGGAACATAAAAAAGAATGATAAGCAATAGTAACACTGAAACACTAAGCATTGCTATAATTATATGTTTGTAAAAATACTCACATCCGGGTCAAACTTGCGAGGGTATACTAGCATCATTGTCTCGAGATTCGGACAAAGTTTAAGCAGTGCAGCTATGCCAACAAGATCATACTGGGTAAACCCAGTTCGTAGCTCTAAGATCTTCAGATTGTGGAGCATGAAACTTTCCGGGAAGGAATCCTTTGATGTCAGAAACTGAAAGCATATGCAAAGAAAACAATTAGGAATATAAGAAAATGCTCAACAACATAATCCCTTCGCATACCAGTGGTCATACAGAGGCGGAAAAAGCCGGTAAAACGTGATAATTGAAAAATCCCCAATTACATGAAGTTTAAGGCAAAGAGGTTGGCTAATGTTGCACAGAAATGAGGAGTTAGAAAGCGACTAAAAAATGTCAAGCACAGAACCACATGGCTGGTCAGT
The DNA here is from genome assembly GCA_035220775.1 of Malus fusca. NCBI lineage: Eukaryota > Viridiplantae > Streptophyta > Magnoliopsida > Rosales > Rosaceae > Malus > Malus fusca. The sequence continues at coordinate 6,909,610 of CM069075.1, forward strand.
AGTAGTCACTGAGACATGCAACCAGATTTCATTTCCGGTGAGACTGATTCTCATATGAAAATATCTCCCAGGATCGGTTAATCATCATTTAATCCTGCTTCTTAGAACTAGTGACAATCAAAACAATAGACAAGACCTTTTCTTGGTAGTTCATATTTCAAAACAGTTCTGTACAATGCCATTATGTACAAATATCTCATCGATGCAGTCTGAGTGAGAATTCCATAGGTTAGATTCTACAGGATCAAACCTATGGGATAAGGAATGATGGAAGGGAATAAATACCTGAAAGTAAAATAACTTAGTGAACCACAATCAAGTTGGTGCAAAAACCAGCTGAAGAACTTTTTTTTCCGTTTAACGACAAATATGTAATCCGTACTGAACAAAAAATCTACTTTCTGTTCTATCAATAACCAAAAATGCTGGCACGGAAAATGTAAGCTATATCATTCAACATCAAAAGGTTTATTGCAGAAACTTATCTCCCAATGTGATTAATGATAGGACACATAAGATAACAGTCCACAAGGAGCAATATTACGTTTCTTAATTTCCTGGGAGAACAATCTATAACCAACTTGTAAAAGTCAGGAACTAATCATTTCCTCTATCTAGACACGACCGAATTCCTGTAATGATGCTCAGACCTGAAAAACTAATTACCCTTTTCCTCTTCCTTTTAACTCCAAGATTCAGTGACAAGCTAACTAAGACCTTACTTTCTTATCTCTTTCAATTCCTAAGAGAGTCTCAATAAAAAATACATGGATATACCACCATGTCCGAAAAACATCCAAATTTCGCCAATCTACGAGAAGCCTTCCGGCAATCACAATACCAACCACATTGCTATATATACCTCACATTTTTGCCATAGTTTGCACACACAACAGAAGAAGAATAAAACTACATAAAGTTAAGCACAATCGAAACAATATGAACAACAATTGATCATAACAGAGATAAAAAAGATTACCATAAACAACCAATTTTGCACATGAAGGTGCTTAAGATTAGGCACTTGTTCCAGTAGCCCAACAACCTTAATCCAATAAGAATAGGATAGGTGGATCATATGCACAAAATCAACCCGGAACTCAACCAGGGACGAAGCATTCTTAAGCTCCAACCTGAAAAAGCTACAGCAATTAAAACTGATCGAACGAAGGTTCGGGCAATCCACCAAAAGCGTCTCTCTTTGTTTAGAAGATTCAAAGAACATCCCAAGCGTTAGTCTCTTAAGCCTTTTGCTACATATCTTCAGACGACGATGGCCCGAACACTTTTGGAGCTCCAATTCCTCCAAATTGGGGCAACCCAATATCAAATCTTTCACCATCTGATCTGCCAAGTAAACCTGATCGAGAAACAAGGACCGAATCGACCAAACACGCCGAGTGGACAGCTTAGCCGGCAGCGCGAGATAGCAGCGCGTGAGGCCTAATTTCTCAACACACCCATTTCTCAGAACCGAGAAAGGGAAATCGTACCAGTGATTTACGGTTTCCACATCGTGAAAATCGTCGTGGACGAACAAGTCGAGGTAGAGCTCCCGGGCGCGGAGGCGGGTGACGGCGGATCGGACCCATGATTCGACGTGGGAGCCGTAGTAAGAGTGGTAGATGAAGGAGAGGCGGAAAGTGTGGACGGGAGAATTGGCGCGAAAAATGAGAACGCGGTCGACGAACTCGGCGTAGAACTGGGAGGTGTATTCGAGCGGCTCGCTCGGCGGGAAGAGTTGGTAGTCGAAGTTGAGGGAGGGGACGCGGGACCAGAGGGGCCGCCATTTGTGGGAGATGAGGGAGGTCTGGACGGCGTCCAGTGTGGGGAGGAGGGAGAGGATGTGGAGGAGGATCTCGTCGGGGAGATCGTTTAGGGTTCGATTTGGGATTTCATTGATTCCCAATTCTTCCATCGTTGGTTTGGATTCCTGTTTCTTCAACCGGCAAAAATATTTTATAAACTCTGTTGGAGGAACTGACTGACACTGACTTTTCTCTACCCGCCCTTATCTATTTTGTTAATATTTTATCTTCTTCATTTTTCAAACTTTACCAATTTTTATAAATTATAGAATAATTAATTCATACTAAATTGTAAATTCATCTAATTACATAGAAAATGATTCAAATTTGAATGCAGAGAGAAAGACGAATATTATCAACTTCGCATATGCTGGCGTTTGAAAATGTGTATTAGAATCATTTGAGTTTCCGAGGGATTGGGGAGATTAAAATCGGAGTTTCAAGAACATAACTAAAAATAAACATTCTATTACTTACGATATATCATGTTTTTAAAGCTCGTTTGGAAGTATTTTTAAAATAACAGAAAACGATGGATTCTCAAAGCACTTAACACACTTTAAGTGTTTTTTTAAGATTCACGTGCATTTTCACTCAATATTGGTTCCAAAAATATTCTCTTATAAAAAAATACTTTTAACAACTTTTAAAGCAATCCCAAACCAGCTTGTAGCTTTAGTTGAGATTCGTATTTTCTTATAAAAAATATTTTCTTGAGCATATTAACTTGCTCAAGAAAAAAAAAAATATGACGCAAAATCATTCAAAAAGTCTCTTTTTGATGGGCAGCAAAGCCTCTTTTTCAACTAGAAAATCTGCTTAGAACTCGCCATTTAAAGCTCGGAGTCTATATACCATTTGGTGCTGCGGAGGAGACCGTACTTCCAACTTGCGAGACCCTTCTTCTATATACCACCGGAGGAAGCGACTTCTTCTCGCCATTCTCGAAACCTTGGAAGGGAACAACTACAATCTTGTCTAGGGCGCCTTCGTGCCTCATCAAGATTTTCATAAACTTATCATCGTCTTCGCTCCCAGTATAAGCTTCCATTGTTACTTGCTTGAGACATGGCATGTTGAACTCGACCGGTTTATCTAACAACCCTTCTGGTAAACTCTCCTGGGAATTAGAAGATCATGTTTTAGATACGAAGCATGGAACTATATAAAATGATAAGGAATAGCAACATGGAAACATCAAGCATTGCTATAAATATGTGTGTAAAAGTACTCACATCTTTCTCCACCTTGAAAAGGAATTCGAGAATCAGTGTCTCGAGATTGGGACAAAGTTTAAGCAGTGCAGCCATGCCAACGAGATCGTATTGGGTCAGCCCCGTTCGCAACACTAACACCTTCAGGTTGTGGAGCATGAAACTTTCGGGGAATGTATTTGATGTCAGAAACTGATGGCATATGCATAGAAAACAATTACGTGTATTAGAAGATGTTCAATAAAATAATGCCTTTAGAAACCAGAGGTCATGCGTAGGGAAACAAACCCAAAGAGATTTAAGCAGTAAAATTTGAAAATCCGAGAGTTCACAGAGGTTAAGGCAATCTATGAATGAAATGTTGGACATAAATGTATACCACAGAATCACAAGGCTGGCCACCGAGACAAACTACAACATTGAGGAGAGACAACTAACTCGGAACAATGGTGTGGCTAATCATCAATTAAACCCACTTCTTAGAATGAGTGATCATCAATGCAGAACCTGTTTTTGCTCCTTGGATAAGAAAAAATAGACGGGACCTTATCTAGGTACGTAGTTCGTTTTTCAGAGCAATTTCCTACAATGTCATTAAATTCCGATATCTCATTGACACATTCTGAATGATTACTCCATAGCCAATGTGTAAGTAAAATAACTAATTGCAACAAAAGCAATTTGGTGCCAGCTAAAGAAACGTAATAGAAGTCTAGTTTCGTAAATCTATATATTGCAGTTTAAAGAAAGAAAGATATGGTAATCCGTGCGGAATTCTATTTTCCGTTCTATCAAAAACCACAAAAAAATTGCACAGGAAATGCATGCTAAGCAAAATTATCCAACTTCAAAAGACTCTTGAAGAAACTAGTCTCCAATCTGATTAGCGACACGAGCCAAAACCAAAAACAACAATGTTCTACACTATTTAGAACCCCCACTGCTTCTTAATTTCATAGAAGAACAATCCATGTCCAGACCCTTGTAATAATGAGCAGACCTGAATAACTAATTACCCTTTCCCTCTTCCTTTCGAATCCCAGATTCAATGACAAGCTAAAAAGCCTTACTTTCTCTCATGTTAGTATCTCTTTCAGTTCCTAGAAGACACAATTTCATTCACAAATACACCGCTATACATCCTACTCCAAAAAACACCAAAACTGAGCCAATCTGCAAAAAGCCTTGTACATTCACAAGTAGACTTACCACATTGCTAACATGTTTGGGCATAATTACGACACTGAAAATAAAACAGAATGGATCTGCCTGAAGTTAACGAAAATCAAAGCAACAAAAACAATAGTTGATCAAAAACAGAGGTACAAGAATTTACCTTAAACCACCAATTTTGCACATTGAGAATCCTAAGATTAGGCACTTGTTCTAGAACCCTAACAACCTTACTCCACTGATGATAAGACTGATGGATTCGGTGCACGAAATCGGCACGAAACTCAACCAGGGAAGAAACATTCTTAAAAGTAGACTCCTCAAAGGCGCAAAGATCCAAATTGATCGAACATGTTGGGGCAATCAACCAAAAATGTCTGTCTCTTTTCAGGATCATCAGGAAAATAATACCCCAATACAATTCGCAGCCTTTTGAGCCTTTTGCTGCATATCTTCAGATGAATTGGCCCGCGACACCCAAGAATCTCGAAAGCCTCCAAATTGGGGCAACCCAGAATCAAATCCTCCACCATCTGGTCCGTCAAATAAACGTCATCGAGAACCATTGACGCAATCGACCCGAACCGCATGGTGGACAAATTCGCCGGCAGATTGGGATAACACCGCGTGAGGCTCAATTTCTCAACACACCCATTTCTCAGAACAGAGAATGGGAAATCGTACATGTGGTGATCCTCAGTTTCGGCTTCGTCGGCGTTGTGAAAATTTTGGTTAATGAAGAAGTCGAAGTAGAGCTCCCGGGCGCGGAAGTGAGTGACGGCCGATCGAACCCAGGAGTCGACATGGTAGCGGTAGTGATAGTGGTAGATGAGAGAGAGGCGAAATGTGTGGATCGGGGAATCGGAGCGGGAAATGAGAACGCGGTCGACGAAATCGGCGTACAATTGGCGGGTGTCCAACGGCGGCTGGTAGGGCGGGAAGAGTTGGAAGTTGAAGTTGAGGGAGGGGACGCGGGACCAGAGGGGCAGCCATTTGTGGGAGATGAGGGAGGTTTGGACGGAGTTTAATGTGGGGAGGAAGGTGAGGACATGGAGGAGGAGGTCCTCCGGCAGATCATTCAGGTTGCGAGTGCTTGTGATTTTACTGCTTCCCTCCATCTCCATGTCCTCGATTCTGGAGGTCTCGACTTTCGTCCCATTTTTTGTTTTAAAAGCTTTGGGGTAGGGATGTAATTTCACATCCGGTCTTCTAGTTACCTTCTTTACTTCTTATTTACAAGTAAAGAGAAATTCCACTAAATCGTAATACTAAGCAGTTTAAGATTTTTTTACTATGCCTTTTTTAACAGGTATAAGAGCTGACTTAATGTTTGGGGACTTGTCCTTTTAGTACTTGTTTTTTTCAAGTTACGTACTAAGTTACCGGTACGTGCGAAAAAAAAATTACTTTATGTACTAAATGAGTGGAATGTCCTGAATATACATTACATAATCTGCAAAAGTAATTAGTATGTTTCATACTTTTATTAGATAATGTAGCAATATAAAGCAATGAACCAAATTTGACAATACATAATGTATCAGTTTTTGGCAAGGTTCTAAAAAACACTAGGCGCTAGTCGGGCGGCCAGCTAGCGCCTAGCGCCTAGGCGGCTAGGCGGTGCCTAGGCGGACGCCTAGGCGGTCAAGACGGATTTAAGTATATGTGTTAAATTTTAGAATTTTTTATGTTAATTTTGTAACATTTAGTCGTCCCATTTATTTTAATCATTTGTTGGGCCCTTGTTTTTCATTGAAAATGAACTGGGCCTTTGTTTTTCATTAAAAACAAATTCGGCCATGTTTTAAAGGAATGCAATTCCTAGCCAAAAAAACCCTAGCTCTAATTTTCTAAAGCACAACCGCCCCATTTCTCTACAGATACATCTACCTCTCTCTCTCTCTCTCTCTCCACCAAGCCAAGCCGTCCCTCTTCTTTCTTCTTTACCAAACCCTAACTCTAATTACCTAAGCAGCCGCCCCATTTCTCTGCAACTGCATATCCCTCCCTCCCTCCCTCCCTTCCCAGCCAAGCTGTCCCTATCGAAACTCGTCATGTCCCTTTTCTTTCTTTCTCTGCAATTGTAGATCGAAACCCGTCCTGTCCCTCTTCTTTCTTTCTTTGCAATTACAGATCGAAACCTGTTGGGATGGTTGCCCAATCGTCCAACCTCATTACCACAGCGGAAGAACGACGTTATAATCGACTTACCATCAAAGCCACCTAGCGGTCGCCGAGGCCGCCTAGCCCCCTCCAGCGTCGCCTAATACCCTTTCCGATTTCTTCGACGATTTTGGTTTAATCGAGGCGGCGAACCACCGCTCAGCGCCTAGGCCGCGTTTTAGAACACTGGTTTTTAGTACGACTAAAGAAGTATTGTTGTACGAACCAAATAACTAGTATGTGTCAAATAAATATTACTATTCGTACTGAAGGACCGGTACGTGCCAACTCAACATTACGAAACGTACCTGAACATCGGTATGTATCAAACTAACAATACATGAAGAAATAAGATGGGGAAGGATCCAAGAAAGAAAACCCAAACAAGATTTTGATATAATTATCTGATCAAGGATTCAAAATCCAAGTTGAGAAAGCAAGAAACCTTGGAACGATGCGGAGCCAATGGATTCTGCATCTAAAGCTTGGAGTCTGAATGCTCTTCGGCGAATGAGAGAACGTGCTTCCAATTCTGTACATCCTTTCTATTGAAAACCATTGGAGGATACGACTTCTTCTCCCCAAATTTGCAGGGAACAAGTACCAGCTTTTCAAGGACAACTTCTTTCCTAATCAACATCTCGATAAAATCAACTTGAGCTTCTGTATCGTTATATACCTTTAATGTAACTTGCTTGAGATGTGGCATGCTGAATTCAACTGGTTTATCTAACAACTCTCCTGGTAGACTCTCCTGGAAATCAGAAGATCAAATTTTAGATATGGAGCACAGAACATAGCAAAAAATGATAAGCATAAGTAATACATAAACATCAATTCTGTACGTAAAAGTACTCACATCATTGCTAAACTTGCAAAGGTAATCCATAATCATTGTCTTGAAATTGGGAGAAATTTTAAACAGTGCAGCCATGCCCACGAGATCATATTGGGTAAACCCCGTTCGTAGCTCTAAGCGGTTCAGATTGTACAACATAAAACTTTTAGGGAGTGTATCCTTTGATGTCAGAAACTGAGGGCATATACACAGAAAGCAACTATGAATGTTAGAAGATGTTCCATAACATAACACATTTAGAAACCAGTGGTTGTATGTCGGGAAAAAAAAAACCATAGAGGCTAAGCAGTAAAAAATGAACAGGGTTTAAGGCAAATAGATTGGCGATCTATGAATGAAATGTTGTGCATTAATGAGGTGGAGGTGGATAGAGTTCGAAACAGACCAAAACACGTATAGCACAGAAGCACATGGCTGCTCCCAGAAACTCTTCAATGCCACAACATTGAGGAGAGAAAACTAACTCTGCACAATGGCATGATTAACCATCAACGAATCCTAAAACAAGTGATCATCCAGATTGCCACATCCCGGCCCAGGGTCCACCACATCCCAGGCCCGCTCCACCACCGTAGCACGATATTGTCCGATTTGGGCCCCGACTACACCCTCACAGTTTTGTTTCTGGGAACTTACACGAGAACTTCCCAATGGGTCACCCATCATGGGATTGCTCTCGCGCGCTACTCGCTTAACTTCAGAGTTCCGATGGAACCCGAAGCCAGTGAGCTCCCAAAAGGCCTCATGCTAGGTAGGGATGGGAATATACATATAAAGATCACTCCCCTGGGCGATGTGGTATCTTACAATCCACCGCCCTTAAGGGGCCCGATGACCTCGTCGGCACACCACGGCCAGGGTTAGGCTCTGATACCAATCTGACACGCCCCGACCCCGATGTCTTCGGGGCATCAGGATGGTCACGTGCAATAGGAACTAATAACACAATACTAAAGTTCAACTGGGAATTAATAAAATTATGGTAAGTTCAAAGCATACATCTAATATAGAGTACAAGCAAAATTTAAGATAGAGAAGTGATATATTACAATAGGTGTCGAAGCAGAGAAAATATAGCACTAAATTACTGGTAGGGAAATGCCTCGTAGCTCAGGTCATAATCCTCGTTCATAGGTCCTGAAGGGAGCGCAAAACAAACGTGAGTGGACCAATTTGATATATATATCTAATAAAACAGTTATTAACATACAAACCCCCAGATTTTATGAAAACACATATATAATAATAAACATAGGTTTTTCCGAAACCTAACATGACGTGCAGTGTCTTAAATCATAACTTGTATATATAATAATCACTAATGAATTATCCGATAACCCCCAGGCCCCATGCCGGCTCCCTGTCTCTAAGCAGACAGTCAGAGGAAAATACACTTCAGGCCTCATGCCGGCTCTCTGTCCCTGTGCTAAATAGCCAGAGGAAACACACTCCAGGCCCTATGCCAACACCAAACCGTCGCCTGAGATGAACAGGAATCTATCCCTACGTCCCGTAGCTCAAATGATCACTAGGTAAGTACAAAACCATTGAACATATATATTTTGAAAAACAACTTCATAGTATAAAGTCATTTATCATCTATACTATAAAGAGGTGTTCGAAACATGTTCTAAATATCATATCGTCATCCATCGGATATTCTATAAGAATATGGGCTATAGGAAAAATAGTAATAATTCAAAATAGCCTCAATAAGCATGTTATCTCAAAGCGTTTCATAGAATATAATCATTAAATCATGCTTTTCATATATGCATTTATACTATCAAAACATGCATTTTTAGAAGGGGTCCACTCACCGTTCACCAATGGTGCAAAGCTATAACAAAAAGGAATAATAGAATCACCGTTAATAATTGCACCTATTCACATAAAGGGGTACCTTTAGTCAAACTCTATTCAAATGATTGAATTTGGGAAAACGGACTTCAAAAACGGGTCCAGGAAGTCGAAATTAGCCTAGAAGAGGTCCCAGACGAAACCCCAAAAAGTCAACTCTAAAAGTCAACGTTGACCAATCAAAGTCAACTGTCAAAGTCAACGTTGACCGTTGTCAGAGTCAACGGTCAACTGGGTCAAACGGGTCAAATTGGGCTTGAATTTGGGTTGGGCCGATTGGGCCCTAAGGGTTTTGGGTCTAAAGGGTTTAAGGGAATGGGTTTAAGATGATGGGTTTTGGGTTTAGGGTTAATAGGTGGGTTGGGTTATAGGGGAAATGGGTTAAGAGTTCTCTAGGCTCAAGCTCAAACCTAAACAGACCAAAGGCCTTTTTGGGTTTTAAGGAAATAAAACAAAAATAAAATAAAAAGGAAACGGGCTGGGCTACTAGGCTGAAACCAAAACGGGCTTGAGGCCCGTGGGTTGAGAAACGGCCTGAAAGGCCTTAGGAACACCAAGTAAGAACGCCGGAGCTTCTACAACTCCAGCAGACCACAAATGGACATCCTAGACCCCGATCTAGGTACCAAAATGAAGCACAAGACGAGATGAGTGTGTTTATACCTTCCTTTAGCTGTAGAACGGCCGTAGGTGACCGGAAAATCCCTCGACTCACACGGGTTCGCCGGAGATGAGTGTGCCTTCACCCGCGTCGATCTCGTTCTAAAACCTTGATAAAACTCAATAAATCTTTTCCAAGCTTCACACTGGAACGAAAAGGAAAACAAATCCAAACTTACCTCACCGGAAAAACGAAGGAATCTCACCGAAAAGGTAATGGGTTCTACTGCTCCTCGCAGCGACGGGAAAGAGAGATAAAGACAAGGCTGATGATGATGGTGGTGTCTTCCTCACAGGTGATGCAGCTGGGTGTGTGTGTATGTGTGCTCACGGTGCAAGAAAGGGAGAGAGAGAGAAAAAGAGAGTGCAGAGAAAGAGAGCTGGAAAAAAAAAAAGAAAAAAAAAAGGAAATGGGTCACGGGTAGGGGGAGAGAGAGAAACGTGAAGGGTGTTGGGAAGCTGACACCTGGCAGCTTGAGGGTGAAGAGAATTCCACTTAAGATCCGGATTTGGTAAGAAAATTAGGAATAAATTGATAAATTTAATAACATTTTGGGGATAATTACATAATTATATTTTTATAAATGGGGGTGGGTGTAACAATCTACCCCCTTATAAAAATTTCGTCCCCGAAATTTACATCCTTAAGCAAATAAAAACGGATACTGACTCCTCATCAGGTCTTCCGTTTCCCACGTCGCTTCCTCAACAGCGTGGTTCCTCCACAGCACCTTCACCAACGGGATAACTTTGTTCCTCAACACTTTATCCTGTCGATCAAGAATAGTCACTGGTTCTTCGACATAGCTAGCATCCTGACTTACCTCCAGCGGCTCTAGCTGAATGATATGAGATGGATCTGATACATATTTTCGAAGCATAGAAACATAGAAAACGTGAATCAGAGACAACTCTGATGGTAATTCCAATCTATATGCAACTGCACCAATTCTCTCCGTAATCTGATAGGGACCGACGTATCGAGGACTCAACTTTCCCCGCTTACCAAAACAAACAACACCCTTCCAGGGAGACAACTTCAAGAATACATAGTCACCAACCTTATACTCACAATCCCTGGAATGTTTGTCCGCGATGCTTTTTTGTCGGTCTTACGCTGCCTTTAGGTTTCTCTTAATCAGCTGGATATTCGCATTGGTACTGTCCACAATCTCTGGTCCCAGCAACACTCGTTCGCCGGCCTCTGCCCAACACAACGGCGTCCGACACACTCTCTCATACAGAGCATCATAAGGTATCATATCAATACTCGAAAGATAGTTGTTATTGTATGCAAACTCAACGAACGGCATATAGTTATCCCAACTACCCTTCCACTGGAGAACAGACACTCTTAACATGTCCTTCAATGTCTGAATTGTCCTCTCAGACCGACCATCAGTCTGTGGATGATAGGCAGTACTGAACAGCAACTGAGTACCCATGGCAGTATTAAAAGCTTTCCAAAACTTGGAAGTAAACCTGGGATCTCTATCTGAAATAATGGAGACAGGTACACCATGAAGTCTAACAATATTATCGATGAACAATTTAGACAACTTCTCCAGTGAATAGGTATGTTAAACAGGCAAGAAGTAAGCGATCTTAGTGAGTCGATCGACAATTACCCAAATGTCGTCCAATCTCGACTGTGTCCTCGGTAGACCATACACAAAATCCATGATGATGTCTTCCTATTTCCACGCTGGTATCGGAAGATTCTGCATCAATACTCCAGGTATGTGCCTCTCAGCCTTCACATGTTGACAAATGATGCGTATGTGCCTCTCAGCCTTCACATGTTGACAAATGATGCATCTACTCACATAATCCGCCACATCCCGCTTCATTCCTAACCAGTAATAGAACAGACGGATAATAAGATATAATTTAGTGCTTCCCGGATGCATAGCATATGCTGACAGGTGTGTTTCATCAAGGATTTCCTTTTTCACTGCTTCGTTATCATGAGGCATGTACAGTCTGTTTCCCCACATCAAGGCTCCATCCTTTCGGATAATAAAATTTTCATTTTCCCCTTTTTCCACCGAAATCTTTATGTCAGCACATTCCTGATCAAGCTCCTGGGCTTCTATGACCATACCCACTAAAACAGGTCTAACCTGGAAATGTGTCAACCAAACTCTCTGATCACCTGCTTTCATCGAAACGCCTGTTTCTCTAAGAGAAAATAGTAGCGGAACATGGATAGCTTGAAGGGATGCAAGATGTCCGTGTTATTTCCGACTCAGTGCATCCGCCACCATATTGGCATGCCCAGGATGATATTCGATTGTGCAGTTATAGTCAGTGATAAGTTCCATCCATCTTCTCTGCCTCAAGTTCAAGTCTTTCTGTGTAAAGATATACTTGAGGCTCTTATGATCAGTGAAGATGTGGCACTTCTCACCGTACAAGTAATGTCTCCAAATCTTCAGATCGAACACCACTGCACCAAGTTCCAAATCATGAGTGGGATAGTTTCTCTCGTGTATCTTGAGCTGTCTGGAAGCATAAGCGATGACTTTATCATGCTGCATCAATACACAACCCAAACCAGACAGAGATGCATCCGTGTGAATCTCAAACTCACCGCTATCATCCGGAAGAGCAAGAACGGGAGCTTGAGTGAGACATCGCTTCAATTCCTGAAAGCTCCGCTCACAATCTTCATCCCACTTAAACTCAACTTCCTTTTGAGTCAACTTATTCACAGGTAAAGCAATGGCTGAGAAACCCTTAACAAATCTTCGGTAATAGCCAGCCAGACCTAGAAAACTCCTCACTTTTGTAACATTCCTCGGTTGCTCCCACATAGATATTACCGACACATTCTGAGGATCCACATTAATACCCTTAGCAGATACTACATGACCGATAAAACTGATCTGGTTTAGCCAGAACTGCCACTTGCTAACCTTAGCTGTTTTGGTGGGTATGGTCATAGAAGCCCAGGAGCTTGATCAGAAATGTGCTGACATCAAGATTTTGGTGGAAAAAAGGGAAAATGAAAATTTATTATTCGAAAGGATGGAGCCTTGATGTGGGGAAACAGACTGTACGTGTCTCATGATAACAAAGCAGTGAAAAAAAAATCCTTGATGAAGCACACATGTCAGCATATGCCATGCATCCGGGAAGCACTAAATTATATCGCACTATCCGTATGTTCTATTACTAGTTAAGAATGAAGCGGGATGTGGCGGATTATGTGAGTAGATGCATCATTTGTCAACAGGTAAAGGCTGAGAGACAAAGACCTGGAGGATTGATGTAGAATCTTCCGATACCAGCGTGGAAATGGGAAGACATCACCATGGATTTTGTGTTTGGTCTGCAGATGACACAATCGAGATTGGACGGCATTTGGGTAATTGTCGATCAACTCACTAAGACCGCTCACTTCTTGTATGTTCGACAGACCTATTCACTGGAGAAGTTGTCAAAGTTGTTCATCGATAATATTGTTAGACTTCATGGTGTACATGTCTCCATTGTTTCAGATAGAGATCACAGGTTTACTTCCAGGTTTTGGAAAGCTTTTAATACTGTCATGGGTACTCAGTTGTTGTTCAGTACTGCCTATCATCCACAGACTGATGGTCAGTCTGAGAGGACAATTCAGACATTGGAGGACATGTTGAGAGTGTCTGTTCTCCAGTGGAATGGTAGTTGGGATAGTTATCTGTCATTCGTTGAGTTTGTATACAATAACAGCTATCATTCGAGTATTGATATGGCACCTTATGAGGCTCTGTATGGAAGAGTGTGTCGGACTCTGTTGTGTTGGGCAGAGGCTGGCGAACGAGTGTTGCTGGGACCAGAGATTGTGGACACTACTAATGCGAACATCCAGCTGATTAAGAGAAACCTAAAGGCAACGCAAGAGCGACAGAAAAGCATCGCAGACAAACATTCCAGGGATCGTGAGTATAAGGTTGGTGACTATGTATTCTTAAAGTTGTCTCCCTGGAAGGGTGTTGTTCGTTTTAGTAAGTGGGAAAAGTTGAGTCCTCGATACGTCGGTCCCTATCAGATTACGGAGAGAATTAATGCGGTTGCATATAGATTGGAATTACCATCGGAGTTGTCTCTGATTCACAATGTTTTCCATGTTTCTATGCTTCGGAAATATGTATCAGATCCCTCTCATATCATTCAGCTAGAGCCGCTGGAGGTAAGTCAGGATGTTAACTATGCCGAAGAACCAGTGGCTATTCTTGATCGACAGGATAAAGTGTTGAGGAACAAAGTTATCCCGTTGGTGAAGGTGCTGTGGAGGAACCACGCTGTTGAGGAAGCGACGTGGGAAACAGAAGACATGATGAGGAGTCAATATCCGTTTTTATTTGCTTAAGGATGTAAATTTCGGGGACGAAATTTTTATAAGGGGGTAGATTGTTACACCCACCCCCATTTATAAAAATATAATTATGTAATTATCCCTAAAATGTTATTAAATTTATCAATTTAGTCCTAATTTTCTTACCCAATCAGGATCTTAAGTGGGATTATCTTCACCCTCAAGCTGCCAGGTGTCAGCTTCCCAACACCGCTTACGTTTCTCTCTCCCTCTCTTCCCTACCAGTGACCTATTTCCTCTTCTTTTTTTTCAGCTCTCTTTCTCTGCAATCTCTTTTTCTCTCTCTCCCTCTCTTGCACCGTGAGCGCGCACACACACACACACCCAGCTGCATCACCTGCGAGGAAGACACCACCATCATTATCAGCCTTGTCTTTCTCTCTCTCTCCCGTCACTGCGAGGAGCAATGGAACCCAGGAACTCTCCGGCGAGATTCCTTCATTTTTCCAGTGAGGTAAGTTTAGATTTTTCTTCCTTTTCGTTCCAGTGTGAAGCTTGGAAAGGATTTAATAAGTTTTATCTCGTTTTTATCAAGGTTTTAGAACGAGATCGACACGGGTGAAGGCACACCCATCTCCAGCGAACCCGTGTGAGTCGAGGGATTTTCCGGTCACCTACGGCCGTTCTACGGCAAAATGAAGGTATAAACACACTCTTCTCGTCTTGTGCTTCATTTTGATACCTAGATCGGGGTCTAGGATGTTCATTTGTGGTCGGCCGGAGCTGTAGAAGCTCCGGCGTTCTTCCCCGGTGCACCCAAGGCATTTCAGGCCGTTTCTCAACCCACGGGCCTCAAGCCCATTTTGATTTCAGCCCAGTAGCCCAGCCTGTTTCCTTTTTATTTTATTTTGTTTTTGTTTTATTTCCTTAAAACCCAAAAAGGCCTTTGGGCCGTTTAGGTCTTGGCTTGAGCCCAGAGAACTCCTAACCCATTTCCCCTATAACCCAGCCCACCTATTAACCCTAAACCCAAAACCCATCATCCTAAATCCATTCCCTTAAACCCTTTAGACCCAAAACCCTTAGGGCCCAATCGGCCCAACCCAAATCCAAGCTCAGTTTGACCCGTTTAACCCAATTGACCGTTGACTCTGACCATTGACTCGATCAACGGTCAACGTTGACGTTGACTTTGACTTTGACCATTGACTTTGACTGGTCAACGATCAACATTGACTTTTAGAGTTGACTTTTCGAGGTTTCGTCCGAAACCTCTCCTAAGCTAATTTCGACATCCTGGACCCGTTTTTGAAGTTCGTTTTCCCAAATTCAATCGTTTGATTAGAGTTTAACTAAAGGTACCCCTTTATGTGAATAGATGCAATTATTAGCAGTGATTTTGTTATTCTTTTTTGGAACAGCTTTGCACCATCGGTGAACAGTGAGTGGACCCCTTCAAAAAATGCATGTTTTGATAGTATAAATGCATATATGAAAAGCATGATTTAATGATTATGTTCTATGAAATGCTTTGAGATAACATGCTTACTGAGGCTAGTTTGAATTATTACTATTTTTCCTATAACCCGTGTTCTTATAGAATATCTGATGGATGACGATATGATATTTAGAACATGTTTCGAACACCACTTTATAGTATAGATGATGGATGACTTTATACTATTGATAGGAGCATATTTATGCGACTTAGTTGGCTTGTTCTTGTGCATTTATGTCATGTTTCCTTAGTTATTTTAGTGTTTAAAGTCATTTTCGTGTGTTTTCAGATTTTACGGACAAAGTAGGTAAGAAGATGCATTTTGGAGCAAAATGGAGCTTGGAATGCATGTCATATATTTGGAACCAAGGTTTGGACGAAATTGAAGACTTAAAGAGGCTAAGAA
Source organism: Malus fusca (assembly GCA_035220775.1). NCBI lineage: Eukaryota > Viridiplantae > Streptophyta > Magnoliopsida > Rosales > Rosaceae > Malus > Malus fusca. Next base: position 6,925,554 of record CM069075.1, read on the forward strand.
TGTGAACAATTAGTGTACAAAGGATCAAGAACTCAGCCACAAAAGGACACACATCCTTGCCGTGCAATCCACATAGCATTCCCTTTGGATTCCCATGCATGCTTAATCATCATTGTCCCCTAAAATATTTCTGATTTCATGCCTCAATTCACTCAATTATCACACTCAATTGCTGCATACCTCTTGTTCCCTTCACCCATCAGATTTCACACAACTTTCACAACCATTCCATGCACCAATTGATGCTCCATCATCCACATTTGGGATCCAATGCAATGTGCAACACATGTTGCTGCACCTTTGACTAATTTCTGAAACATTTCACCTCCCCTTTTCATTTCCATGCAATGAACACAATCATTCATGCTCCCTAGCTGAAATACCACTCCATTTTACCCTCCATACTTTGCATCATTGCTCCATTTTCATCCTTGGACCATTGCACACCACAAATTCACCCTCCTTGCTGTGCATTTTCCCCACTGCCCAATCTGATTCTCTAGGGTTTTTTTTTTTTTTTTTGGGGCCTATATATACATGTTTACACCCCTTGGCAAAGGGTTCACACTCTCATATTCACCATTCATCATAGAAATTCGTCCATACTCACCTTAGGCAGCAAAACACCCCAAAAACACCATTCTAGTGCCCAGAAAATATCACAGCCACTCCATTTTCTTCCACCCTCTTTGCCGAAGTTCTCCACCACCCTTCCACCACCAAACACTCCTCCACACTCACCATAAACCTTTCCATACCATTCCCCATCCATTCTACACCATAGAACTACCCAAAACCTGTCCACAAACCAATCTGCCACAAGCAAGGAAAGGAGGAATCTTGGATGCACTTGCTGCCAAGTTGGAGCATTCTAGGTGTTTTCTTTCTTTGGATTTTAATGTCTAATTCATGTAATCTTTGTTTTGCTTTAAGTATGATTGGCTAATTTCGTTTTGGCTAAAGGTGGATTCAAAACCATGATTATATATGTGAAATAAGTTAATTACTTTCAGTTATCGTTGTATAAGTCGTGAATACAATTTGCTTAACCGTTTGATTTAGAACTTATTCTTGTATGTTGGTTGAGAGTGCACGCTTAATTTTCAGCTATCAATTTAATAAGTTATGAATCTCGACACTCCAAGTTAATTAGGTCCGCTTAAATTAACCTTCAGATTTCCCTAGAATCATTGAATTGGATGAATATGCATCGCAAACAAATTATTCCTAACAAGTTCTTTATATGAACAGCATGATAAAGACACAAGTTAGAATCATTACGTTCTTTGGAAGTCATAAGCATCGACAAGGCATTCGTAACTATGAAAAGCATGATACTCTTGCCAGAAATCTACTTAACACGATCGTGACTAGCGACCTTCACTACTTACGAATATAAATTCATAACGATTAGGCGAAACAAACTTATATCCTAGCATCAAATTCAAGCATGCAAATTAAGCGTGCACTCTTAACCAACATACAAGAATAAGTTCTAAATCAAACGGTTAAGCAAATTGTATTCACGACTTATACAACGATAACTGAAAGTAATTAACTTATTTCACATATATAATCATGGTTTTGAATCCACCCTTAGCCAAAACGAAATTAGCCAATCATACTTAAAGCAAAACAAAGATTACATGAATTAGACATTAAAATCCAAAGAAAGAAAACACCTAGAATGCTCCAACTTGGCAGCAAGTGCATCCAAGATTCCTCATTTCCCTTGCTTGTGGCAGATTGGTTTGTGGACAGGTTTTGGGTAGTTCTATGGTGTAGAATGGATGGGGAATGGTATGGAAAGGTTTATGGTGAGTGTGGAGGAGTGTTTGGTGGTGGAAGGGTGGTGGAGAACTTCGGCAAAGAGGGTGGAAGAAAATGGAGTGGCTGTGATATTTTCTGGGCACTAGAATGGTGTTTTTTGGGTGTTTTGCTGCCTAGGGTGAGTATGGACGAATTTCTGTGATGAATGGTGAATATGAGAGTGTGAACCCTTTGCCAAGGGGTGTAAACATGTATATATAGGCCCCAAAAAAAAAAAAAAACCCTAGAGAATCAGATTGGGCAGTGGGGAAAACGCAGAGCAATGAGGGTGAATTTGTGGTGTGCAATGGTCCAAGGATGAAAATAGAGCAATGATGCAAAGTATGGAGGGTAAAATGGAGTGGTATTTCAGCTAGGGAGCATGAATGATTGTGTTCATTGCATGGAAATGAAAAGGGGAGGTGAAATGTTTCAGAAATTAGTCAAAGGTGCAGCAACATGTGTTGCACATTGCATTGGATCCCAAATGTGGATGATGGAGCATTAATTGGTGCATGGAATGGTTGTGAAAGTTGTGTGAAATCTGATGGGTGAAGGGAACAAGAGGTATGCAGCAATTGAGTGTGATAATTGAGTGAATTGAGGCATGAAATCAGAAATATTTTAGGGGACAAGGATGATTAAGCATGCATGGGAATCCAAAGGGAATGCTATGTGGATTGCACGGCAAGGATGTGTGTCCTTTTATGGCTGAGTTCTTGATCCTTTGTACACTAATTCTTCACATTCTTAGCCTCTTTAAGTCTTCAATTTCGTCCAAACCTTGGTTCCAAATATATGACATGCATTCCAAGCTCCATTTTGCTCCAAAATGCATCTTCTTGCCTACTTTGTCCTTAAAATCTAAAAACACACGAAAATGACTTTAAACACTAAAATAACTAAGGAAACACGACATAAATGCACAAGAACAAGTCAACTAAGTCGCATAAATATGCTTCTATCAAATTCCCCCACACTTAGCTTTTGCTAGTCCTCGAGCAAAACAAAATAACTAAACAAAACCAAACCAACAAAATGAACAAAATCCAACCTAAGCCTTCCAACGTTTGCCTCAGGGATTTCCAATGCACATGTCATGTAAAAAATCGTCATCCCCACAGATTTTAGTTGTCTTCACACTTAAGCACATACTTAATCATAGTCACCACTTACTTGTTCACAATTAATCGATTAAAACAATGTTTTTGATGTAGTAACATCCCTTAGAGAATTTACTCAAGTCCTTACAAAGTATGCACTCAATTTTCACTCAGATTTTCTAACTACACACTCAATACTAGTCATATGTGAGAAGATTGATGTAAACATGAAAACGAACGCTCACATATATGTATTACAAAGAAAGCGATTTCTGAAGCATGTTTAGATATGATCTCATGAATGGAATGCTACTACTTAGATGCGAGAACCAGTGATACCATATGCTCATATCAATTTCAAACTCCACATATCGAAACACATAACACTCAAGATTGAAGTTAAAGGTTGTAACGGGGCTTGGGTGTTGGCTAACAAATGAAGGTAAGGGCAAACAAACGTTCTTAAAGCAATAGCAAATAAAGTAATGAACTTGAACTTAGAATTCACTTAGATTGCAGAAATTAACTTTTAGACACGGAGGGAAAATTCAAGCAATATTTAGGGCCGAATTCGATGTTTTTAACCCTTTCTTCAACAAGCAACACTAGAAAACAATAATGCACAGATTTTAACTCTCCAAATAAACAATTAGGCTCAAGTCTCACAAGGTTGTAGCGTTAGTTTGAGTTCCTTCCTTCAAGCATGTTACAAAAACTAAATTTTTTTTATTTTTTTATTTTTTATGATTACATGTGAATTCATACGTTATAACCACAACCAAGCATAAACAAAGAGTAAATCAAACTTTCATCCATGTTTATAACTCTCTTTAACAGTCATGCAATTAAAAACCGAATCCTCATCATTGTGTTGGAAGGTACCCTAAGACACAAATATACACACAGAAACAACTCTTTTTGGGTTTTTCAAAACAATTTTTCAAATTTTTATGAGATTTTCGGATTTTTATGTCAAAACACACAAACACTCCAAAATAGCTTAAAACACTTAAAACAGCAAGGAACAACACTAGAAGTAATGGGTGATAAATTCCTACGAATTCTCATGCAAAACAAGTTGGTTACCCCCCACACTTAAATCAAACATTGTCCTCAATGTTTCAGGCATAAACTCACACAAAAACAAGTAAATAAACAAACAACGAATAAACATGACAAGTATGGCAAAGTAAAACAACAGACCGAGTAGAGTTTAAGAACGCAAATCTGGTTTTTTTTTTAAGATAGATGAGCTTGTTGACTTTCCACAGCTTTGATCTCGAACTGGTTTGGGATTTTGTGCACGGAATAAGAGAGTTGATTGGTGGTGGTGATTTGATGGCCTTGTACGGTGAGGCTTTGCTCTTTGGCGACTGATGCGTCCATATGTTGTTGAAGCTTCTCGAGCTCTTGGTTTCAACTCAGACTCCTTCTGCTGGGTTGATTGAGTCTGTAGGCAGCATTCTTCTCTGCTTGTTTCTTCTGCACGGCAGGTAGGGACGAAGTAGAGGTGATGGTCTGTTTCTTTGTTCAATCTGTCCAAGTGCCGACCTCTTGCTCTCTTTCTCCTTGTCCTTAGTTGAGGATGAATCAGCACGTTGTCTCCACATGCTTCAAGGTATCATCTTCACTTCTCTTATAAGTGAGAGACGAATAGGAAGCATAAGATGATGAGTACTCGAGAGCAAGTGCCCACCTCTTGCTATCTTTCTCCTTGTCCTAAAACAAAAACAAAAACAAAGACAAGGAGAAGGACAGGGAGAAAGCATGATATGAGATACTCTTGCTTTCAACCTTTATGATATGAAATATTCTTGCTCTGGATGGGTTGTTTGCAGGGGTATCCCAGGGGATGAGAAACACAGAGTGACTCGAGAGGGTTTGTTGGAAAGGCATTCTCGGAGATGGCGGAGGGTTATGTATGTCTGCCTTGCCATGGAGGGTGAAGGTCAACATTTATAGGAAATAATAACCAGTACTGTTCTTTCACTCCTGTTGGCAACCGTTGGATGATGGAACAGTAGACTTCACGTGTTTTCTACTTGTCGACAGATTGCCCGTGATTTCCTCAAAGCTTTCTCTGCTTGTGACAAGTGCTGACGAGGCAAACAAATGAGAACGCTGACACTATTCGATATCTGGAATCAGTGGTTTGTGAGCAAGCCCAACTTTTGAGAAAGCTGGCGCCTCTTTAATATCCGGAATTTGCGCTTCGAGTTCTGAGCTTCGTTGAGTGTGGAGGTTGCATGTGACACGTGTGGACAAATCTAGAAAAGCAGATAAGCCCAGCTTTTGAGAAAGCTAGCGCGTCTTTGACTGTTGAATTTCCCTCTTCGATTTCTGAATTGGTGTTTCGACAGACTGCCCGTGATTTCCGCAAAGCAGATGCCTCTCCGATTTCTGAGCTCGCTTCTTCGAGTGCTTTATTTTTATAGAGGAGTGCAGTTAGTTTCAGAGTACACTTGAATTTCCGCCTGCAGAACTCCCTTTTGCACTTCTAAGATCCTGATATATCTCATCTCTTCTTTCTTCGAACCTTTGAAAATGTATGGCCCATCCGACTGTCGTTTGGACTTGAACCTTGGTGCAGAGGCAGCCCCGCCTTCTCCAGACAACATATGGCGCCCGTCCTTCATATCCCCTACTGGTCCTCTTATCGTTGGGGATTCGGTGATGATGAATGACATGACCGCTGCGGTGGTGGCCCGGAACCTTGTCACCCCTAGAGATAACAGACTGCTTTCCAGACGGTCTGATGAGTTGGCTGTTAAGGAGTCTCTAGCTCTTAGCGTGCAGTGTGCGGGTTCTGTGGCCAACATGGCCCAACGCCTATTTGCTCGAACCCGTCAAGTTGAATCGTTGGCGGCTGAAGTAATGAGTCTCAAACAGGAGATTAGAGGACTCAAGCATGAGAATAAACAGTTGCACAAGCTCGCACACAACTATCCCACAAGCATGAAGAGGAAGATTGACCAGGTGCAAGATTCTGATGGTCAAATTTTACTTGATCATCGGAGGTTTGTGAGTTTGTTCCAACAGCATCTGCCATCGTCTTCGGGGGCTGTACCGCGTAGTGAAGCACCAAATGATCATCCTCCACTACCTCCTCCTTCTGTGGCTCTGCCAACTGCTGAGGTCCTGCCGACTACTGAAACCTTTCCCAAACAGCCTTTGTGAAGTCTTCTTCTTGTATCTTTCTGTTTCCTGTTCATTTTCATGAATTTTAATGTTAAAGTACCTTGCACAACTGTCAATGCTTCGAATATAAAACCCTACTCAAAATAATTAAGTAACAAATAAAATTGATAATCAAGGCAAAATAATAAAATAATAATAATAATAAATAAATAAATAAAATAAAATAAAATAAGAAAAAATAAAAAAATAAAAAAGATTTAGAAAGAGAAGGTTTTTAGAAACGCAAAACGAATTGTAATTCAAAACTCTTCCTTCTTTGAACACATGGGTTGCCTCCCAAGAAGCGCTTGCTTTAATGTCTTTCAGCCGGACGATACCGCCATTTAATCTTGAACAGGCCCGACGGCATGGAGGGGTACATCATCCACGACATGCTCCTCAAATGCCTCATAATAAGGCTTCAAACGGTGTCCATTTACTTTGAATTCTTGACCTGTTTTGAAACTACGAACTTGGACTGCACCATGAGGAAAAATATTAGTAATAACAAACGGTCCCATCCACTTAGAACGTAACTTACCGGGAAAGAGACGTAAACGGGAATTGAACAAAAGCACTTTCTGCCCGATGGAGAATGTTTTGACTCGAATCATCTTATCATGGAATGCTTTGGTCTTCTCCTTGTAAATGCTAGCACTCTCATACGCTTCGTGCCTTATCTCATCAAGTTCATTTAGTTGCAACTTCCTATGACTCCCTGCGGCATTTAGGTCCATATTAAACTTCTTGACGGCCCAATGAGCCTTGTGTTCCAATTCAACTGGGAGGTGGCACGGCTTGCCATAGATGAGCCTAAATGGGGACATTCCAATGGGTGTCTTGTACGCCGTACGATATGCCCAAAGTGCATCATCTAACCGTAAGCTCCAGTCTTTCCTTGTAGGCCCAACAGTCTTTTCTAGAATTTGTTTGATCTCTCGGTTGGAAACCTCGGCTTGGCCATTTGTTTGAGGATGGTAGGGTGTAGAAACCCTATGATTGACATTTTATTTCCTCAATAACGCCTCAATGGTCCGGTTGCAAAAGTGAGACCCTCCATCACTAATGATCACTCGTGGCATGCCAAACCTTGCAAAAATGTTAGTTCTAATAAAATCTGCAACCACTTTAGAATCATTAGTCCGGGTGGCTTTAGCTTCCACCCACTTCGATACATAATCAACCGCAAGCAAAATATACATGAAACCATACGAGGAAGGGAAAGGACCCATAAAATCAATACCCCAAACATAAAAAATTTCAACATTAAGGAAAGAAACTTGCGGCATTTGGTCCCTAGCACCGATGTTACCTATTCGTTGGCATTTGTCACATGTTAAGCAAAATGTTTTAGCATCCATAAAGATGCTAGGCCAATAAAATCCACATTGTAACACCTTAAGCGCTGTTCTTTGTGTGCCAAAGTGCCCACCACATGCATATGTATGACAAAAACTTAGAATTGAATGAAATTCAGAATCATGCACACATCGACGGACAATCTGATCCGGGCAAAATTTCCACAAATATGGATCATCCCACACATAAAACCGTGCATCATGCCTAAGTTTATCACATTGGTGCCTAGTGAAAGTGCTTGGAATTCGTTTTGACACCAAAAAGTTCACCAAATCGGCATACCAAGGCTCACTAACCTTTATGGACAGCAATTGTTCATCGGGGAATGTCTCGACAATGGGTAGGGACTCCTCATTATGCACCATTCGGCTTAAGTGGTCAGCCACCACGTTTTCACTTCCCTTCTTGTCACGAATCTCTATGTCGAACTCTTGTAGTAGCAACATCCAACGAATGAGCCGGGGCTTGGCCTCCTTTTTGGTGAGCAAATACTTCAACGCTGCATGGTCAGTGAAAACAATTACTTTAGTACCAATTAGATATGATCTAAACTTATCTAAAGCAAAAACAACGGCAAGAAGTTCTTTTTCCGTAGTGGAATAGTTTAATTGTGCATCATTCAACGTCCAGGAGGCATAGTAGATGACATGCGGCCTCTTGTCCTTCCTTTGTCCCAAAATAGCCCCTAACGCGTAGTCGGACGCATCACACATAAGCTCGAAGGGAATGGACCAATCCGGGGGAGTTATGATGGGTGCCGTGGTGAGAAGGTCCTTGAGATGCTTGAATGCCTTCTCACATGCCTCGTTGAACTCAAATGACACATCCTTTTGTAGGAGACGGCATAGGGGTTGTGCAATCTTGGAAAAATCCTTGATAAATCGTCTATAGAATCCTGCATGACCAAGAAAAGAACGAACCTCTCTCACCGAAGTAGGAGAGGGTAAGTAGCGTACAAGATCTATTTTAGACTTATCAACCTCAATTCCTCGTTCAGAAATTATATGACCCAAAACAATACCTTGTTTAACCATAAAGTGGCATTTCTCCCAATTTAACACAAGGTTTGTTTCAACACAACTTTTCAAGATTAAAGTGAGATTATCCAAGCAATTATCAAATGAATTACCAAACACACTGAAATCATCCATGAATATCTCAATAATCCTCTCAACATAATCAGAAAAGATGCTAACCATACACCTTTGAAACGTGGCAGGGGCATTGCACAAACCGAATGGCATGCGTCGATATGCAAACGTTCCAAAGGGACAAGTAAAAGTGGTCTTTTCTTGATCATCCGGGGCAATAACAATTTGATTATAACCGGAGTATCCATCAAGAAAACAATAAAAAGAGTGACCTGCTAACCTTTCGAGCATTTGATCTAGGAACGGCAATGGGAAGTGATATTTCCTTGTGGTTGCGTTTAGCTTCCTATAATCAATGCACACTCGCCAACCGGTTTGAATTCGGGTGGGCACAAGCTCATTCTCCGCATTCTCCACAACCGTCACTCCAGATTTCTTGGGTACACATTGGATAGGCGAAACCCAACGGCTATCGGAGATGGGATAAATCACCCCACAATCTAGAAGTTTGATTATCTCCTTTTTCACAACTTCCATCATCGGAGGGTTGAGACGGCGTTGAGCCTCTCTAGTTGGTTTGGCCCCCTCCTCAAGAAATATGTGATGCATACAAGTCGTAGGGCTTATACCTTTAATATCGGCCAATGTCCAACCTAGGGCAGATTTGAACTCCTTCAAAACTCGAACTAGTTTCTCCTCTTCTTGTGCCGTGAGGGATGAAGAGATGATGGCAGGTAGTGTCTCGTTTTCCCCCAAAAAGATGTACTTCAAATGGCTTGGTAAAGGTTTGAGTTCAAGGATAGGTGCCTGAATTATGGATGGAAGCAATTTATTAGTCGAAATGGGAATGGATCCACGGGTAAATACTTACCATCATATGTAGGCAATGAATCAAGGGCAGCAACTACTTCAAGGAATTCCTCACTATGAGGCACGGCGTAGGATAGTTCTTGCATGCCGTGGCTTAGCATGGGTATTGTCCCATTGGTTTTGACGTCTACACCTCTTGTAATGACCTTTTCAAGTGCGTCGTCATTCAAATCTTCAAGATATCCCTGCGCCAAAGATTCAACAATATCAATAGAGAAACATGAATGGTCCTCACTAGGGTACTTAATGGAATCAGAAAGATTAAAATTAACAACTTCCCCATCAAATTCCATGGACAAAGTTCCACTATACACGTCAATCTTCGTCCGGGCCGTTTTCATGAATGGTCTTCCGAGGAGGATGGGCAATGAAGGAGCATGATCTGATTCATCCATTTCTAGCACATAAAAATCCGCTGGAAAGACTAAATGATCAACCTGCACCAAAACGTCTTCCAAAACTCCCTTTGGATAAGCGTTAGATCTATCGGCCAATTGTATGATTACACCATCATGTTTCAACTCACCTAAGTTCATAGATACATAAATGGAGTATGGCATAACATTTATAGAGGCTCCTAAATCTAGCATGGCAGATTTGAAAGGGGTGTTACCAATGACGCACGGAATTGTAAAGCTACCCGGATCTTTGCATTTGGGGGGTAATTTGCGTTGCAAGATGGCGGAGACATTCTCACCTACCTTTACCACTTCCTTAGTCGACATCCTCTTCCTAGTGGTGCACAACTCCTTCAAAAACTTAGCGTACATCGGGACTTGCTTGATTGCATCCAACAAAGGTATGTTTACTTGAACTTTCCTAAATGTCTCAAGGATGTCCTTTTCAGCTTCCTCCTTCTTTGTTTGCAAAAACCTACTAGGAAAAGGAACATTCGAAGGAAAAACATTAGTAGGAACCGAATTTGACACATTCTTACCTTTATTGGCTGATTTGGACAGATTGGGGACATTAGAAGCTTGCGGCAAAGGTGCTCCCACCTTTGCCGTGAGTGGGCTTGCTTCATCCTCTTCAATTTGCACGTTCTCAACCTTTTTGGGACCTGATTGTGATGGTGTAGGACCTGCCCCAATCTCTTTTCCACTTCTCAAGAGTATGGCCTTTGCACTTTCAAAGCCTCCATTCGGGTTTGGAATGGTAGAACTAGGGAGTTTTCCTTGGTCTCTAATCTGCCCAACAACTTCGGCAATCTGTCCCATTTGTTTCTCTAGTTGGTCCACCTTTTTGTTTTGATTTTCCTGCCCATTAGTCAAAGTGGTTAGTAACTTAACAAGTGTATCATTATCCAAAGCATTACCTGAAGTATTTGGGGCAGATTGTGGTTGGATTCGAGTTAAAGTCAAGTTTGCTCCACCACATTCCAAAGTTCCATGGGCTGTCCATGGAGGATCCGAACAAACATTTGAAAGAATTTGAAATTGTGTGCTCAAGTATGACTCCGGTTACCGTTGACAGAAGTATTTTAAAGATGAAGGCTTTTCCATTCTCTTTAATGGACAAAGCCAAGGATTGGTTATACGAGTTGGCTCCCGGTACAGTTACATCTTGGGAGAGTATGAAGAGAGCGTTTCTGGAGAAGTTTTTCCCAACTTCTCGCATCATTCTTCTTCGTAAAAAAATAAGTGGAATTCAACAAGATGAAGGTGAGTCTTTTCCTACATATTATGAACGATTTAAATCACTTGTTGCTTCTTGTCCACAGCATCAGATGAAAGAGGAGTTGCTTTTGCAATACTTCTACGAATAGCTCCTGCCACTAGAACGTCAAATGCTCGATGCCTCGGCGGGTGAAGCATTGGTGGACAAAACGCCCATGGCTGCAAAAATCTTGATTGCTAATCGAGCGTTGAACGCTCAACAATACGAAGGTGTAGGCCAAAGAGGACCCCCACGGCAACAAGTGCATGAGGTAAGTTCCACTTCCAATATTCAATCTCAGTTAGCTAATCTTACTTCTATTGTTTCACAGATGGCCGAGGGAATGAAGATTCAAGAACCCATGGTGTGTGGCGTATGTTCTATCCAAGGACATGCATCTGAAAAGTGTCCTCAACTCATCGAGAATGGTGGATGGGAGAATGCTAATGCCATTGGGTTTCAAAGCCAAAATCAGCCAAGACATGATCCATATTCCAACACGTATAATCCGGGGTGGAGAGACCATCCAAACTTCAAATGGAGAGAGCCACAACAAGCTCAACCACAAGGAGGCTTTAGGCAACAACCCCCGGGCTTCTACAGCAAACCATACGCACCCCCTCAAATCCAACCACAATCTGCCCTAAATACTTCAGGTAATGCTTTGGATAATGATACACTTGTTAAGTTACTAACCACTTTGACTAATGGGCAGGAAAATCAAAACAAAAGGGTGGACCAACTAGAGAAACAAATGGGACAGATTGCCGAAGTTGTTGGACAGATTAGAGACCAAGGAAAACTCCCTAGTTCTACCATTCCAAACCCGAATGGAGGCTTTGAAAGTGCAAAGGCCATACTCTTGAGAAGTGGAAAAGAGATTGGGGCAGGTCCTACACCATCACAATCAGGTCCCAAAAAGGTTGAGAACGTGCAAATTGAAGAGGATGAAGCAAGCCCACTCACGGCAAAGGTGGGAGCACCTTTGCCGCAAGCTTCTAATGTCCCCAATCTGTCCAAATCAGCCAATAAAGGTAAGAATGTGTCAAATTCGGTTCCTACTAATGTTTTTCCTTCGAATGTTCCTTTTCCTAGTAGGTTTTTGCAAACAAAGAAGGAGGAAGCTGAAAATGACATCCTTGAGACATTTAGGAAAGTTCAAGTAAACATACCTTTGTTGGATGCAATCAAGCAAGTCCCGAGGTACGCCAAGTTTTTGAAGGAGTTGTGCACCACTAGGAAGAGGATGTCGACTAAGGAAGTGGTAAAGGTAGGTGAGAATGTCTCCGCCATCTTGCAACGCAAATTACCCCCCAAATGCAAAGATCCGGGTAGCTTTACAATTCCGTGCGTCATTGGTAACACCCCTTTCAAATCTGCCATGCTAGATTTAGGAGCCTCTATAAATGTTATGCCATACTCCATTTATGTATCTATGAACTTAGGTGAGTTGAAACATGATGGTGTAATCATACAATTGGCCGATAGATCTAACGCTTATCCAAAGGGAGTTTTGGAAGACGTTTTGGTGCAGGTTGATCATTTAGTCTTTCCAGCGGATTTTTATGTGCTAGAAATGGATGAATCAGATCATGCTCCTTCATTGCCCATCCTCCTCGGAAGACCATTCATGAAAACGGCCCGGACGAAGATTGACGTGTATAGTGGAACTTTGTCCATGGAATTTGATGGGGAAGTTGTTAATTTTAATCTTTCTGATTCCATTAAGTACCCTAGTGAGGACCATTCATGTTTCTCTATTGATATTGTTGAATCTTTGGCGCAGGGATATCTTGAAGATTTGAATGACGACGCACTTGAAAAGGTCATTACAAGAGGTGTAGACGTCAAAACCAAGGGGACAATACCCATGCTAAGCCACGGCATGCAAGAACTATCCTACGCCGTGCCTCCTAGTGAGGAATTCCTTGAAGTAGTTGCTGCCCTTGATTCATTGCCTACATATGATGGTAAGTATTTTAACCGTGAATCCATTCCCATTTCGACTAATAAATTGCTTACATCCATAATTCAGGCACCTATCCTTGAACTCAAACCTTTACCAAGCCATTTGAAGTACATCTTTTTGGGGGAAAACGAGACACTACATGCCATCATCTCTTCATCCCTCACGGCACAAGAAGAGGAGAAACTAGTTCGAGTTTTGAAGGAGTTCAAATCTGCCCTAGGTTGGACATTGGCCGATATTAAAGGTATAAGCCCTACGACTTGTATGCATCACATATTTCTTGAGGAGGGGGCCAAACCAACTAGAGAGGCTCAACGCCGTCTCAACCCTCCGATGATGGAAGTTGTGAAAAATGAGATAATCAAACTTCTAGATTGTGGGGTGATTTATCCCATCTCCGATAGCCGTTGGGTTTCGCCTATCCAATGTGTACCCAAGAAATCTGGAGTGACGGTTGTGGAGAATGCGGAGAATGAGCTTGTGCCCACCCGAATTCAAACCGGTTGGCGAGTGTGCATTGATTATAGGAAGCTAAACGCAACCACAAGGAAATATCACTTCCCATTGCCGTTCCTAGATCAAATGCTCGAAAGGTTAGCAGGTCACTCTTTTTATTGTTTTCTTGATGGATACTCCGGTTATAATCAAATTGTTATTGCCCCGGATGATCAAGAAAAGACCACTTTTACTTGTCCCTTTGGAACGTTTGCATATCGACGCATGCCATTCGGTTTGTGCAATGCCCCTGCCACGTTTCAAAGGTGTATGGTTAGCATCTTTTCTGATTATGTTGAGAGGATTATTGAGATATTCATGGATGATTTCAGTGTGTTTGGTAATTCATTTGATAATTGCTTGGATAATCTCACTTTAATCTTGAAAAGTTGTGTTGAAACAAACCTTGTGTTAAATTGGGAGAAATGCCACTTTATGGTTAAACAAGGTATTGTTTTGGGTCATATAATTTCTGAACGAGGAATTGAGGTTGATAAGTCTAAAATAGATCTTGTACGCTACTTACCCTCTCCTACTTCGGTGAGAGAGGTTCGTTCTTTTCTTGGTCATGCAGGATTCTATAGACGATTTATCAAGGATTTTTCCAAGATTGCACAACCCTTATGCCGTCTCCTACAAAAGGATGTGTCATTTGAGTTCAACGAGGCATGTGAGAAGGCATTCAAGCATCTCAAGGACCTTCTCACCACGGCACCCATCATAACTCCCCCGGATTGGTCCATTCCCTTCGAGCTTATGTGTGATGCGTCCGACTACGCGTTAGGGGCTATTTTGGGACAAAGGAAGGACAAGAGGCCGCATGTCATCTACTATGCCTCCTGGACGTTGAATGATGCACAATTAAACTATTCCACTACGGAAAAAGAACTTCTTGCCGTTGTTTTTGCTTTAGATAAGTTTAGATCATATCTAATTGGTACTAAAGTAATTGTTTTCACTGACCATGCAGCGTTGAAGTATTTGCTCACCAAAAAGGAGGCCAAGCCCCGGCTCATTCGTTGGATGTTGCTACTACAAGAGTTCGACATAGAGATTCGTGACAAGAAGGGAAGTGAAAACGTGGTGGCTGACCACTTAAGCCGAATGGTGCATAATGAGGAGTCCCTACCCATTGTCGAGACATTCCCCGATGAACAATTGCTGTCCATAAAGGTTAGTGAGCCTTGGTATGCCGATTTGGTGAACTTTTTGGTGTCAAAACGAATTCCAAGCACTTTCACTAGGCACCAATGTGATAAACTTAGGCATGATGCACGGTTTTATGTGTGGGATGATCCATATTTGTGGAAATTTTGCCCGGATCAGATTGTCCGTCGATGTGTGCATGATTCTGAATTTCATTCAATTCTAAGTTTTTGTCATACATATGCATGTGGTGGGCACTTTGGCACACAAAGAACAGCGCTTAAGGTGTTACAATGTGGATTTTATTGGCCTAGCATCTTTATGGATGCTAAAACATTTTGCTTAACATGTGACAAATGCCAACGAATAGGTAACATCGGTGCTAGGGACCAAATGCCGCAAGTTTCTTTCCTTAATGTTGAAATTTTTTATGTTTGGGGTATTGATTTTATGGGTCCTTTCCCTTCCTCGTATGGTTTCATGTATATTTTGCTTGCGGTTGATTATGTATCGAAGTGGGTGGAAGCTAAAGCCACCCGGACTAATGATTCTAAAGTGGTTGCAGATTTTATTAGAACTAACATTTTTGCAAGGTTTGGCATGCCACGAGTGATCATTAGTGATGGAGGGTCTCACTTTTGCAACCGGACCATTGAGGCGTTATTGAGGAAATAAAATGTCAATCATAGGGTTTCTACACCCTACCATCCTCAAACAAATGGCCAAGCCGAGGTTTCCAACCGAGAGATCAAACAAATTCTAGAAAAGACTGTTGGGCCTACAAGGAAAGACTGGAGCTTACGGTTAGATGATGCACTTTGGGCATATCGTACGGCGTACAAGACACCCATTGGAATGTCCCCATTTAGGCTCATCTATGGCAAGCCGTGCCACCTCCCAGTTGAATTGGAACACAAGGCTCATTGGGCCGTCAAGAAGTTTAATATGGACCTAAATGCCGCAGGGAGTCATAGGAAGTTGCAACTAAATGAACTTGATGAGATAAGGCACGAAGCGTATGAGAGTGCTAGCATTTACAAGGAGAAGACCAAAGCATTCCATGATAAGATGATTCGAGTCAAAACATTCTCCATCGGGCAGAAAGTGCTTTTGTTCAATTCCCGTTTACGTCTCTTTCCCGGTAAGTTACGTTCTAAGTGGATGGGACCGTTTGTTATTACTAATATTTTTCCTCATGGTGCAGTCCAAGTTCGTAGTTTCAAAACAGGTCAAGAATTCAAAGTAAATGGACACTGTTTGAAGCCTTATTATGAGGCCTTTGAGGAGCATGTCGTGGATGATGTACCCCTCCATGCCGTCGGGCCTGTTCAAGATTAAATGGCGGTATCGTCCGGCTGAAAGACATTAAAGCAAGCGCTTCTTGGGAGGCAACCCATGTGTTCAAAGAAGGAAGAGTTTTGAATTACAATTCGTTTTGGTTTCTAAAAACCTTCTCTTTCTAAATCTTTTTTATTTTTTTATTTTTTCTTATTTTATTTTATTTTATTTATTTATTTATTATTATTATTATTTTATTATTTTGCCTTGATTATCAATTTTATTTGTTACTTAATTATTTTGAGTAGGGTTTTATATTCGAAGCATTGACAGTTGTGCAAGGTACTTTAACATTAAAATTCATGAAAATGAACAGGAAACAGAAAGATACAAGAAGAAGACTTCACAAAGGCTGTTTGGGAAAGGTTTCAGTAGTCGGCAGGACCTCAGCAGTTGGCAGAGCCACAGAAGGAGGAGGTAGTGGAGGATGATCATTTGGTGCTTCACTACGCGGTACAGCCCCCGAAGACGATGGCAGATGCTGTTGGAACAAACTCACAAACCTCCGATGATCAAGTAAAATTTGACCATCAGAATCTTGCACCTGGTCAATCTTCCTCTTCATGCTTGTGGGATAGTTGTGTGCGAGCTTGTGCAACTGTTTATTCTCATGCTTGAGTCCTCTAATCTCCTGTTTGAGACTCATTACTTCAGCCGCCAACGATTCAACTTGACGGGTTCGAGCAAATAGGCGTTGGGCCATGTTGGCCACAGAACCCGCACACTGCACGCTAAGAGCTAGAGACTCCTTAACAGCCAACTCATCAGACCGTCTGGAAAGCAGTCTGTTATCTCTAGGGGTGACAAGGTTCCGGGCCACCACCGCAGCGGTCATGTCATTCATCATCACCGAATCCCCAACGATAAGAGGACCAGTAGGGGATATGAAGGACGGGCGCCATATGTTGTCTGGAGAAGGCGGGGCTGCCTCTGCACCAAGGTTCAAGTCCAAACGACAGTCGGATGGGCCATACATTTTCAAAGGTTCGAAGAAAGAAGAGATGAGATATATCAGGATCTTAGAAGTGCAAAAGGGAGTTCTGCAGGCGGAAATTCAAGTGTACTCTGAAACTAACTGCACTCCTCTATAAAAATAAAGCACTCGAAGAAGCGAGCTCAGAAATCGGAGAGGCATCTGCTTTGCGGAAATCACGGGCAGTCTGTCGAAACACCAATTCAGATATCGAAGAGGGAAATTCAACAGTCAAAGACGCGCTAGCTTTCTCAAAAGCTGGGCTTATCTGCTTTTCTAGATTTGTCCGCACGTGTCACATGCAACCTCCACACTCAACATAGCTCAGAACTCGAAGCGCAAATTCCGGATATTAAAGAGGCGCCAGCTTTCTCAAAAGTTGGGCTTGCTCACAAACCACCGATTCCAGATATCGAATAGTGTCAGCGTTCTCATTTGTTTGCCTCGTCAGCACTTGTCACAAGCAGAGAAAGCTTTGAGGAAATCACGGGCAATCTGTCGACAAGTAGAAAACACGTGAAGTCTACTGTTCCATCATCCAACGGTTGCCAACAGGAGTGAAAGAACAGTACCGGTTATTATTTCCTATAAATGTCGACTTTCACCCTCCATGGCAAGGCAGACATACATAACCCTCCGCCATCTCCGAGAATGTCTTTCCAACAAACCCTCTCGAGTCACTCTGTGTTTCTCATCCCCTAGGATACCCCTGCAAACAACCCATCCAGAGCAAGAATATTTCATATCATAAAGGTTGAAAGCAAGAGTATCTCATATCATGCTTTCTCCATGTTCTTCTCCTTGTCTTTGTTTTTGTTTTAGGACAATGAGAAAGATAGCAAGAGGTGGGCACTTGCTCTCGAGTACTCATCATCTTATGCTTCCTCTTCGTCTCTCACTTATAAGAGAAGTGAAGATGATACCTCGAAGCATGTGGAGACAACGTGCTGATTCATCCTCAACTAAGGACAAGGAGAAAGAGAGCAAGAGGTCGGCACTTGGACAGATTGAACAAAGAAACAGACCATCACCTCTACTTCGTGCCTACCTGCCGTGCAGAAGAAACAAGCAGAGAAGAATGCTGTCTACAGACTCAATCAACCCAGCAGAAGGAGTCTGAGTTGAAACCAAGAGCTCGAGAAGCTTCAACAACATATGGACGCATCAGTCGCCAAAGAGCAAAGCCTCACCGTACAAGGCCATCAAATCACCACCACCAATCAACTCTCTTATTCCGTGCACAAAATCCCAAACCAGTTCGAGATCAAAGTTGTGGAAAGTCAACAAGCTCATCTATCTTAAAAAAAAAAAACCAGATTTACGTTCTTAAACTCTACTCTGTCTGTTGTTTTACTTTGCCATACTTGTCATGTTTATTCGTTGTTTGTTTATTTGCTTGTTTTTGTGTGAATTTATGCCTGAAACATTGAGGACAATGTTTGATTTAAGTGTGAGGGGGGTAACCAAGTTGTTTTGCATGAGAATTCGTAGGAATTTATCACCCATTACTTCTAGGGTTGTTCCTTGCTGTTTTAAGTGTTTTTAAGCTATTTTGGAGTGTTTTAGTGTGTTTTGACATAAAAATCCGAAAATCTCATAAAAATTTGAAAAATTGTTTTGAAAAACCCAAAAAGAGTTGTTTCTGTGTGTTTATTTGTGTCTTAGGGTACCTTCCAACACAATGATGAGGATTCGGTTTTTAATTGCATGACTGTTAAAGAGAGTTATAAACATGGATGAAAGTTTGATTTACTCTTTGTTTATGCTTGGTTGTGGTTATAACGTATGAATTCACGTGTAATCATAAAAAAAAATAAAAAAATTTAGTTTTTGTAACATGCTTGAAGGAAGGAACTCAAACTAACGCTACAACCTTGTGAGACTTGAGCCTAATTGTTTATTTGGAGAGTTAAAATCTGTGCATTATTGTTTTCTAAAGTCGTTGCATGATCTCATTATTCTTTGCTTGGTTACTACTTAGAAGGCGTTTCATCATTTAGTTCCAAATGCTAGAACTCATGCCCATTTCATTCAAAGCATGCTATTGATTTGCATAACACATATTCAAGATGAAGTTGTGTAGTTACCACCACCAAAGCCAAACTGCCATGTATTCCATATCGTTATATGTTTAAGTTAACCCATTGAGCCTTGATAACCTACATTCTTTGTTAACCACATTATCCTTACCTAGCCTAGTATAGGACCATCCATACCCTTGTTCTTGCAGCATCGTAAAGCATTATTCAAATTGAATTCCTTTTGATTAATGTATGGCAGAAAACAAGTGTGGGGGAAGTGTGAGTTATTATGCCATAGGCACGGCATTGAAAAAAAAAAAAAAAAAAAAAAAAAGGAGTTGAAAAATATGTGAAAAAGAGTTTTAAAGTGTTGCTTGTTGAAGAAATGGTCCAAAACATTGAATTCGGCCCTAAATATTGCTTGAATTTTCCCTCCGTGTCTAAAAGTTAATTTCTGCAATCTAAGTGAATTCTAAGTTCAAGTTCATTACTTTATTTGCTATTGCTTTAAGAACGTTTGTTTGCCCTTACCTTCATTTGTTAGCCAACACCCCAAGCCCCGTTACAACCTTTAACTTCAATCTTGAGTGTTATGTGTTTCGATATGTGGAGTTTGAAATTGATATGAGCATATGGTATCACTGGTTCTCGCATCTAAGTAGTAGCATTCCATTCATGAGATCATATCTAAACATGCTCCAGAAATCGCTTTCTTTGTAATACATATATGTGAGCGTTCGTTTTCATGTTTACATCAATCTTCTCACATATGACTAGTATTGAGTGTGTAGTTAGAAAATATGAGTGAAAATTGAGTGCATACTTTGTAAGGACTTGAGTAAATTCTCTAAGGCATGTTACTACATCAAAAACATTGTTTTAATCGATTAATTGTGAACAAGTAAGTGGTGACTATGATTAAGTATGTGCTTAAGTGTGAAGACAACTAAAATCTGTGGGGATGACGATTTTTAACATGACATGTGCATTGGAAATCCCTGAGGCAAACGTTGGAAGGCTTAGGTTGGATTTTGTTCATTTTGTTGGTTTGGTTTTGTTTAGTTATTTTGTTTTGCTCGAGGACTAGCAAAAGCTAAGTGTGGGGGAATTTGATAGGAGCATATTTATGCGACTTAGTTAGCTTGTTCTTGTGCATTTATGTCGTGTTTCCTTAGTTATTTTAGTGTTTAAAGTCATTTTCGTGTGTTTTCAGATTTTAAGGACAAAGTAGGCAAGAAGATGCATTTTGGAGCATTTTGGAGCAAAATGGAGCTTGGAATGCATGTCATATATTTGGAACCAAGGTTTGGACGAAATTGAAGACTTAAAGAGGCTAAGAATGTAAAGAATTAGTGTACAAAGGATCAAGAACTCAGCCACAAAAGGACACACATCCTTGCCGTGCAATCCACATAGCATTCCCTTTGGATTCCCATGCATGCTTAATCATCCTTGTCCCCTAAAATATTTCTGATTTCATGCCTCAATTCACTCAATTATCACACTCAATTGCTGCATACCTCTTGTTCCCTTCACCCATTAGATTTCACACAACTTTCACAACCATTCCATGCACCAATTGATGCTCCATCATCCACATTTGGGATCCAATGCAATGTGCAACACATGTTGCTGCACCTTTGACTAATTTCTGAAACATTTCACCTCCCCTTTTCATTTCCATGCAATGAACACAATCATTCATGCTCCCTAGCTGAAATACCACTCCATTTTACCCTCCATACTTTGCATCATTGCTCCATTTTCATCCTTGGACCATTGCACACCATAAATTCACCCTCCTTGTTGTGCATTTTCCCCACTGCCCAATCTGATTCTCTAGGGTTTTTTTTTTTTTTTTTGGGGCCTATATATACATGTTTACACCCCTTGGCAAAGGGTTCACACTCTCATATTCACCATTCATCACAGAAATTCGTCCATACTCACCCTAGGCAGCAAAACACCCCAAAAACACCATTCTAGTGCCCAGAAAATATCACAGCCACTCCATTTTCTTCCACCCTTTTTGCCGAAGTTCTCCACCACCCTTCCACCACCAAACACTCCTCCACACTCACCATAAACCTTTCCATACCATTCCCCATCCATTCTACACCATAGAACTACCCAAAACCTGTCCACAAACCAATCTGCCACAAGCAAGGGAAATGAGGAATCTTAGATGCACTTGCTGCCAAGTTGGAGCATTCTAGGTGTTTTCTTTCTTTGGATTTTAATGTCTAATTCATGTAATCTTTGTTTTGCTTTAAGTATGATTGGCTAATTTCGTTTTGGCTAAGGGTGGATTCAAAACCATGATTATATATGTGAAATAAGTTAATTACTTTCAGTTATCGTTGTATAAGTCGTGAATACAATTTGCTTAACCGTTTGATTTAGAACTTATTCTTGTATGTTGGTTGAGAGTGCACGCTTAATTTGCATGCTTGAATTTGATGCTAGGATATAAGCTTGTTTCGCCTAATCGTTATGAATTTATATTCGTAAGTAGTGAAGGTCGCTAGTCACGATCGTGTTAAGTAGATTTCTGGCAAGAGTATCATGTTTTTCATAGTTACGAATGCTTTGTCGATGCTTATGACTTCCAAAGAACGTAATGATTCTAACTTGTGTCTTTATCATGCTGTTCATATAAAGAACTTGTTAGGAATAATTTGTTTGCGATGCATATTCATCCAATTCAATGATTCTAGGGAAATCTGAAGGTTAATTTAAGCAGACCTAATTAACTTGGAGTGTCGAGATTCATAACTTATTAAATTGATAGCTGAAAATTGATTTAGGTTGCATATATTTCATGTGTGGAGAAGAACCCCTTAGCCATTCCATCATCCATTGATTATTCATAACTTTGTGTTACAATCTGTTTCTATTACAATCTGTTTTCCTTGCAATCTGTCCATTTAGTTCATTTTCGTCCAAATCAATTCCCCATTTATTTTGAAGTCCTAGATTAGTTAGAAAGTGTGTTGGTTTATGTTTTTAAGTGTTTTGGTACAAGTTAAAACCCAAATTCGTCTAAATTGGTGCTTTGTGTTCAAAACTGCCCAGAAAGTGTTTTTAATGTAGTTTTGAGTCTTTTAGTTGTTGTTTTGAGTTATTGGTTTATTTTAGTATTTTAAACGTGAGTTTTGCATTCTTTAAGTCTAATCTGGTGTTTTAAACTTTGTTTTTACATTTCTAAGTCAGTTTTCAAGTGTTTAGCAATCCCTCCTAATCCCCGGTTTAGAACGATCCATACTTACATACTTTGCTACAATTGATAAAAAGAGAGTTTAATTTGTGTGCTTATAGATTTCGCATCAACTATGAAGTTGCTTTTCAAAATATATATGTTCAATGGTTTTGTACTTACCTAGTGGTCTTTTCCGCTACGGGACGTAGGGATAGATTCATGTCCGTCTCGGGCGACGGTTTGGTGTTGGCATAGGGTCTGGAGTGTGTTTCCTCTGGCTATTTAGTACAGGGACAGGAAGCCAGCATGCGGCCTGAAGTGTATTTTCCTCTGACTGTATACTCAGAGACGGGGAGCCGACATGGGGCCCGAGGGTTATCGGACAATTCACTAATGATTATTATATATACAAGTTATGATTTAAGACACCGTACGGCATGTTAGGTTTCGGAAAAACCTATGTTTATTATTATATATGTGTTTTCATAAAATCTGGGGGTTAGTATGTTAATAACTGTTTTATTAGATATATATATCAAATTGGTCCACTCACGTTTGTTTTGCGCCCCCTTCAGGACCTATGAACGAGGATTATGACCTAAGCTACGAGGTATTTCCCTACCAGTGATTTAGTGTTATATCTTCTCTGCTTCAACACCTATTGTAATATAGCACTTCTCTATCTTAAATTATGTTTGTACTCTGTATTAGATGTATGATGTATGCTCTGAACTTACGTGTATGACTATAATTTTATTAATTCCCAGTTGAACTTTAGTATTGTGTTATTAGTTCCTATTGCCTGTTTTAACATATTTCTTAGTTTTTGCTTAAATTAAATGGCTTTCGTCACCCTTCGAGTGTCCGCCAGCACGTGACCATCCCAAAATCCTGAGGACATCGGGGTCGGAGCGTGTCAGATTGGTGTCACATCCTGCCCGGGCCCTCACCACATCTCGGGTTCCACTCTGCCGTAGCACGATATTGTCCGTTTTGGGCCCCGACTACGCCCTCACGGTTTTGTTTTTGGGAACTCACACAAAAACTTCCCAGTGGGTCACCCATCATGGGATTGCTGCGCTACTCGCTTAACTTCAGAGTTTCAATAGAACCCGAAGCCAGTGAGCTCCCAAAAGGCCTCATGCTAGGTAGGGATGGGAATATACATATAAGGATCACTCTCCTGGGCAACGTGGGATCTTACATAGATAGAACCCGTTTTTGTATAAGAAACAATAGACAGGACCTTTTCTTGGTAGTTCAATATTTCACAACAATTCCGTGCAATGAGAACTCCATGCCCAAGTGAAAGTTTAATAATTTATAGCACCACAAGCAATCAGGTTCAATAACTAGAGTGATGAGAAATTTTATTATTAATCTCCGAGTCCGAAAAACACCAAATTAAACCTATGTTTGAGAAGTCTTCCACATAATCAGAATTCAGTATGGCAACCACGTAGCACGAAATTTTGGCATAAGTTCCACATAAAAAAAGTGAAACTGCCTAAACTTAACCTAATTTGAAACGACGAGAACAGATTGATCAGAACATAAGCAAAAATAGAAATACCCTACCTATTATGAAACTCTAACAGCTAATTGCACCATAGGCAATGAGGAACGATAATCAGAGTGAAACAAAGTTTTACTTTTCCTGACAAACTCACCTCTGATATCACATGCCAGAAGCAGAATCGTAATGCACGATATCTAGTCTTAATTCACCTATTTAATGACCAATTTGTACAAATTAAGCACTGATTATTCAAACTCATGTTATTATATTAAGACACAAACTCATTCAAAAACACACGGCTATATCTCAAAGACCGAAAAACATTAAAATGTAGCCTATCAATGTCATCAAAATTTAGCTTAAAGTTGGCGAAAATTGAAATACAAAAACAATAATTGATAAGGCAGAAGTTTTGGGGAGTTACCTTAAACCACCAATTTTGCACACTAAAATGCTTAAGATGAGGCACTTGTTCCAGTAGCCGAACAGCCATGCTCCAATAATTATAGCCTTCCATTAGGTGCATAACATCACGGGCCCAATCGACCCGAAACCCATGGCGGACAATTTCGCCGGCTGCCTAAGATCACAACGCGTGAGGCTCAATTTCTCAACACACCCATTTCTAAGAAGAGAGAAACGGAAATCATAGATGTGGTTCCGGCTTTCGTCATTGTGAGAATTAAGGTCGATGAAGAAGTGGAGGTAGAGCTCCCGAGCGCGGAGGTTGGTGACGGCGGATCGGAGCCAGGAGTCAACGTGGGCGGCGTAGTGATGGCGGTAGATGAAAGAGAGGCGGAAATTGTGGACGGGGGAATTGGGGCGGGAAATGAGGACGCGGTCGATGAACTCGGCGTAGAACTGGAGTGTGTCCAGCGGCGGCTCGTACGGCGGGAAGAGTTGGTAGTTGAAGTTGAGGGAGGGGACGCGGGACCAGAGGGGGCGCCATTTGCGAGAGATGAAGGAGGTTTGGACGGAGTCCAATGTGGGGAGGAAGGAGAGGATGTGGAGGAGGAGCTCCTCCGGAAGATCGTTTAGGTTTTGAGTGGTTGGGGCTTCACTGCTCGTCTCTCCATCCTCGATTGATTGATTCTTTCATTTCATTTTTGCTTCTGCAATCGGCAGAGCATTTTACCAAGTCTCTGATATTGACCTCCAAATCGGTTTTTCTTTTCTTGGTAAGCTGCCGTTTTACCCTTGAATAACCCCGTTGAAACTGTCGCCTAATTACATTTCAGGTAAATTCACCTCGACTATTTGGAAATAAACCAATTAACTCCTCATCGTCAGATTCTATGATATTTAATTCTCTTTACCGTCAAATACTGGTCCGACAGACATATTCGATAAAATTTCATCCATCTTGTCGTCACGTGCATGCCATACTCCGAGGTATTGTAGCCAGACTATTTGATTTTGGATGTATCATCTACACACCCATTTTTACTTCTCACACATCTTTTTAATTTTCGACAGTCAAATCAAATGAATTGAACAAGATCAAGGGACATAAATTAACAAAGAGTGAAAAGTAAAAAAATAAATAAAAAAAGTGTGGGTAGCATACCCCTATGATTTTTTAAGGGAAAACTTAAAAACAATGGAGATGCAGGATGATTAAAATGATTGATGGTGAACATTCCACTTCTATTGAATTCAAATCCCAAGGACCAGAGTGGGAAGTTGTGTCAATCTCATGGACCATTTTAGCTAAATGCATTTCCCAAAGTATATAATGCAATTTAGTAATGAGATTTATATGTTTCAGCAACTTAATTTGCTCATAAAACATGCTGCAAACTCTTCATATATACAAGAACAAGAAAATACAGTCTCAGTCAATGCACTCGTAGAAATCTAATTAGAGAGCTCAATCCAAAAGTCTAATTCAATATCCGAAAACAGCAGTTGAAAGTTGAAAGTTGAAGGCCTCAGAGCTCCAGGATTTTGCATTCCCCATTTAAACCTCATAATCTATCCACTATCTCCCAATCTTGTGAAACCTTTCTATTTAGAATTGTCGGAGGAAGCGGTTCGTTCTGGCCAACTTGGTCGAGAAGAAGTACAATCTTTTCCAGGACAACTCCTTGCTCAATCAAGATTTTCAAAAAACTACGTTGTCGTCCATTAAACGCTTTCATTTTAAATTGCTTGAGACTTGGCATGCTGAAATGAACTGGTTTCTTCAAGAGCTCTTCTGGTAAACTCTCCTGGAATTTAGAACATCAAATTTTAGATATGCAGCACGAAAAGTAAAATAGGATGATAAGTAACATCAAGCATAGCTATAATTCTCTGTGTAAAAGTACTCACGTCTTTCTCCATTTTGAAAGCCTTTTCTAGAATCAGTGTCTCAAGATTGGGACAAAGTTTAAGCAGTGCAGCCATGCCAACGAGATCATATTGGGTAAACCCAGTTCGCAGCACCAACAGCTTCAGATTGTGGAGAATAAAACTTTCGGGAAAAGTATTCTTTGATGTCAGAAACTGAGGGCACATGCAAAAGAAACAATTACGAATATCAGAAGATGTTCGATAACATAATCCCTCTAAGAACCAGTAGGTTAAGCAGTAAAAAATGAAATTTGAAAAACCCCCAAGTCCACAAAGGTTAACCCCACAGCAATGAAGCGGACAGAGTAAGAAAGCGATTTGTTTGTACCATACTTGACCAATCCCGAAACTACTGAGCAGCGGTCAACGTTATACCATCAAGGACCCAGAAGAGTTTCCCTCCAACCAGGAGGCCAATCACAGCGCGACACGTGTCGACATCAGGAGCCAATCATAGCGCGATACGTGTCAACATCAGAAGCCAATCACAACACGACACGTGCCAATGTCAAAACAAAGCTAGAGACTCTTCTATAAAAGGAGATCATTCTCCCACAATATTTCCTAATGTCATTTGTACTAAATCATTCACTTGTACTCACTAAAGGAGAGTTTGAACCTATGTACTTGTGTAAACCCTTCACAATTAATGAGAACTCCTCTACTCTGTGGACGTAGCCAATCTGGGTGAACCACGTACATCTTGTGTTTGCTTCCCTGTCTCTATCCATTTACATAATTATCCACACTAGTGACCGGAGCAATCTAGCGAAGGTCACAAACTTAACATTTTCTGTTGTACCAAAATCCCCACTGATTTTGTGCATCAACACAATTAAAGCCTGTCTAGCACAGAATCACATGGCTGGTTAGTAAGACAGGCTAACAGATCTCATTTCCAGACACACAATTTTAAGATAAATAGTTCCGAGGGATGATCTAAAAAACTCAATCTCCAGGAGAGACAACTATGCACCAGTGGTTAATTATAACTTAAATCTGCTTCTTAGAATGAGTGATAATGTTTTAATAACTTATTGCCACAAGCAATTAGGTGGAACAACCAGAGTGATGGGAAGTTCAATTTTCTTCCCGATGTCATTTATCACGACTCACATCACTATGCTTGGTGAAGAAACGTAAATGGAGGATATCTAGTTTTATCAAAAACCAAGAATATTGGCACGAGAAATGCATACTAAGCTACAAAAAACAAAACGATAGGACATATAAGAGTCGACAAATTTTCTGGGAGAACAATCCATGACCAATTTGTATAAATTAAAAACTAATCAATTCCCATGTATAGACCAACCCCTGTAGTAATGAGCAGACCTGAATAGCTAATTACCCCCTTCCATCTATCTTCCGATTCCAAGATTCAACGATAAGCTACGAAAGCCTTACATTCTCTCATGTTATTTTCTCTTTCAATTCCTAAAAGACAGTTACATTCACAAGTACACGGCTGCATATCCTTGGCCGAAAAACACCAAAATTAAGCCTTTCTATGAGAACCCTTACACATACTTCAAAAACCAACCAGATAACTACATATATTGGCATAATTTCCACAACGATATATATGAGAAACAAGTCAAAAGATTACCTTGAACCACCAATTTTGCACATTAAGATGCTTAACATTTGGTGCTTGTTCGAGTAGCCTAACAACATTACTCCAAGGACGATACGACCCATCAATTCGATGCGGAAAATCAACATGAAACTCAACCAAAGAAGAAGCATTCTTAAGTACACACTCTTCAAAGTCACAACTATGAATACTGATCGAACAAAGCTTCGGGCAATCAACCAATAACGTCTGCTTCTGCTTTGGGATATACCCAAATTCAAGTATTAGCCTTTTAAGACTTGTGCTGCATATCTCCAAATGGTGAGGCCCCAAACAGCTGTTAATTTCCAAAACGTCCAAATTGGAGCAAGCAGATAACAAATCCTTCACGGCCTGGTCCTCCAAGTAAACGTGATTGAAACAGATGAACCGAATCGACCCGAAACGCATGGTGGACAATTTCTCCGGCAGAGTAAGATCACAGCTCGTGAGCGATAATTTCTCAACACACCCATCTCTCAAAACATAGAAAGGGAAATCGTACGTGGGTTTCTCCTCGTCACGAACATCGGTTTCCATGAAGAAGTCGAGAAAGAGCTCCCGAGCGCGGAGGCGGGCGACGGCGGATCGCACCCAAGAGTCGACAGTGGAGCGGTAGTGTTCGTCGTAGAGGAAAGAGAGGCGGAAAGTGTGGAGGGGATAATTGAGGCGGGAAATCAGAGCGCGGTCGACGAACTCGACGTAGAACTGGGAGGTATGGGAGGGATGCATTTGCGACGGGAAGAGTTGGTAGTTGAAGTCGAGGGAGGGGACGCGAGACCAGAGGGGCCGCCATTTCTGGGAGATGAGGGAGGTTTCAACGGAGTTAAGTGTAGGGAGGAAGGTGAGGATGTGGATGAGGATCTCGTCAGGGAGATCGTTTAGATTTCGATTCGTGATTGCGGTGGTAGGGTTTTCATTTGTTGGCTCCATCGCAGTTTGCAGAGTTTCGGTTTTCTTTCTCTTGTCAGCAAAGCGTTTTATTTCCTGTTAAAAATGTTAGGAGTATTTTACTTGCGTATAATTTAATGTATAATTTAAGGGTAAATTACATAGTAGCCCCTCAGTTTTGAAGTCTATTACAACCTTATACAACGTCTTTAAAACATTTCACTTTCATACATCATGTACCATTTTATTTCAAAATAATACCTCCGTTAGATTTTCCGTCCATTAATCTGTTAAATGATAACGTTGCTGCCACATTTGTGCTGATGTGGCTGCCACATGGTAAAAAAAATATTTTTTTATACATTAAAAATATTATAATATTAACCCAATTTAAAAAAAAACATAAAATCCCGAACCCATATCCCTTTCTTCCCCCTCTCCTCTCTGCAACTCACAAAATCCCTTCCCACTATCCTTCACCCACCCCCCAACGACCTCCCCCCAAGCGACCCACATCCATATCCCTAACCTAGAACCCAAAAACCTGCAGCAACAAGAAGAAGATGAGGGAGGAAAGAAAAAAAAAAGCCCCAGTGTTCGTCCCCCCCAAAACCTGCAACAAGAAGAAGAAGAAGAGGGAGAAAAAAAAAAGCCCCAGTTCGCAGGAAGGTCGCCGAAAGGTCCTGGGGAGGGGGGAAGAGGTGGGTCGCAGGTTGCGGCGGAGCGGGGGGAAGGGAGGTGGGTCGTGGGTCGTGGGTCGCGGGTCGCGCCAGGGCCGGGGGATGGGGGAAGGGTTCTGGGGGGAAGGGAGGTGGGTCGCGGCGGGGCGCAGCGGGGATGGGGGGAAAGGTTCTGGGCTTCTTCTTCTTCTTCTTCTTCTTGTTTTTTGCGAGTGGGGGATGCACTAGGTTTGGGGTTTTCTTTTTTCTCTTCTTCCTCCCTCTTCTTCTTCTTCTTTTTGTTATTACAGGTATTGTGGGTCGCTTGGGGGGGTGAGGTCGTTGGTGGGGGGGGGGGGGGGTGAGGTCGTTGGTGGGGGGGGGGGGTGAGGTCGTTGGTGGGGTGGGTGAGGGATATGTGGGAAGGGATTTTGTGAATTGCAGAGATGAGAGGGGGAAGAAAGGGATCTGGGTTCGGGATTTTATGTTTTTTTTTAAATTGGGTTAATATTATAATATTTTTAATGTATGAAAAAATATTTTTTTTACCACCTGGCAGCCACATCAGCACAAATGTGGCAGCCACGTCAGCATTTAACAAATTAATGGACGGAAAATCTAACTGAGGTATTATTTTGAAATAAAATGGTACATGATGTATGAAAGTGAAATGTTTTAAAGACGCTGTGTGGGGTTGTAATAGACCTCAAACCTGAGGGGCTACTATGTAATTTACCCATAATTTAATGTTACGGATAGTTTAACGGTTATATTTTAAATTTTTTTTGGTAAATTACATTTTACCCATTTAGCAAAAGAGGCACAGATTTTGGATGCTTTTTTTTTTTTTTTTTTTTTTTTTTTTTGCTGATATTTTTTCGAAATTAATAAAGAAAGAAAAGGTTGGGTGGTGAATGGGGACTGGTGGAGACGGAAGGAAAGGGTTGATCTGGGGAGAGAGAAGGGAGGGGACGGAAGGTGAAGAGAGTGGAGGGGAGGGAGGTGAGTCGGGGAACAAGGGTTTTAGGGTTTATTTATTTATTTATTTATTTATTTAATAGGATAAATTATTATCTTTTAAATGCATAATTTTTGTCACGTGGCACAAATTTGGCAGCCAAGTCAGCGCAAATGTAAATCTTATATTTACCACGTCATCACTTAACGGTTTATTAACGGATTTTCTAATGGATGTATGAAATTAAAATAAAATAATAAGTAAATGTATGAAATTGAAATATTTTAAAGATGTTGTAAGAGGTTGTAATCGATCCCAAACCTAAGGGGATAAAATGTAATTTATTTATTTATTTTTGTTAAATTTCATTAAAAGAGAAAGCTAATACAAAAATGAGGATGATTGAAAGAGAGAATCCAAAACGGTCAAGCAAAAGCCAAACTCCGCATGGAGAAACTACAATGAAATAGGCTCAAAAGAGACTGCCTATACTAACACAAAAGCAAAAAACCTAGAATTGAAAAAAGCAAGCAGCCGCCTCCACCATATCAGCCTCCACGACTGCCAAGTTGCCACCACCTAGAAGACGAACCAACGAACCAAATGAATCAACATAAAATTGGGGTGGACAAGCCACTTGCCTTATGAGCGTTCCCACAATTTTACCAAAGAGTGCAAAAAGCACTTTAAAAGCTGCTAATTACCAAGGAGTGCCGCCAGAAAAGATCCATGAAGGCAACATCTATGAATTCTCACCTCTCCAAATCTCTCCTCCTATTTGAACGGTTACGATTAAGCTACGTCAACATCTTGTGTTGACTTCTTTATAGAGAGAGAAAGACAAAGAGAAAAGTGTGAAGGGAGGGGAAGGAAAGGAAGGAGATTAGGAGGGAGGAGAATCCTAGTCCATATTCAAGATGATATCCCTTGGTGTATAGTTTTTGCAGATGATATAGTCCTGATAG
This sequence comes from Malus fusca, assembly GCA_035220775.1. Taxonomy (NCBI): domain Eukaryota; kingdom Viridiplantae; phylum Streptophyta; class Magnoliopsida; order Rosales; family Rosaceae; genus Malus; species Malus fusca. The sequence goes on from CM069075.1 coordinate 6,956,701, forward strand.
ATAATCACTGAACTCCACCCCTTCTTCTGGTGACCCTGATGTAGAGGAAGACAGCTGCAGCAATGGTAATGACAACCCCGGCAATAATAATACCACCACCAGCCACCGAATTATTAGCTTTCTTTTCACCTTCTCCAGTCTTTCCACCCTTTCCAACAGGTCCCAAACGCCGGAAAGATGGAGCTTCCGTCGCTGCGACTTCTTCCATGCTCTCACTATCCGACGACGGCTCTGCCGCAGTGGAAGCAAAGTGTTCTGTATCCCTGCCCAAATCATCAGATTTCTTGGTAGCCATTGCAGAAACCAGAAGGAACCCAGCAAGGAGGACGGAAATTAGACCAAGTCTTGCCATTGGGTTGAAAGTTTGAGAATTTGAGAATCTGGGTATTATTTGGTTTGGAATTTGACGCTTTTAGATGCTGAATGACTGAACCTTTAGTTAGGGTTGGGAGTGATTTGGGATGAGCTGGTGGTTTTATAGAATGAATGTGTGGTGTTTGGGGTTTCTCCTCTCAGTTGCTTGGTGCTCAAGGGAGTATGGTGTTGTTGGGGGAGAGTGGGTCCCATGTGTGATGTGTGTGAGAGAAAGAGAGTTAAAACTATTTTTGGGTGTCGGAACCATCATCTAGCTCTCTATTCATTCGATGCATGCCATCGTCCTATTATAAAATTCTCAAAAATGCTACAAGAAGTTATAAACGCACACATTTTTGGCCGCAGTGTATGTTATCTACTAAAATACAGTGGAATTCTGGAAAATACTATATCAAGTTATGAACACATTGCCGGTTCTTTTTCACAATTTCATGCGCATGCTTCCTTTTCCTCAACATTTATGTGACTTTGGTTTAGGTGAACTCACTGGTCAATGCTCCCTATGATCAACCAGAACAAGGACAAATTAACCAGGATGGCGTCATCCCATCCCAATGACAATTTAGCCGGATTGAGTGGACATGGTTTCCACTTGGAACCACCATAATTATTGTTAGGTTTATTTTTAGTTACGTTGTTGGAACTCTATCTTGGTCTCATTTTGTTTTTTGTAACTTAAAAGTCATCACGTTACTTCCTGAAACTCAATATTTGCTCCACTTTACCATGTTTATATTTTTTCTGTCAAGTTCGCTCCATTTTGATCTCACTTTGTCTCTTTGAACTCAATTTTGATTTCACTTTGCCCCTTAAAACTCAAAACTCATCATTTTGCTACATAAAACACACTTTCTAAAAAGCACGAGCAATTGTATTTGGTTTCATTCAACTCCACGATAGTTTTATAAGTTTGAGTGTGATATCCCATACAAATGAATTGTTGCACAAAATAACTTATTCCATGTATACCCACAAAAAATTCTAATATGTGATCAAGATATATCGAGTTCAGGTACATCGATCTATTATCACGTTCACTCGTAACTTTATGAGAACTTAAGAAGGATTATTTATGTGAATTTGCCATCTTGAACTACAACGATACGTAAGATATGATAATAGTGACATGTATTATTTGATTGTAATGTTTAAGGGAGCTTTGTGGTCCTATAGTGGCCATGTGTAGGACTGGTAAGTTGCAACTATCACATAGGTTCTTCCTAAGGTCAAGACTTGAGTGCATAATTAGGTTAGTTGGGGATACCTGTGGCCTTGGTTTTTCAGTTGAGGTATGCTAATCCTGCCCTTAAATTCGAATCCCATGTTTGCCTGGCTTGATAGATGCAACACATTTGTCGGCATGTTTGTGTCCACAATGTCAATAGCAAACCATGTCTTTGGCCTAATAGCATTGGCAACGACTACCTTATCCAAATTCTGACGGCTTAAGATACTTCATGCTTCATGCTTCATGTTGGAGAACTCGAGGAAATGGATCGAGCGGTGGTCCTGGTGAATCGGAGATAGTGCTCCATCGGCATTCCAAGCTCGATGTCGTGCTTCATGCTTGTTGTATGTTTCACATGCAGTGCACGAAAGATCAGAATGAGTCGGCAGAATGCAGTGTGTTGCCTCAACACCTCCAAGAGCTTGGATACCGTCCTTCTCTTGGCCAGCACTTCTTCTTATAATATCCGACCATATTTTCGTTATTGGGATCCAGATGCCCAGTCAGAAATCGCTGGATAAGTTCTCGAGCCTCCTCGCAAGTGAAGCTGAACAACATACGCACCCCGTCCATGTGCCGGGAGAAGAGCCAGATAGGATGAGTCTTGGACTACACGTTTATTCAGAACTGTGTTAGATAACCAAAAGCTCTTTCAGAAAACCAGAAACGTTTTATGTCAATCACATGGAAAAAAAAAAGTTGAAAAGGTTCCAGACTTGTAAAAGCACTCAAAATTGCTTCTACCAAAAGCACTGGATTTGGCAGTGCTAGTGATTATTTTTAGAGTGGTATTTTCCAACGAGCGCTTAGTGATAATTTTTTCGAGGATTTTTACAATTCTAGACCCTAAACCCTAATTGATGGATGTAGAGCCTACAATAAACTCATTAACGGTCGGAAACCACCAATGCCCATGGCATGCCCCCTGCTTATACGAATGTGTCAAAACATGAAGGACGAAGATCTTAAATCGCTTTATAAAATCAAAAGACAACAGATTAGAACGAATGAAAACTTCATCCAACCAAAGTGTACTTTGACAGATAAAATAAAAAATTGCTCATCTCCCACAATCACCGTGTATGTATGCTGAACATGTACATTATGGCCAAGAAGATCAAAGACCGACTCTTCATTCATCATCTCAATCCTCATTTGTTTGATCTACATTCGTCGTATCATCATTCTCTACATTAGATGAAAGACCATTCACCTGATCTTCATCCTGAGCGGCACAATCCCCCGAGTGGTCTGATCTCGCTGAAGATTCTGAACCTGCAGATGATGCTAACAAGGGAAGGCAGGACAGAGTTTTTGTCGATGAAGAATCCTTTGATAAAGTGGAAATTGAGATATTAGGGAAGTTAAGCCGGGCAGCAGAACAATACATGGCCCTTGCCGCTTCATCATAAGCAAGGGCAGCTTCAATGGCAGTTGGAAAAGTGCCTAGCCAGAGCCTACTTCCCCTGTTGGGTGTCCGGATCTCTGCAACCCACTTGCCCCATGTCCTCTGTCTAACACCTCTGTAGTTACAGCGAGAGTTCTCAGGTCCTCCCTTACCCTTCATACATCCCTTCTTTGATCCCTTGGCTGGTACTCTACGGAACGGTCCACCCTCATCATTGCATGAATCCAAATGGTCGTTGTACTCTTTCCACTTCGCAAGAGTCTCGGCCACAGGATTAGGTCCATCCCGTCTTGTATCGGTCTTGACCAACTTGGGCATGCAGTTCAAATTGTATTGAACAGGAAAAATAATGATGAGTGCCCTGCCAATATAAAGAGGACGTTGTCTTTAGAAATGATCTTTATTAACAAAGCAATACTTAATCACTGGTAAACTGCTTACTTCAACTCCATGCACCACAAACGCACTACCCGATCAAACCAATATATGGGCACAATGCAACTACAATTCCTTCTAGTACTGATTCAGTATACACTGAAACTAACAGAAATGCAGCTCCTAGACTGCGACATCTTGAAGCTCCCTCCGGAGTGAAGGGCTATCACGAAAGGAGTTGTCTTTCTAAGGTAGAAAACGCAGATGATTTCGCTACCTTCGAAAGATTAAGATTTTTAACCTCTAAAAAGCATGATTAAGCATGGGGAAATTGGATGCGGTACTAACCTAGCACATTTTTCAAATTAGCAGCAGCTATCAACTTATCGAGAAAATGTACTCTTCAAGCTAGACACTAGAATACACACCCCCAACAACTTTATCATTGGACAAAACAATAGATTCTTAAAAAGGCGACCTTAAGCCAACAAGGCTCCTCGCTTTGCGATGGTCGGGGGAGGACTGCCTATCGTGCGCAGCTTTACCCTTGCTTTGCAAAGAGGCTGTTTCCACGATTCGATCCCGTGACCTTTTAATCACAAAAGAACAACATTTCCGTTGCACCAAGGCTCACCCTCAAAACAATACATTCTTGATGACGAAAATTACCTCCAACTTCTTAATTTTCGAATGAACGAAGGGCACGACACAAACATACAAACAGTCAATCAAAAGCTTGACTTTTTCAGCAATACGATTCCAAATTTCCGAAAAAAACCACATCAATTTCTCTTCAATTTTCCCGCATAAACCATTCAAACCAAACAATTAATCAACTAAGATTTTCCACTGTAATTTACATTACCCTTCCAATTAAAAAAATAAATAAACAACAAAATTTAACTAAGATGAACATTGTCATATAGCTCTATCCAAAATTATAAAATTAAGATGAACATACCCTTTCTATAGCCTCAACTTTGCAACTTAAAAAATTTATATACCAATAATCTAAAATTCTGGATGAAAAATAAAATCTGTCAAATAATTTTTAAACTAGCACAGATCTCAGCAAAATTTGATTTAAAAAAATCGAAATTGTTACCTTGTTTTTGTTCCGGGAACCCCTTTAAGAATTGAGGCTGGTATCTGAAGAGGGGGCAGCAGAGCTTGGAAGAGAAAAATGGTCAATGCTCCATGGAAAGAGAGTTTGAGGTTCAAGCTCACAACTGACACATCACAAAATGACAAGGGAAAAAACCAAATAAGCCCTAAACGCCTCAGTTTGGCCCCCAAATGGATTTGTAAATTTTGGAGCTTTTTTTTTAATCTTTGAGGGATTTTTCTCATTATTTGAATTTTAATCACTAGTTCCGGCCCAAACCTAATAATCTTGGTATGAAAACCTAAATGCAAGTTTATTTCTTATTACTATTTCTCTGCAAGCGCTTTCGCGTATGCAAGAGGTATTTTCTAAATTACGAACATTACACACCCTTAAAAATATATTTTCACACCAAAGAATCAGTTTGCTAACACATTAACCACGCCGCTCTCCGAGTCATAGAGATATCATATTTCTAAGCACAACTATCAACATTTTCAGCCTATCACTTATGGTATTTCTTGTTTATTGCAAAAAATATATGAACTACTTATAAACCTTCAATTCAAAACATAACTCGAGGGATAAGGGCACTAAACCATGGTTCATACATGAGTGAAAATCACTATTCTTTCCAAATCAATAGACTGTCAATCTAAATATGGTGTCTAAGGCCTCTATTCTCATAATCATCCTACATCCTAATTTATTGACATGACACTCGTAGTTTTGATAGTTTCCTATGATTAGTAATCATCTTCATTTGTAGGTGAGAGATAAGTTCGATTCTCGTCAAAAGTGAATTCAAACCAAATTATTGTTGGCTAACCCATTGTAAGGCTTACTCTACTCCGCCTTTAATGTAGATAATATCACATGTATTCGAAATAGTCACTAATATTTATTCCATTCCAAAAATAAAAATGGCTAACTATGTAAAGCTTGGATTTGATTCGTGACCATTATACAATCACCACGTCATGTTACTAATACACGTACTTACGATGAAATATTTTCATACATTTTTGTTAGGCTCTTTGTAATTAAATCTATGATATTCTCTTCTTTTTTTTCTTTTTTTTTTAAATAGGGACCAGCTGCTGGTTTCGTTACGGTAATCTACTTTTTCAGGGGTTGGGAAGACTCACATAAAGGTATTTCAGCCTCCCCCTGCCCGCCATCGTATGATTTACACACGCCAAGAATCGAACCATGTACGTGTTGTATGGAATACGGGCTTGAAATTCGTCTTCAACCAAAGAGGCTGTTTCCACGGCTCAAACCAGTGACCTTTTAATCACAAAGGAACAACCTTTCCGTTGCACCAAGGCTCACCCTCAAAACAATAGATTCTTAATCACGAAAATTACCTCCAACTTCTTAATTTTCGAATGCACGAAAGGCACGACATAAGCATACAAACAGTCGATCAAAAGCTTGACTTTTTCAGCAATACGATTCCAAATTTCCAAAAAACCACATCAATTTATCTTCAACTTTCACGCACAAACCATTCAAACCAGACAATTAATCAACTAAGATTTTCCACTGTAATTTACATTACCCTTCCAATTAAAAAAATAAATAAATAACAAAATTTAACTAAGATGAACGTTGTCATATAGCTCTATCGAAAATTATAAAAATTTAAAATTATAAAATTAAGATGAACATTACCCTTCCTACAGCCTCAACTTTGCAACTTAAAAAATTTATATACCAATAATCTAAAATTATGGATGAAAAATAAAATCTGTCAAATAATTTTTAAACTAGCACAGATCTCAGCAAAATGCACTCTTTAAGCTAGACACTAGACTACACACCCCCAACAACTTTATCATTGGACAAAACAATAGATTCTTAAAAAGGCGACCTCAACCAACAAGACTCATCGCTTTGCGATGGTCGGGGGAGGAACCCCTATCGTGCGCAACTTTACCATTTGCTTTGCAAAGAGATTGTTTTCATGACTCGAACTCGTGACCTTTTAATCACAAAGAAACAACCTTTCCGTTATACCAAAGCTCACCCTCAAAACAATAGATTCTTAATCACGAAAATTACCTCCAACTTCTTAATTTTCGAATGCACAAAAGGCAAGACACAAACATACAAACAGTCAATCAAAAGCTTGACTTTTTCAGCAATTCGATTCCAAATTTCCAAAAATCCACATCAATTTCTCTTCAATTTTCCCGCACAAACCATTCAAACCAAACAATTAATCAACTAAGATTTTCCACTGTAATTTAAATTACCCTTCCAATTAAAAAAATAATAATAAAATTTAACTAAGATGAACATTGTCATATAGCTCTATCGAAAATTATAAAAATTTAAATTATAAAATTATAAAATTAAGATGAACATTACCAAAAACTAAGATGAACATTACCCTTCCTACAGCCTCAACTTTGCAACTACAGCATCTATACATAAACTTAAAAAATTTATATACCAATAATCTAAAATTATGGATGAAAAATAAAATCTGTCAAATAATTTTTAAACTAGCACAGATCTCAGCAAAATTTGATTTAAATAAAAAAATCGAAATTGTTACCTTGTTTTTGCTCCCGGACCCCCTTTAAGAATTAAGGCTGGTATCTGAAGAGGGGGCAGCAGAGCTTGGAAGAGAAAAATGGTCAATGCTCCATGGAAAGAGAGTTTGAGGCTCAAGCAGCTCACAACTGACACAGCACAAAATGACAAGGGAAAAAAACAAATAAGCCCTAAACGCCTCAGTTTTGCCCCCAAATGGATTGTAAATTTTAGAGCTCCTTTTTTTTAATCTTTGTGGGATTTTTCCCATTATTTGAATTTTAGACACTAGTTCCGGCCCAATTATTGTCAAGTGTGAGATGAAAGATAGCCCATGAACCTAATAATCTTGGTCTGAAATTTTAAATGCAAGTTTATTTCTTATTATTGTCTCTTGCGCTTTCGCGTATGCAAGAGGTATTTTCTAAATTACAAACATTACGCACCCCTAAAAATGTATTTTCACATCAAATAATCAGTTTGCTGACGCATTAGCCACACCGCTCTCCGAGTCATAGAGATATCATATTTCTAAGCATTCTAAAAACTATCTACATTTTCAGCCTATCACTTATGGTATTTCTTGTTTATTGCAAAAAAAAATATATACAATACGAACTACTTATAAACCTTCAATTCAAAACATAACTCGAGGGATAAGGGTACTAAACCATGGTTCATACATGAGAAAGTCTCTATTCTCATAATCATCCTACATCCTAATTTATTGACATGACACTCGTAGTTTGGATAATTTCCTATGATTAGTAATCTACTTCATTTGTAAGTGAGAGATAAGTTTGATTTTCATCAAAGATGAATTCAAACCAAATTATTGTTGGCTAACCCATTGTAAGGCTTACTCTACTCCTCCGCCTTTAATGTAGATAATATCACATGTATTCAAAATAGTCACTAATATTTATTCCATTCCAAAAATAAAAATGGCTAACTATGTAAAGCTTGGATTTGATTCGTGACCATTATACAATCGCCACGTCATGTTACTAATACACGTACTTAAGATGAAATATTTTCATACATTTTTGTTAGGCTCTTTGTAATTAAATCTATGATATTATCTTCTTTTTTTTTAAATAGGGACCAGCTATTGGTTTCGTTACGGTAGTCTACTTTTTTCAAGGGTTGGGAAGACTCACACAGAGGCATTTCAGCCTCCTCATGCCCGTCATCGTATGATTCACACACGCCAAGACCATCGAGCCACCCCATGATGGTTAAATCTATGATATTCTCTAAAAGCATCTAATATTCTCCTTTACATATCATATACAGTTCATTTTTCTGTTCAACAAATGCATAATATCGCTTTTAGGTCATTTTACATTGAGCTTTGTCTCCCACTTTGATCACTTCTTATACAATGAACTCCAAATTCGATGCCATCATTGTCTTTCTGTGGATGTTTTGATGCCTTCACTTGTATTTTGTACTCAATGATCGATCAACCCTTTTTCCAGCCTTTAAAATTCGGTGGGCATCAATGGGATGGGACCTTATGTGTTTACTCACACAACACATATAATTATTGCCTTTACTATTGATCATCCACCTTATCTTATACTTCTTAAATGAGTGGTAGCTCCATCTCTTCATAGCACTAGAGCAGTCTTTGTCATGAGCTTGTTACTCTCAGTGTATGACGTTCGTCTTTTGAAAAAAATTAATTTTGTTTGATAATGAGTTGACATCATTTTGATATATTATTTACTAACATTATTGATGCTTTATAGGCAATCCGTCATTTTCTTTCGGGTTCAGAGCTATAATTTTATATGATCTTAACTCTTAAACATTACTTTAAGTTGGAGAGGGACCTTAAGTGAGTCATTTAGTTTGTTATAATAATATGGCTTCATTTAGCTTTTATGCTTTTTACAGCAACAAAAAAGCCTTATTCTATTAGGAGGGAGGCTTTATGAATTTTAGAACGTCATTGTTCTCGGTTTTGTGCCAAGTCTTCCATTAGCGCCAAGTATTGTATGTTTCCAATAGCTCCAAGTATTGTATGTCGGTCTTCCTCTACCTTTTTATCCCGAGCATTTGTCTTATAATCGCATCTTCTAACTAGAGTATTTGTAAGTACTCTGTTCACGTGTCCAAATCATCTTAACCGATTTTCTCTTATTTCATGCTTTATATTATGCAAGATAATTTTGCGCTCTAATTTTCTCCTTCTGCACAATTTTTTCTAAGCACAACGATATATTTTTATACTAATGAGAGAGGGAGTTCAGCTAAGCCATACAATGGGCAACCTAATTTGATATCGAATTCGTCATCCACGAGATTCAAACCTAAGACCTCTTATTTACAAATGAAGAGGAATATCATCAGACCGTAATACTAAGTGGCATATTTTTATTTATTTTTATCTTTTAATTCTTGTTAGAGTCCTCTTCCATTAGTTACAATGCCCCAGATTAATTCAATGTGAACGGAGAAATATCACCTCCTTCCACATCCCCTTCTTATCCTTTCTTAGATGGGGGACCTTGGTCCTTTGAATTATGTCCAAAAATTATTTGTACAAAAGCAGTAAAGTTGTCCCAAATTACACTCGGTTTTGGACTGTAGTGAAACACCTAATTGAAGATTTGATGACCCCAAAAAAGGAACCTTTATGATCCATAAAATTAACTAAAAAATGCTATTTAATTAACTCAATCATGCATATAATACTAAAGTTTTAATCACTACATGGTCTTTCACATGTTTGTCGCAGAGGCTATAAGTAAGCCTTGGCTCAACAATAGACTTCTTAGTTAAAATAGTATCATAGTGATCTTTGAAATTAACATAACTTTTTATTTTTAAATTTGAAATCGATAGAAGTGGTTCATGAATTTGTTCACCTTCAATCATTTTGATCATTTCGTGAAAATCAGTTAAATAAAACTAAAATAACAAATATACACACAGATTTTGTCAAATCATTTGGTACTATTGTTTATTAAATTGAGGGTATGCCAATCTCAGAAGTCAATAAGAAGTTTTGTCAATTTCAAAAACTATTTTAACTAAAATACTCTCAACAATATTAGCAAGAACGCAAAATAACCGTTTTTTATGCAAACAACAAATCTACACCACATTAGAACAAGAAATAACTCGAGAAAAGCAGAAAGAGAAACTTTCAAAGTGTATTATTGTTATATTTCTTTGATTTCTTCCTCTCTAAGACTCAAACTCTTGTGTTGTCTAAGACAATGTCAAGTAATGTCATATAAGTGTGAAAAATACAAGGTAACAACTACCAACAAAGACTTTGTTCCCACATTCCTCTTTTACAAGGAAACTGATTTGAAGTCCGTGACACAAAAATTTGAATCACAAACACTTATGGCCAATCACTTTGGCTCCTTTTTACGTTGCTTTAATCATGGTCTCCAATTATTTAGTACCAAGTGGTCCAATCCTCCTTTATACTTGATGGAAGATACAATCTACTTACGATTGATTTTTTTGTCAAAAATGGTCATTGACATTTGAAATCGATAGAAATGATGTATGAAATTGTTCACCATCAATTATTTTGGTTATTTCGTAAAAATTTATGTTAAATAAAAATCTAAATTTTTGTTATTTTATCTTTATTTAACAGAGATTTCTTACGTAAGATCCAAAATGATTGGCAGTGGACAAATTTATGGACCACTTCTCTCGATTTTAAATCTCAATGACTAAAGTGAGAAGTTATGCCAATTTTAAAAACCATTTTGGCTAAAAAGCCATTACAATTTGAGTGCGCGAAATTTTTATAAAAACGACATTGAAGGAGAGAGAATCCAACGTAATAATTTTAGTTGCAAGAGTAAATATTCTTAATCAACCGAGCTACTCCACTACTTTTGCTATGGTAGTAAGAAGATGAATACTCTTAATAAACCGAGCTATACCCGAGTTGTTTTGAACTTACATCTTACCCCCACACAAAAAAGATAAAAAGTTGGGGTTCACTATTTCTTTCATATGATTGTTTTTCACGTGACCTAATCCAAAGTGAGAAGTTATGCCAATTTTAAGAATGGAACTTTAACGAAAAGCTCCCGATACTACTCTCTTTAATGAAAAACCACATTTTTACACTAAAAAGTCAATCCTGATACTATTTATTTTATCCTTTATTTTGTCCTTATCGTTAAAACTCAAAGTTTTCAAGCCATTTTCATTAATTTTCCTTTTTAAGAACCATTTTGGCTAAAAAGCCATTACAATTTGAGTGCGCGAAATTTTTATAAAAATGACATTGAAGGAGAGAGAATCCATCGTAATAATTTTAGTTGCAAGAGTAAATATTCTTAATAAACCGAGCTACTCCACTACTTTTGCTCTGGTAGTAAGAAGATAAATACTCTTAATAAACCGAGCTATACCCGAGTTGTTTTGAACTTACATCTTACCCCCACACAAAAAAGATAAAAAGTTGGGGCTCACTGTTTCTTTCATATGATTGTTTTTCACGTGACCTAATCCACAGTGAAAGCATGCAACCTATACCATAATTGTACAATTTTTGGTAGTAGCAAGTCGGTAAAATTGGACAAAATCCCCCAAAGAGTTTGAAAAAGAGTACTTCATATTTCACATTAAAATTACCATACAACCCGAAAGCTACACGAGCAAAAGAAACAAGAAAAAATAAATTGAACAAAACATGAAGCACATGTTTATATATAGCTTTTTAACCCCCTTCTTGATTTCTTTTATACAATGTTTCTTTCTTTCGCCTTCTCGTTCTCGACTGTTATTGCTCGCACCATCAACTAGTGGCGGTGGTGAACGCACTCGAGTGGAGTCACCGGAAACCTAGCGGAATCGGTGCAGTAGTCATAGACCATGTGGTGAGCCTTAACCCACACGAGCTGGTGGTTCTGGTGGAGATTGAGCTGGGACAAAGTAGGTTCATCCCACCAGTACTTCTGGTCACCACTGCTGCTGCACTTCTTTGCCTTATCTGCGGCTGCAAGAGAAACTGGACACTCACAGGCATTGATGTCAAAGCCCTTGTAGGTTGCGACGAAGGGTGCATGGGACCAATCTGTCTTGACCCTACCACCCTGCGTGGCCCAGTCATCTGCATTCCAAATTGAACTGTAGACACCCATGGCTTGGTCCTTGGGGAAGGGCACCCCTTTGTTTTCCATGTTGGTGTGGACTCTAATGGGCGTCTCATCGACTAGGAACCTGACAACAATAAAAACAAACAAAAAATGTCAATAATTGATGAAGAATATAATATAAGCCAATGCCTATTGTCAACCACTTATGCAATCCCACGTATAATTTTGCTTATTGATCCCTTTTTTTTGTTTTAATATAATGGGTTTCTTTTGGGAACGTCAAAGATGAGAACTTTAAGAAGAATATTATAACCGTAACACTAAGTTCTACGCAGCATCGAAGATACACTTTATATTTTATTTTCTTTTTTCTATTGGGGTTAAGTAGAACTCTAATTTTATTGTCTCGGTATCCTAAACTAATAAAACAAGCGACCATGCTTGATTGATCAATTGATCAGTGATATCTCAAACTAATTAAATATTATTATATAAGTAAGTTAGCGCAAATGACAATGCATAATTAGATTGAAATAACACCTTATTTGGCATCTCGATTGAACATAAGTTATGTCATGCAAAATGCCAATGGCACAAAAACAGAGCAGAAGAATAGTTCTGTCCCTACATGCATCGTGCAAGATTCGTTCCTCTTTTTCATGGCTTGGCTTTTGTTTTTCTTTCCAACTTTTATATAATTTATGCAGAGTGGCCCACAGACCTACACACGCTGATTTCGTGACACTATCTTTTTGTTTTGCTATGTTTACGATTAATGTCCCGTTTCCTAATTCGTAACCGAGAAGTCAAGAACGCTTACACTACTTGGCGCTGATTCCAGAAGATGGAGTAGGAGTGGAATTCCGTGGTGGGATCGAACCAAAGGTTCAACCTTTGCTCTCTGTTTCCCACACCATTGACATATATGTTGGTCTGCACTGAATAAGGTTCCCCCGTAGTGTTCCCCAGAAACTCGAAGTCGAACTCATCGTGTAGTGGACCGTCCGATGACATCTAATCAGATAAATGGAATTGAATATCAGTGTCAGAGGCTGATAGATGTTAGCTGGGACCATAAAGATATAAAATTTATTTAAATTAATTACTAAATATAGATAGAAACAAAAAATAATGAATGCAGATCAATGGGGAAAAGTACAGAATTTTCACGAGGAAAACAGGGGAAGTGGGTAAGGTCAAATTAATAAATTTTTTATATAAAAGTGCAGAAATAAATCGAATTAAGAAATAAATATTTTCTAATTATTCCTAAAAAATAACATAAAAATAACACTTGGGGTTTTTACTTACATAGAAAGCAGTGACAGTTCCGGCCGAGTCACCCTCGATGAGCTTAATCTGAATGCTCACTTTTCCAAACAAGTACTTGTTCTTGGATTGAAACCCAGCTCCTGAAATTTCACACCCAGCAATATATTAGACCCAGCAAGAGGTCTATGATTTAAACACCCATAAAGTTCTTAAATTGAAAACCCAGCACCCTAATTTTAAACCCAGCATGTCGTTAGTCAAAGAAATGAAAGGCTTCCAGATGTTCCTACCACGTCCGGCGTCGCAGACCAATAATACAATGTTACGTGCGAAAGTTAAAACGAGGACCATCGTATTATTGTTATCGACGCAGGACGCCGCGGTGACTCGAGGGTTGTATGTAAGTCTTTCCGCAGCAAAGAAAGTATTTTTAACAAGAAAATTAACGATTTCGTTGAGGGTGAGAAAAAACAGAGCTATTTTTCTTGGTGTGAAAAAAAAATCAGAACGTAATTGCTTCAAGAACTGAAAAGAAAACATTTTTGGGAATCGATTGGTTGTTTTTATGTGGGAGATTTTTTAAATACCGGAAAAGTTGTCGAGTTTCATGTGAACTTGCTCTCCCTCATAGTTGAAGTGATCGAGAGCCCAGGTTGGCTGGAAAAGCTCTTCAAATTTTGCTGAGCTGACCAAACCCAGCAATGCAAAAATCACAAAAGCAGTCAGAGAAAAAGCCATTATTCCAAAAGCTGGAACAGCCATTGAAGCACAAGAAGAAGAGACTGGAACAGAAGAGTGTGAAGAGTGAGAAGAGAGAGAGAGAGAGAGAGAGAGAGAGAGAGAGAGAGTGAAGCCTCTTCTTCACTGAACTGCTCTGAGTCTGTGGAGACACAAACCAAAGACACTGGCTTTTATAGCCCAATTTTAATTCGGCTTCTTTCAAAAGCCACTTCTCTCAACAGCCACTCACGATCCACGTCACCGGCTCAATCACCACATCGGCCACCACGTAGGATTTCAAATTTCGATAAATGCATGGAGTGGACAGAGCCAAAAGGATTAAAAATGTAGCCGTTACTCTGGTCTGTGTGGGTTCCCCACTTATTAGCTGGCCAACGCTGTGAAGCTGTGGAGGGGCACCAGTGCCTTACAGTGTAGGACATGTCCCTGCCCAAAAGCATGGAACAGGCCAGCTGTGAGTGAAGCATCTCTTTGGTGGTATTGGAAGAAAAGCTGGGGAAAGGGGAATTGGGGGAAAATTGTGGGAATGGTTTTTTCTTCATTTTAACTTGGTTTTTTCTTTTGAAAACATTAAAGAGATTTTTTCAAAAGTAAAACTCTGTATAGTTTTTTTTTTAATACTTTTAAAATAATATTTTATAATAGAGTAATGTTAAGAGATTAAATTTAAAAATTAAATTTATAAACTAAATGATGTGTTACAAATAAGAATAAACTTGTTTATCAACGTTTAAGTAATTATTCAATCATTAACTTTCATGCCCTTAAGTTTAAAAAAAAAAAATTTAAATTTAATCTCCTTAACATTACTCTTTTATAATATTAACATTGAAATTAATGTTAAATAGTAAGATCGGTTTGAGAGAATCTCTGTCACATTTCTGTTTTGTTTTTTATTTGTGTAATGACAATGCCAGCTCAGTAGAATCGCACTATACCATTCGCTATGATGGCAACAAAACCTTTGTTTTTTTTTCAGTCATTGAGATGCGTGCCCTTTTGTGAAGAATTTTTCTTATATTAAATTTTTACTGAGGATTTAGTGTGTACGGAACTTCTTTGAATTATTACAGGCACTGGCGGATGCATTAAGGGGCAAAGGGGGTCAGCTGACCCCCCGAACTTCAGTGAACTTCTATGGATGATTTAGGTGCTGACCTTTCGAACTTCGGTGAATATCCATATATGACTTGGGTGCTGCCCCTTTAAAGGTTAGAGTTGCCCTTCATATATACCCTTCAACTGCTTGATAAAATGCATTAGAGAGGTGTTGCCCCTTTACAGTCTAGTCATAATATTATTCACCTCTGGCTTATTTGTTGATTGTGATTACAATTGTTGGCAGAAAAAAAAAGAACCAAGTAAAAAACTATCCAAAAATGCAAAGTAAATTAAATGGTCATCTCAAAGAATAACAAAACATCATCATTATTGGACAAACATATTAATAGGATGCAATGATATCAAACATTTTTAGTATGTTCAAGATAAGTGTGTTTCTTTGTTAAGCATTCATATGGGAGCAGCCTTGAAACATGTTAGTTACCCACGCAAATGAGGCATTAACAGGTGTGCAGTATGCCTTTCCAAATGACTTTAGGCCTACCAAGACTCGATGAAATGACGATATGCATGCTATTTCTGTTAAAAATAAATTTGCGCGCTGCGTGCGCTATTCTTACTGACCCCCCTAATATTATTTCCTGGATCCGCCACTGATTACAGGACGATAATTTTATACTCAACAAAATAACACGGCTTGAATATACGCACAATATTTAGTACTTAGATGTCTGATAGTATTTAGTACTTTTTTAAGTATTATAACAAAATTCTCGAACTGATATAAAATGAGCGAGTGTAGATTGATTGTTACTTGGCACAAATGTGGATGTAACACAAATTGTTCTAAAACCATATGCACATCCAACAAGTACATGAACAACTTACGTTGAGTACGTAATTACTTAGTTTAGATTGACCATTGCTTGAAATGAATATGAGTGTAACACGAATGGCTCACAATGTATTGTGCATCAATCACAATAAGATACGGTTATTAAACAGCTTGACTTGAGCTAGTATTAAGTTTTTTGTCGTGATTACTTAAATAGTAAAAATTATATTTAACATGGCATGAACATTATCACATCCAACTAACACGAATTACCAGCTTGATTTCTGAAGTTTTTTTGTTTTTTTTTTTTTGAAAACACTTGATTTCTGAAGTTTGTAAAGATGATGAGAGTGAAGGACGATGGGGGTCCAAAGATTGGTAAATATTTTGCAAGGACTGTGACAATGATAGTTATAGATATTTTTATGAAACTTCGATCTAAATTGTTTTACTACACTATTTTCCCAAACAAAAAAAAAAAGTTGCACTAACACGCGGATTAGCAATAATACAAAATCATTTAATAATGACCGAAAATTTCAGATTAGTCAAGAGAAGAAGCTGTCCAGCACTTATGTGTATAGAGAGGTGAGTTTTACGTGTTATTTTTAGTTATTAAATTGAATAAATCAAATGAAATTAAACATGAATGTTTAGGATGCTAAAAAACTGTATAATATATCTAATCTACTATTTTGACCACTCAGTACTATGATCTGGTGATATTTATCTTAACTTGTAAGTGAGAGATCTTAGGTTCGATCTCGTGGATAGCTAATTCACTTAGGTTGTTCATTTTGTAGTTTAACCGAACTATTTCCTTTTCTTTAATAAAAAATATATTATTGTACTAAAAAAATGGGGAAGTATTATTGTCACTCCAAAAATCTCATTCTACACTCCTCATAAATGAATATTTTTTTCATAATATAGAAAGTTTAGAGTGTAAAATGAGATTTTTGAAATGCTAATAACAATTCTTAAAAAATTTACCATTTTAATTATTGTATATGGTAAAATCAACCCCTTACAATAGAAAAGTGTAATATACACAAAAATTTCTGCAATGTTCTTTTATTGGTCTACAGCCTTAAGGAAAGCTTCTGATGTAATCATCCAATTGCACAGATCCACATGGCAAGAGATATTTGTGGACATTCATTGTGGGACCTAGCCGTGGAAAATTTGGCAGGCCTGCTGGCCTGCAGAGTTCAATTGGATTTATTATTTAGTACGATTTTTCCTTGAAATTATATGAAATATCTTTGATGTTTTTTCTGGTGACGAAAAACATAATTGCTAAATGTTCTCTCTTTTTATTTTGCCAAAAAATGTTATATTTTATTGTAATTACGAGTTGCCAAAAAAATTAAGGGAAAAGTGATCAATTTTATTGAATTGAGACGATAACTAAAAGTAAATTACAAATCAAATTCTCAAAATTTCAAATGACCAATAACAATTTACGTTATATTATACAAAAATATAGCCTCCTCGTAAATGTAATGCAATTTTTTTTTCTTTCTATACTGTCTTTCTTAATATCTATAAACTAGTGTTGTTTGTTTTTTAGTACTACAATTTAGTGATATTCATCTTCATTTGTAAGTGAGAGGTCTTATGTTTGATTCTCGTCAAAAACAAATTTGAACAAACAATATTATCTACATTAGGAGGGTGAAGAGTGGGTTAAGCCTCAGAATGAGCTAGCAATTACCTTTGGTAAGAATCAAACATAAGACATCTTACTTACAAACGAAGAAGAATACCACTAGATCGTGATACTAAGTGGCAACAACTAGTGTTGTTAATGCTTAAAATAAAGAAAAGATGAACCTATTTATCTGTTATAACAAAAGTTTAGAGGAAAGTTAATACACAAAATGTGTGAGAAATTTTTTTATTTTTGTTTTTGAAATAGAATGAGAGAGGAAGGGAGTGATAGAGAATGTGGGAGTGAGAATTTTATTTTTATTTTTATAATTACAGATATGTTAGGATTACATGTAAGTGAGACTTTGAAAAAAAAAACAGCAAAATTTAGTTGTGTGAAATTACATTTATGTCCCATATTTCTTATTCATGTTATATTTATTAAAATGTTAAACTGATAATTTTATAAAAAATTTATTGATAATGAATATTTTATTAATTAGTAAAGATTACTGTCGTTCATTAAAATACCTAAAAAAATCGAGTAATATTGTAATTGTTTGGTAGAAATTTGGGTTAACTAAATATTATTAAAGAATGATTGATGACAAGTAGCAATACCCCATGCATATGGATATATGTATTAAATTTGTATTAAATTGTAGAAAAATATCTTGTGTGTGTAAGTGTAATGGCATTGATGGTTTCTTGCAAACAAGGGCATGGTGGTAACTATGAGGCTATAGGCTCATGACGTAATAGGACCATTATTGGCAAAACAGTTCTACGTACAAATTCCCTTGCAACTTTTTTTTTTTTTTTTAAATTTTAAAAGAAACGATAAGTTAACCTTACAATGATCTAACAATAGTGTAATTCAAACTCGTCTTTAATAAGAATCAAACATAAAACATCTTACTTATAAATAAAGATAAATAATATTAAACTATAGTACCAAATGACTTCACGATATTGTCGATGTTTCAGTTGAATTCACTTGCAACTTGAAAAACCTACCAATTATAATAGACTTTAGCATTTATGCCCCTTCTGAATCGCATCAGAGTTTCTCAGACTATAATTTTGGGTTGCACTCATTTTCTAGATCCCCTTATATTGAAATGGTGATTCAAGATTCTACCCATTTATAGATTATGGTGTAGCTGGAACCCATTTGGAATTTGATGACGTTTCTATAAAAATTTAAATATTGTGAAGAGGATCCAAAGCAATATGAGAGAAAATTGGACACCATCAGTTGATTTAGCATTATTCGGTTTTTAGTTGGTTGAAGGAAGGCTTAGTTACAATTCACACAAATCTGACATCACTTAGGGTTTGAAGTGAGTTTGATACAATATAACTTATGATTCGTCCTAGTTTATTGTGGGTATATATGTTAATGATATGCTTTAAAATATGTACAAAGGGCACGACTGAGATCATTTATGAAATGACTAAAAATGTTTTATATGACTACTAGATGTTTATGATTGTTTGAAAAAAGGTTGGAAGTGCTTATAGGAAGCACTTGTTATGTTTCTTTATCAGAAGCACTCACACTTAGATTTTTAGTGTTAATTTTAACTGTTTTCTACATTAACAATGTCATACTCTAAATAGTATATGGTTTAACATAAGTGGTTCAATCAGTTGAATAAAACTGTGATGATCTCGTAACATTCAAAGTTTGAAACAGTTGTACGAAGATTATAATAATTTAGAATGGAGAATATGAAATATTCAAATCACGTGTCAAATTAAAAATAGACGAGGATTATGTGAAGGCAGAGGCAACATGATGAAGAGTGCATGCATGCATTTTGACGTTAATATGTCTATTCCATCATGAAGTTTCAATCCTCACACGAAAAATGCTAACGAGGACTTTCAAAAATAAAATATTTTATCAACTCTTTATTTTTTGTATTTTCGAAACAATATTTTATAATGTTAATATAAGAATTAACTTTAAAGCATATGGTGATAGAAAGTAAATGAAGAATTTAATTTTTGTAAGTCATTTAGCATTTGTCATCCTCACGCGCCCTCGCAACCCTCACTCATTTTTCAAATCCCTATTATTATACTATATTAATCACAATAAAATTATTAATGTCCACTTCCGGTTGTAAGCCTTACGTCTCTTTATGATTTGTGGTAATTTGTTGCTTCTCTCGGTCTAGATTTTTAAGAATACTTAAATAAAGCAAGTTTATTATCATTGTGACTCTTTTATGAAATAATATATTGATATGTGAAGAAAAACTTGCACGTAACAATGCATTAGCTACTAGATTTAGACTTAAGCCATCACATGACGATGAACCTCTCTTAGTCTAAGTTTTCACAAAAGCAATTTATATGAAACAAACTTGTTGTCATTATAACTTTCCGGGCTAATAATGCATTTTTAATATAAAAAAAGAGTACACATTTGTGACGACCCGTCCCAAATTATTATATATTTTTTCTCCCCGAGTATGTAAGCTGACGATTATGCCCTCGGTGGCTTAGTGACATGGATGTACATATGTAGTTTTAAATTATTTCCTCGCCGTTGTTATTAAATTGTACTCGACGTCACGAGCGCGTTGACGCGAGTTAGGGCTGAATTGGATTCGTAACGAAAAAGTCAAGATTATTAGAAGAGCGTAATCGGGCCAAAGTAACAACCAATCACCTTAACTCCTACTTTCTTGGGTCCAATTAATTGTTGGGCTTTTATTTGTTTTAGGACCAATTACAAAACCCATTCTTTTCCTTTGTCCAATCCGGAGGAACACTCACATATTAAAATCTCTCACTCTCTCCTTACTAACCAATCACAAACTAAAATCTCTCACTCTCTCCTTACTAACCAGTCACAAACATGCACACACATATAATCTTACCTTCTCTCTCCTCTCTTCTTTATTTTTCTCTTGTCCGTACAACCGAGAGACCATCACCTACAATCTTAACCAAATCGACACAGATCGAGTTGTTGAAGTCCACCATCGTATTCCTCGTGACCTCACGAGTTGAGTGATACCTTTTGGCCGTTGAGCGGATCACGGGAACCCGAGAACTCAAGAAATCCGGCGAGGTGTTTGTTGCTCCGTCATGATTGAGGCCCTTTTTCCAAGGTTTTAAGGCTCGGGGAGGTTCCTAAACAACTCCATAGGAACCTTAGAGTTGATTTGGGACAAAGTTGACGTCGGAATAGGTGGTTTCGAAGAGTTCAAGTTTGACCGGATTTTTCCAGGCTTTATTCCGATCACTTTCCGTTGATTTTTGGACCTCTAATAGGTACGATTGTCTTCTATTCCTCAAGAGATTCAAATCCATATAAAATTCGTGAATTTTGGTTGAAAAATGAGTTAGATATAAAAGTTTAAATTTTTTCTAGAAATTGAAGAATATAGATGGCAACCGGCGGTGGATTCCGGCAAGTCATCAGAGAAGAAGAGGAATATTCCATCAACTTTGACGGAATATATTGACGGCGTCAGGTAACTCCGTTGTAACAGAAAATTCTACTATTTAACAGAATATTCCCTAACGCCGTTAGGGATTCCGTTAGTGTGCCAGGCACGTGTGGCCATGCCTTGGCTGGCATGTGAGGGCGCGTGTGATGTCCAAAAATTATTCTAAAAATATGGAGGTGTTCGTGTTGTTGAGTAGATCACGTTGGTATATTCAAACACCCTATTTGAGCAATGTATGAGAAGTTATTCCTAAGGTTTGTGTATGTGCTTTAAAATTAATGTAAAATTAGTTATTTCGCATATAGGTGAGATGTACCCTGAGGACAAGTGTGGACAAGCGAGGCTAGGGGGCTACGATCCTGATACTTATCAGTGAGTGGGCATTTTCTTTCTATATATATATATATATATATGATATGGTTTCTAGAACATTTTCTTAAATGATTTATGCTTTGAATGCCATGTTGTAATGAGTTGCACTTTGAGTATTGCACTGTTATACTTGAATTATATTGTGTGACGATGTGGACACTCAGGTAAGGTTTAGGTGAGTATGATGTGATTGAATGGGTTGTGTTGCATTAGTATGCATATATTTATTTAGATCTCATCAGGGTTGCACCCGGTATTAGTGCTCCCGCTCGGGGATTAGGGCCAACTTTCACGTGATCGTTCACCTCCAGCACCACACGCTCACCTTGGATCCAAGTCTGGTGCCAGCCTGTCGTACATACCATAATAGGTGGTTCCGACTCGTAGGTGACCCGCGATTTATCGCATAGCCTTCACGTGATCGTAGCACTTGAGCATACATATTTATACCTAACCTGTCGTACAGGTCACATCAGGTGACTCCGACTCGTGTGCTAGCCTAGGTTGATGAGTTATAGTCCAGTCGTACAGGTCACATTAGGTGACTCCCACTGGCATGTTATTTTACATTGATTATACACCTGGCTTACATGATTTTAACGTTATGAGTCATGGGGTATTTTGGGTTTCACTGCCCTTGTGCGTTGTTATATATATATATATGTGTGTGTGTGTAGTACTATTTTCTGGAAACTATACGGGTTTTACAGTGAGGGGTTACTATGTTCAGAAAGGATAAATGTGTTTTCAAACACTTTGTTTTTTTTTGCCCACTCACTCTTCTGTTTTGCGCCCCTCCAGGTTCTAGGTAGCTGATCATCTTTGGTGGCTCACGAGGACTTTCCGGCGATTCTGACATATCCATAAATAAGTAGGGATCTTCTCTCTTTTTGTATAATTAGTACTTGTTTAGTTTGATTGCACTTATGATACCTATGCTCTGAAACGTTTGTAGCTTGATTGAGTTACTTCCACACATTTAGTATTATCTTTAGTATAGCTAAGTCTTAGTTGGTTTTTTATTTATTCGCATTTTCTTATTATCGTATACACTTCTGTTATGCACTTGGCTACGTCACTCTCACGTGACGGCCATCACGTCTCGACTTCGGTCGAAGTGTGTCACATTACTGTGCACTATTAAACTTAAACTTTGCGTGAAATGATCTCATTTCGTGTAAGTCTCTTTTAATTTCCACATGAACGACGGAAGAGCCGCACGGTGTTTGCACGTGAAATGTGTTTGAACAATGGAGGTGATTTTTGATTGGATAGAGGCGATGGCTGTTTTATCATCGTAAATCTGTGTTGAAAAGAAAAGAGCCAAAAGGAAAAGGCCAAATCCCAGAGAGTCACACGTGATGTTTTATACAAAACATACAGTGTATTTTTTTTTGGTAAAACCCTTACGAAGAAAGGAGGCAATTTTATTTCACACACTAGATTACAAACATAGACCCACATACAAGATAGTATTAGAAACACAACTGGACCTCCCAACTAACCCAACGAAGCTAAAAAAAGAGCCCAACACTATGGACAAAACAAAAGAAGTTTCTCGACCCCAGCATCCATCGCCGTAAAAGTTTTTCTGATCAACCCAGAACAAATCCTCCAGCCAATGCCAAATCCAATCAAGCAGCTCTGCAGAACCCAGCCACGAAAGCCATCTTGATCGCCCCGATCTCAGCCAGAAATTGGAAGAAGTCCGTGGGAATACCCCGAACGACACTGCCAACGAAGGCAGACAAGGGAGGAGAAGGAGGTGGTGTATTAAACACCCGAGCTGATGTGTCCATTGGAGCTCTACGCACCCTCTCAAAAGATCGAAAAAAATTGAGTTGAAATCTGACAGATCAAGTTGAAAGTATTTGGGATGACAGACGTCGAGGAGAGACAGTTTGGGTGAATCAGGAAGAACTGGGGGGAAAGTTAACCAAAAAATTGAGGAACAGAGAGCAAAAAGAAAAGCTTTCCTCAGACCCTCGCCAAAAAGAGGGCCGTCGGCAACGATTTTATACGGTGGGGAGTTCACTCACACAGATGGTGGGAAGACCGGAGAGAAAATGTAAAACATACACAGTGTTTGTTGTAAAATTTGATGCTCAAAATCTTGAATCTTGTCACGCAAGAGTCACATGCAAAACAAACATTTTAGATCTCCCTCTCTCTCTTCCCTCATGTTTGTTTTGCAAATTGAAAGTGGAAAAACACCCTCTAGATGCAATTTAAGTGATTTGGCTCTTGTTGATTGCCATTTCTTGACTAAAATTATGCCCTAGTTTAATCTAATTTCATGTTCAGAACTTAAAATAAGTAAGATACGATTGGTTTCAGATCCTAACACTCTCTCCTCTTTAGTGTAGATTATTCCTTATAATAAAAAATTAGTTTTTTTGTGCGATGGGACTTTCGAGCAGTGACACACCATAATCTGTTCTAGTTCTCTACTATTCCGACCTTGTGACACCATCCTTAGATCCGAGACCTCGGAACCGGACCTAAACAACACCGGCACCAATGAAATGGACTTATCTTTTTCAATCCAAGGTAAATCCATTTCAATCTAATCCAATCCTATAAACTAAATATCGAAAAACCTACAATTATGGTTTCATTATAGGAAGCTGATTTTTATACTATTTTAGCATCACACACACTCATCGTTATTTTTGATTCTTGAATTACATAAATCAAACGAAAACAACAAATACAGTTAAACAATGAAGAAGTTAGAGTATGAGCGTGATTCTTGCAGCCTTGTTATAATCTCTAAGTGTTTCAACTTGGTGTGAAGAAGTCTTAATATGATTGTTGGAGTAGTTCAATTGTTTTGGGACTGAAATTCTGAGATTGCTCGGTTTAGAACTCATAGTTGTATAAGGATTATGGTTTTGCATTCCTTATAGGATTGTAATATAGGGCAATCCGTGTATTTGATTTCAATATAAAACACTGCTCTCACAAAACAACTCTCACTATCGTAACAATTACCTATTGTTTGGCTGAGTATTGTGGTTTTGCAAGAGAGAAGGTTGTCTCTGGAGATTGACATGGCTTCTTCTTCCATGAATATGTCTACAGGTTTGTCTACGCTCATGCTTTAATTCTGCCGGTGCAGTATACTTGGGTTGCAACTAGAGATACAAATCAGACTGTTGCAAACAAGCCTTCTATCTGTCGAATATAATCCTAATTTACGACATCAACTGGCAAATCGTATGCTGGATCGATAGCTTTCAGGCCTGGATTTTCAAGAAGGGACTGAATAGTTCCGTCAATATCCAAAGTGACTGATTGCAAATACATGCATCTACTTTCGTTCTTTTCATTTGGCTGTCCCACATTTTTATTTTTCATCGTTAAAAGCATGCAACCTCTTTTTCTTGGATGACAGGAAGTCATAGCAACTAGGTCGTGCTGACAAGAAGCATGAGCTTGATCGAAGTAAAAAGCAATGCAAATAGAAAAGAACCTGTATAGCACGGTACACTTGACACGGTGACATCTTATGACAATAAAATAAAGTCGTGTGAGTTTATATTCGCATGTTATTGTTTCATTATCACGAGACATCAATGTGATTGTGTCACAAAAACTATTCGACATGCAAATACACACAAAAAGTATAGTTGGCTCGAACTTTATCAATCTACACTCTTTGAAAAATATCTGGTTTATATTAATATCCATCCCTTCCTATATATATGGATCCACCACCATCTATTGATACCAAATTCACAACCATTAATTGTTCTAGTAGCTGGAACCAAAAAAAGAAGAAAAAAAAGAAGGTTCTAGTAGCTTCAGCTTGCTGCAATACCAAATTAAATATGCAAATGTTGCTCCAACATTGCTTCTTGTTGCCACATTGCTCCTTGATAAATAATAATATGGCTCTTCGAATCCCTTGCGCTACAAATTTGGGCATGCCAAATGTATTCAAAGCTCCAAAATATCACATCATGACCACGTCAAAAGTCGGCAGTCTGCCAATTACAAGCCAAAAGTAAGGAGTTACGATTTTGTGCAGTCCTTGAAGACTAATCATAAATTCATAATCCCCTACAAGTGATTGATCGATTAGAGAATTACAATTTGAATTAGGAAAACAATTTTTCCTCTCTTATGTGTCCATGTGCGCTTTCTGTCGTTGGAACGTGTTTTACATCATAAACCTCATGACGTTAAATTTTCTGTTATGTTGAATAAGTCTCAAATAATTGAATTGAGGCCCTTTGCCTATACATATTGAATTGCACATGCATGTAGTTAAACTGGATATAGTATCAAAGTAACTAGTTATAGACCACTAGACCGACTATGAAAATGCAGTATATATGATACAAGTTTTATCAAGCTGTATTACTTACACTTAATGACTTTTGTAGGATAATGCATACAAGGATGGGTGGAAGTTCCTGGAGGAGAAAGTGAAGCATATGATTGATTACGGTGATGATGAAATCAACATGTTGACTATGTTTGAGTTCATTGATGACATCCGACGGTTAAGGTTGGGGTATCACTTTGAGGAGGACATAACAAGAGCCCTTTATAAAATATTGAACAACATTGATGGCCAAGGAATAGACCAGAGTCTCCCCTCACTGCTCTCAGCTTCATGCTCCTTAGACATATGGGTTTGAGATCTCTCAAGGTATAAATACGTGAACCCCTAGGGGAAGTCGAATCCCCGCTGCCTCCTTGAAAGAGAGATGTCCAATATGAAATATGATTTTAACCCAAAAAGTACTTGATTTGTGTACTAATACCTACCTTAAATCTAAACAAAATACACCTATAGTACATTTTATTGTTGTAACTTAATACTACGATTTAGTAATATTCCTCTCCACTTGTAAGTGTGAAAATGGAGAGTTGCAATCAATTTATTCTCTCACATCTTAGTGTAAATATATCGTTATATGAAACATTACATTTTATCGTCTACAGTTGATACCACATATATAGTTTCATTCGGTATAATTGCATAAAAACTATATTTAGTTGGCTTCTAGCTAGTATTGCCATACGTGAGAATTAAGGAGCAAGGCATCTAGAAATAGTGTTGAAGATGTAGGCTTCTCTAACATCAGTGTTCCTTATTAGCACTATACCATGTATGAACTCACTTATGCTATCTTTTAATCAGCGACTTTTAAGTTACAACGAAAGTAGACTTAATGCTTTAAAATACACTTGAAGAGAACACTAGCAATGAACGGCTCAAGCAGTTGAAAAGGTGATTTTGAAGCACGACAAAATTACGAATGCCCTATGTTGGTACCATATTATATAGGGTCTCGTTACTTGGGCTTCCAGACATTGAGCCCATAATTTATGTAAAAGGGGAGGAGCCCTTAGTCTATAAAAGGGACTCCTCACCCTCACAATCAGGGGGCTTCACATCCAGCAATCCTCTCACAAACAGAGAAACACTCTCAAACTCTCTTTCTCTGGGGGACTTCCCCTCACACTTGTAATCCATACATACAGTTACAGAGAAATACGATCAACATCAGTGTGGACGTAGCCCAAACATAGGGGTGAACCACGATACATCTTGTGTTCTTTACTTTCTTGCAGATTCACGGTCGGATTTACGCTGTTCCAAGACCCTCCGGTTTTGTGCATCAACATTTGGCGCCGTCTGTGGGAAACGACACGAAAAGCTATGTCGGTTCTCTTTCATTTTTTCATCTCACCACCGTGAATCTGCAAAAAAACCCAGAAACAGAAAAGCTCTAAATCTCTCTCATCACTCTCTCTCTAGAAAGTCTCTCTCACTGTGTTTGCTGCGATGTCAAACAACGATTTGGTTTCGAAAGGCTCGGGAGACGGCACCGCCGTCTCCATGGAAGAGCTGAAGAAGGTCTTCGACAAGTTCGACAAGAACGGCGATGGTAGGATCTCCTGCGACGAGCTCATGGGCGTTTTCGGCTATCTCGGTTCCAAGACGGCCTCACTGGAGGAGGTCCATCGCATTATGGCTGAGTTCGACAAAGACGGCGATGGTTACATTGACATCGTGGAGTTCGCCGAGATCATCAATGACGGATCCACCAAGGAGCTTCGCGACGTGTTCGACCTCTACGGTATCGACAAGAATGGGCTGATCTCCACAAGTGAGCTGCATGAGGTGCTGAAGCGGTTGGGGCAGAAATGTTTGCTCTGTTCTCTCTCTCTTTCTAAAACTCTATCTCACGAGAGACGACCAAAAACCTGCTGTCATTTCAACTCTCCGGCGAGTCCAGGCTCTTCAGACGCAAAACCCCACAAAACAGTGCGGTTATGGCCGAGATCGGTGGCGACCTAGCTATGGAGGAACACATGGGTGCTCTGGTGCAGAGCCTGATCAACACGATCAACAAAATAGCTTCGATCTTCGACTACAGGTGTGTGGTCAAGAAGCAGTACTGCAATTTGGCGAGGAGGTTGAAGCTGCTGACCCCAATGTTCCTTTCTGAAGTTGGAATTGAGAAAGGTGAACTGAAGGATTTGCCACTGGATTTGGGAGAAATGTACTGCAAGTATTCTGAGATGTGGTGTTGGTACAATTCTGGGCCCTCAAAAGGTGCAAATTGGAGCGTCTGACAAAGTAGTAACGGTAAAAGATAGTGTGCACCATGCATGATAGCAGCGCAGAGACAGAGACAGAGAAAGATGTGCGGTAGGAAAAGAGAAAAGCAAAAGTAAGAAAAAGAAAAAGGATGAGAAATAAGGAATTATTCAGCAATTAGATCCACTGATTAACATTGTTGCTGATTAAAGAAGTCTACCAACTTATAGACTGATGAGCCACGTGCTCATGATGATCTTTTGTCTGACCGGACACCCACTTGCTTATCACTAACCAGGTGATCAAAAGTACGTTCAGTACTCCAAAATTATTCGGCAGCCTGTCGCTATTATCACCAACCAGGTGATCAAAAGTACGTCTAGTACTCCAAAATTATTCGGCAGCCAGCCGCTATTATCACCAACCAGGTGATCAAAAGTACGTCCAGTACTCCAAAATTATTCGGCAGCCTGCCGCTATTATCACCAACCAGGTGATCAAAAGTACGTCCAGTACTCCAAAATTATACATGAGCATCACTCATGTCAATCATACATAAACATACATGAGCATCACTCATGTCAATCATACATAAACATTCATGAGCATCACTCATGTCAACATTCATGAGCATCACTCATGTCAACATCCATGAGCATCACTCATGTCAATCAACATAAACATTCATGAGCATCACTCATGTCAATCAGCTTCGAAAGCTTTATTTACAGAGCTCCAGCTTCGAAAGCTTCATTTACAAGAGCTCCAGCTTCGAAAGCTTCATTTACAGAGCTCCAGCTTCGAAAGCTTCATTTACATAGCTCTAGTTTCGAAAGCTTCATTTATAGAGCTCTAGCTTCGAAATCTTTATTTATAGAGCTCCAGCTTCGAAATCTTTATTTATAGAGCTCCAGCTTCGAAAGCTTCATTTACAGAGCTCCAGCTTCGAAAGCTTCATTTACATAGCTCTAGCTTCAAAAGCTTCATTTACAGAGCTTCAGCTTCGAAAGCTTCATTTACAAAAGCTCCAGCTTCGAAAGCTTCATTTACAAAGCTCCGACTTCAAAGCTTCATTTACAAAAGCTCCAGCTTCAAAGCTTCACTTTCAAAGCCTCACCTATAAAACTTCACTCACAAAGCTTCACCTACAAAGCTTCAGTGCATGGTATACAAAGACCGCATCCGAACAACCGCCACTTCGGCCCATACATGGATTGAATTTGAAGTCTCCAGCCAACAGACTCTATTGACTGAAGACTTGGGGGACTACACTATGTACCATATATTGGGCTTCCGCAACTGGGCCTCATGAAAAATACTTGGGGGACTTATCCCATTATTTATGTACTGAGGAACGAACCCTTATTCTATAAAAGGGACTCCCTCATTTTCATTAGAGAGCACCCATCACTTATGTATTGAGGAGCGAGCCCTTATTCTATAAAAAGGACTCCCTCACCATCATTAGAGAACATCGCCGCCTGCTGAGCAACTGCCTCGCCGCGAGCATCACTCTTAGTTCATCACTTATGTATTGAGGAACGAGCCCTTATTCTATAAAAGGGACTCCCTCACCATCATTAGAGGGCATCGCCGCCTGCTGAGCAACCGCCTCGCCGCGAGCATCACTCATAACCCATCCCTTATGTATTGAGGAGCGAGCCCTTATTCAATAAAAGGGACTCCCTCACCATCATTAGAGAGCATCGTCGCCTGCTGAGCAACCGCCTCGCCGCGAACATCAACTCTAGCCCATCATTTATGTATTGAGGAGCGAGCCTTTATTCTATAAAAGGAACTCTCTCACCTTCAACACCACAAGCCTAGCCAACCAAGGCAACATAAGCCACAAACCGAGTAGCCTCGCAACATGTGCTACTTCTAGTTGAGCATCATTTCACATTAAGCATCGCCTCATATCGAGTATTAGTTCTAGACGACATCTAGTTACTTCGGCCCACACATGGACTGAATTTCAAGTCTCCAGCCAAAAGACTCTCTTGACTGAAGACTTGGGGGACTACTGTTGGTACCATATTATATTGGGCCTCGTTACTTGGGCTTCCAAACATTGAACCCATAATTTATGTAAAAGCGGAGGAGCCCTTAGTCTATAAAAGGGACTCCTCACCCTCACAATCAGGGGGCCTCACATCCAGCAATCCTCTCACAAACAGAGAAACACTCTCAAACTCTCTTTCTCTGGGGGACTTCCCCTCACACTTGTAATCCATACATACAGTTACAGAGAAATATGATCAACATCAGTGTGGACGTAGCTCAAACATTGGGGTGAACCACGATACATCTTGTGTTTTTTACTTTCTTGCAGATTCACGGTCGTATTTACGTTGTTCCAAGACCCTCCGGTTTTGTGCATCAACACCCTACAAATAAAGACATTATTAAACATGGAACTTTCAAATGTACTTCAGTCATTTTCAAATTAAGACATTAAAGTTTCTCCGTCTTATTTACTAGATATGCATATAATAACTTGTATGAAACTCAGATGTATTCAGTAGATTCGCAGACGTAATGTAAGTTTCAAGGCATGGCTTTGCAAGGATGTAAAAGGAATGATTAGTCTATGCAAAGTTCCATATTTTTCTTTTGAAGGAGAAAGCCTCTTGGATGAGGGCCTTGCATTCTCAACCATTTATCTCAAGAACTTGAGTGGAGCCAATGTTTCCAAAGGACTAGCAGAACAAGTGAGTCATGCATTGGAACTTCCACTGCACCGTATAATGCAAAGATTAGAAGCTAGATGGTATATTGAGCCACTAGTACAAAAAATAGTTTGCGTGACGGTGGTACCTTCGTCACGCAAAGTCAAAAAACGTTGCCTGAAAATTAGCCCAACGAAACTTTCATCTCCTGCCAACCGTCGTGCCAAGGCAGTGAAAGCAGGGTTTGCACAATGAAGAAGCAACCTACGTCGCGCAAAATGCCTTTGCGCGACACATGTCCCTACGTCGCGCAAAACGCCTTTACGCGACGGAGGGATATTTGTCGCGCAACCTGCGTCGCGCAAAATGCCTTTGCATGACGTAGGGACATGCGTCGCGCAAAGACACTTTGTGCGATGCAGGTTGCTTCTTCGTCGCACAAACCCTTGGGTTTTTTTTTTTTTGGCAAAAATATTTTTTATTTAATTTTTAATAAATATTGTAATTAAATTATAAACAATAATTAATAAACTAAGAAAAAGTATTTAATTATAAATATATGAAAATGTACATAAAGATGTTCGAACATAAAAGAAAAAACTACAACAAGTAGTCTTCTAGGCTTGATGCATCAGGCTACTGGGTATCGGCTGGGCGAAGTGGCTGGGAGGTCGAAGGTGGAGCAAGATTAGGTGCTGGCATTGGGATTTGGAGGCCGGACATCTGTAAGCCCCATAAGATCATACTCATATTCTCGTTTTGGGCCGAAAACTGGGCTGCAATCTTGGTTTCCCGGGCTGCTGCTTCGGCCTCCTAGGCTGATTGTTGGGCCGCAAGCTGACCTTTTTGGGTTGCCACTTCCTCCGTCATGGTGATGACCTGTCCTGTGGTCGCCGTGCACTAAGCGGTTGAACTGACACTGATGACGTCAATGATGCAAGCACCTAGGACGCCATAAAGAGTAGCCTCAGTAAGGGGTGTAGGCTCCCTAATCTTGCAGCACTCACGGCTGAAGCAGTAGGTGCTGATAATGCGAGATACGCATTGGTCACACCCCGACGATGAGTGATCAACTGCACCATCTATACACTTTTTGAACCATAAAAATATAACATTAGAAACTAATTGTTTCTTGCATTTGAAACTAATCGTTTCTTGCATTTGAAACTAATCAATTAGCAGCCAAGGTAATATCAAATCCTTTCTTGCATTTGTTCACGTATATATAAAGCAGTATTGCAAAGGTAGAAACAATACTAGATGCACAGAAAAGTAAGAAATGTTATTAGCATGAAAAGTAATTAGATTCGAGTGCAGTCGCACCATCCTAAA
This sequence comes from Malus fusca, assembly GCA_035220775.1. Classification (NCBI taxonomy): domain Eukaryota; kingdom Viridiplantae; phylum Streptophyta; class Magnoliopsida; order Rosales; family Rosaceae; genus Malus; species Malus fusca. The sequence continues at coordinate 6,988,788 of CM069075.1, forward strand.
ATTCCTTCTTAAAAACCATTTGCAATGCATGGCCTTAAACGTCAATACCTCTCAACCACATATATCTACACCTACATGTCAAACCCTCTTAAGTGCCCCCCCCCCTTGATAGTTGAAGAAATGTTCAGGAATTAGTCGTTGTTCACTAGTAATGTTCGAAGCAAGAAACACGAGAAAGCAAAGCACTAGCAATTTGGAGGGAAATACAACTCAGAGAAGACCAAGTAATAATAAGTTAGAGCAATTGAAAACATGAGAGGACTCCAGGACGTACCAAACTTTTGGATGGGAAAGTATTACTTTGCAAGACAAATATCCTTGTGGTAAAGCAAACCCTCTTTGTTCTAAATATGAGCTGCCATGTGATAAAACGTAAGAAATGAGCCATTTCTCACTTAGACTCCAATAGGTCGCAAAGAAGATATAGGAAACAAAGGCAATATACAAATTAAGGGAACAAAGGCAATATACAAATTAAGGGAACAAAGGCAATATCAAAGTTCATTACATTTAATAGTTCTCAAAGCAAATTGAAAGATTAAGAAAACACTCTAGTATTCAAGATTCATAAAGGAATTTCAAGAAAGTATCACTCTCTAAAATTGAAAAATTGAAGGCTCGTACGATGACCATGATGCGAAGGATCCTTCCCAAACTATTACTGCCCAACCATTCTTAAAAATTCTGAGATATCTTTTGCCCTTGTTTATGAACAAAAGCAAAATACTAATACCAAAACTTTTTATTTATTTTAAACCAACATACAAAAACAAAAAGGACCAAAATTTTGGAGGAAAAAAGCTTCTTTGAACAATGTATCACCCCGCCCCTCAGTTCAAATGCAGTACTTTTTCTAAGTAGTATTAACTTGAAGAAGTATTGTAACTATCCTGCGTCACAACTTCCATATAGAATCCAGATGGCATATTCCATATTTGGGTTGTTGTATGAAAGCGACAGATATGAGATCATTACATAAGCAAGGCAAAGTTTGATAAATACTGAAATCCAAATAACCCAAGGATTTATACTATAGTTGAGAATAAGCCTACCTTTAGTTTGGAGACGGCAAGGAAATTCCGTAATAAGAAAGGGGATTACGAAAGTGTTTTACATCTCACAAACTCAAATCCCACATACACCCAAGCTTACATAATGCGGAATCAAACGTAAAGGAACTCTGTCCTGCATCATTACATATGCATCAGTGTTTTGTCTCCGCCAATACAAAGATTCAATACACTGATGAACAAAACAAAGAACTTTGGGTGTAGTACCTAAGGGTGCGTTTGGTACGCAGACGGGACGGGACGGGACGAAGGTTCCTATAGCTCCCCATGCCCTTGGATGGAAGTGAGGAGGAAGAAGAAGGAGACAGAAAGGTTATAATTTTGTGTTCCACGGATGTGGAACGAGTTCGTTCCAGGGGGGGAGGTGGAACGACAAATCATCCAAAACTTGTCCCGTGGAACAGCGTGTTCCACTCGTTTTAGGCGTACCAAACGTGGGACGGAACGCCTCGTCCCGTTCCGTCCCGTCCCGTCCCGCGTACCAAAGAGAACTAACATATCCATCACTGCAAACACAAATATGGAATGCTATAGCATAACATAACTAAACAAGGTGATAAGCAAATAGCTGATATGCAAGTATGCAATGAAGGTCCAAATCTGCATCACTGTAATAAATTACTATCCCCATTTCTTAAAAACTTCACTACTGCAGAAAATTCTTTTAAGATGTTTGCTGGTGGTGCGTGGCTTACCAACTATTATCAAGCATAACATTACATACTGCACCCTAAACGAGCGATGCTCATGGAAATAATCAAGCATAACTTTACTCCCTTCAAATTCATTTTTTTTTTACATAAAACCCACAATAATATATTTTTCTAATAAAAACCCGATCCAAACTACAATAATAAATTTAAAGCTACTTAATAAATATACATACCATTCAATTTCTTAAGTGTTATATGTACAAAATAAATAAATTTAAAGCTACTTAATAAATATATATACCATTGAATTTGATGGGATACGCATTCTACGAAATTAGTTTCAACGATCCGACCGTCAAATTTGTTTAAATATACTTTGAGATCGCATACGCCAAAAATCGTAAAAAAAAAAAAACATTCAGAGATCAAGTAACGGGACAAAACTTTTCGACGGTTATAAACGAAAAATCACAATTTAACGGTAGTTTTAACTCCGATTTTGATGATTTTTTTTACAGCTACACTCCTTGACCCTATATGAATACAATGAACGAATTCGATCTTCAATTTAAAATATTTACACTAGTGGATACCACAAAATCTTATGTTATACTTAATGAAAGTATAAATAAACTCCAAGTGTTAGTGAATCTATCGTTTTGATGGGATACGCATCCTACGAAACTAATTTCAACGATCCAACCGTCAAACTTGTTTATATATGCTTCGAGATCGCATACGCAAAAAAATCGCAAAAAAAAAAAAAAAAAAAATTCAGGGATCAAGTAACGGGACAAAACTTTTTGACGGTTATAAACGAAAAATCATGATTTAACGGTAGTTTTAACTTCGATTTTGATGGATTTTTATAGCTACACTCCTTGATCCTATATGAATACAATGAACGAATTCGATCTTCAATTTAAAATATTTACACTAGTGGATACCACAAAATCTTATGTTATACTTAATGAAAGTATAAATAAACTCTAAAGTGTTAGTGAATCTATCGTTTTGATGGGATACGCATTCTACGAAATTAGTTTCAACGATCCAACCGTCAAAATTGTTTGTATATGCTTTAAGATCGCATACGCCAAAAATCGCAAAAAACAAACATTCAGAGATCAAGTAACGGGACAAAACTTTTCAACGGTTATAAACTAAAAATCACGATTTAACGGTTATTTTAACTCCGATTTTGATGATTTTTTCAGCTACACTCCTTGATCCTATATGAATACAATGAACGAATTTGATCGTCAATTTAAAATATTTAAACAACGAAGGTGTGGAAAAAGTCGTTGACTTTGCGTGACGAAGACTGACGTCGCGCAAAATTGTTTTGCGCGACGGATATGCACCTTCATCGCGCAAAATGTCTTTGTGTGAAGTTTTGTTGTCACCGTTGCGCAAACATACTTTGTGCGACGAAATTTGCTCTGTCGCACAAGTATGTTTTTGTACTAGTGAGGTAAAAGGCCAAATGCAAAACAGATGCTACTTGAAATTGCGTAAGAGAAATTTTAACAGGGTGCAATGTACACTCCAATGGGATCTTCAAGAAGTATCATGGTAACTATTTTTTCCCTCTTATTTATGCCATATTTGGGAAGAGTGAATCAAACACATAATTAGGAGTACAAGGTATATGTTATACCCATCAAGTTAATATAGGAAGATGATTTTCACTCCTTTTAGCTTCTCCAACACCCCTCTTTATATCTGGCTATTAGATGAAATAAATTGGAAAAAAAAAAACAACGAACACAAATAAAATAAAGGGACACTTTGAATACGGTCCCTAACTTTTAATATTTTTTGACTGAAACCTTGTTGGTTTTTAATTTTTTTTATCGAAGTACCTGAAATTAATGTGATAATGTATTTCTATGTAGGTTAATATATTTGTAAATAAAAATTTGAAATTTATAGTTGTTTGTATTAATGAGGTTTTAAATAAAAAAACCCATAATTTATGGATTAAAATTATTAAAATATAAATTATACTCTCTAATATATTGTGTGTGTGTGTGTGTGTATATATGTATGTATATAAACATGGGTACATTCATCAAAAATAACAAAAAAATTATTGTACCAAAATATGGGTACATTCTTCAAAACCACACAAAAATAATAGATATTAGGCTTAATAATATTTATTTGATTAAACTTGACATGGATACATTCTCAAATCAAGAAAAAGAATGTACCGGTATAAGTTTAAAAATGGATTAGAAAAAATTTGAATAGATTTTTTTTATTTTTTAAAAAGGGTACATTTTACATACAACAAATTGGTATATTTAAGAATTGGTACATTTTAAGATTAAAAAATTGAAAAATTACATGAATGGGTACATATAAGATTAAAAAATTGGAAACCTTTTTATAAAAAATTAAGGGATACAAACTTATTCTTGTTGCAGTCATATTTAGAATAAGAATGTGATTGTGTAAATCCTAGTGTATCTAGGGATATCTTGGAATATTCTCCTTGGTAGATATTATCCTATTAGGGTAATGATTTAATATATCCTACAACTATAAATAAAGGCACAATGGAGTGATACAACATACACCTCACAATTAAATCTCTCTCTTGCTGCTGACCTCTCTCCTCTCTAGTCCTAAATACATTTCAGTCAAATAGGCATACAACACGTTATCAGTACGCTCTTGCCAGAAGTTAAGAAGCTGAAGGATCGTAGGAGGATGTTTTATTCTACAAAATTGAAAGGCTTTTATTTATTTTATGCTAATCAGGGTATGCTTAAAATAAAGTAAGATATTTGAAACGTCCACGAAGCATGAAAACATTCCCCATGATGCCTATATTTATATTTTCCTTCCAACAATATATATATATATATATATATATATATACACGCTTCATGCATTACGCAATTATTTTTCTATGTGGAATTTGTGATTGAAAGCATATAAATAAATTAGAAGCAATTTAGTGTTCTTAAAACCTTAGAAAAGTCGAAAAGAAAAAAAATGTGGGAATTAATGCGGCATAGGCCGCAGCTCGTCGCCGCACCACCACTTGCACCTTCACCGACCTCTGCGCTGGCCTGCAGCCCAGTTGTGTTGAGCACGCCCCAGGATGACGTCGTTTTGACGTCTGACCCATAGTAGCCCTTTGGGCTTGTTGCGGGCGAGAACAACCCGGCCTTCTTGGCCTAGGATCGGTTCGGATTAGCCTGCAGCCCCAGCCCACCTACCAGCATAGCTTGTAGCCATTTGCTGGGCTCTGCCCTCGGTTGTTGGGCTTGGTCCTGTGTCCTTGGCATGCCTGCAGCAAGCCCGCATTTATTGCTGGGCTTTGCCAACCCTCGGCCCAACTCGCTAGCAGCTTTTGTTGTTGGCCTTGACCTGCCCCAACACAAAAACTCGAAACCCAGCCTCGGCTGGGCTTCTCGGCACCAATCCGCAAGCCAGCCTTGGGATGGGCATGTTCCCTGTGCTCGGTTTTAGGCCCAAACCAATAGTACCTGCTGCTGGGCTTACCTAGATCACACTGCCCAGAGGCTTGCAATCCTCTTAGTGGCCTAATGGCCTGCAGCTGTGCTGCAGGGCTCATCCCCACATCGTAGCCAGCCCACTTTTGGCTTGGCCGCATTATTTTTTGACCAAATGCCAATTTTTGGCATTCCCGTGTTATAAATCATGCCTAAATATAATTTTTGGTACTTTGGTTTACGCTTAATAATTCTAATTTAATTATCACTTGGTTTATCACCAATCGAAGCTAATATGACCCGTCTGTCATTATTTTACTTCTACGATTGACCCCGTTTGGTCCTGATCTATTGAATTAATTAAAAGTGACATGCACTCTATTAATCTGATAATTAATCCAAAATTATTGACCTGAAGATTACTTTTGGACATAATGATTCAATAATTTATTTTTCTACTTTGAACCGTTGGCATCCTTTCGTAGTCCTAAAGCTGTCACACTTGATTTCCCAAAGTACCTCAAATCCACTACCCTTAAATCAACATATTGCATTTTGTGTTCTTGCAGAAACCTCTCCTTTATGAACTAATCATTCATAAAACTAAATTGAACTTGTAGTTTCATATTTAGTACCTTTGAAACTCGAAGTTTTCATTCAAAACTTACCAAATGAAACCTGTAGCTTTCATGTTTAAATTAAACCAATACATGTCTCTAGAACCCGAATGTTCTACGATGTATGTCTATGGATTACCATATGACTAACCACATTTTAATGTACCATTCGTTTTAGGGACATGTCGAACTTGAACAAGCTTGATTTCACCGTTTTGGAAGTATTTGGAAGAAACTACTTGAAGTGGGTTCAAGATGTGAAGCTCCATCTTACTGCAAAAGGTATTAAAGCCACCATCGAGGAACCTACCGATGCCAAACTTGTCGATGAAGTTCAAAAAGCTACTGCGACGATCTTCATTCGAAGACACATCTATGATGCACTGCAAATCGAGTACCTTGCTGAGGATAACCCACACATCTTCTGGCCTGCTCTAGCTGATCGTTTCAATCACCAGAAAGACATTTACTTGCCTGAAGTAAGACACGACTAGCAATATTTTTCCAAGACTTTAAGTCCGTGAATGAATACAACTCTGAAATTTGTAGAACCCGATCACTGATTAAGTTCTGTAAAGTGGACAACAGATGCAGATCTCCTAGAAAAAACCTATTCGACATTCCATGCTACCAATATTGTCATGTAGCAACAATATAGGGAACATAAGTTCACCAAAATTTTGAATTTGATCTCTGTTTTACTTCTCAATAAAAAGCATAACCAGCTTTTGATGAAAAATCATTAAGCTCGACCCACTAGCTCAAACACTCTGCCTGAAGCGCAAGCGACCAATTCTAGCAGCCACAAACGACGAACACATTGTCGTGGCCGTGGTAATGGGCGGCATGCCCACACATGGGCCTAAGTTCAATAGAGCCAAGTCCCACCAAAGGGAGGAAATTTGACCTAGAAGAGCCAACCCATTACACTTAAAGCATTCAAGAACAAGGGAAAAACTACCATTCAATCAGCTTCCACTGTGTTTGTACCATACTTGACCAATTTCGAAACTACTGAGCATCGGTCAACGTTATACCGTTAAGGATCCACAATAGTTTCCCTCCAACTAGGAGGCCAATCACAGCGCGACACGTATCGACATCAGAAGCCAATCATAGCGCGACACGTGTCAACACCAGAAGCCAATCACAACACAACATGTGTCAATGTCAGAACAAAGCTAGAAATTCTTTTCTATAAAAGGAGATCATTCTCCCATAATATTTCCAAATGTCATTTGTACTAAATCATTCACTAGTACTCACTAAAGGAGAGCTTGAACCTATGTACTTGTGTAAACCCTTCACAATTAATGAGAATTCCTCTACTCCGTGGACGTAGCCAATCTGGGTGAACCACGTACATCTTGTGTTTACTTCCCTGTTTTATCCATTTACATACCATATCCACTACTTTGTCAACAGCAAAAGTATCCCATATCATCAAGGTCGAACGAACTCTTGATTTGATAGACTTATTTTGACCCTCAAATTCTTGAGTCGGCCTTATACTCTGGAGGAAACCAGAAAACCCTCCAGCCCAGTTCAAGAATAAGCCTTTGGAAAGTTACTTATTCAAAAGCAAAAGTATCTCATATCATCTCTTCTCATTTTTCTTCTCTTTATCCTTCTTGCTGCCTACAAGATAGGGATAATGAGAACAATCAGCCGGAACTCGAAATCAAACTTCTGATCTGGGACTGATTGCTTGAAACTCTAATTGCTTACCTTGTCGGTCACCTCTTTTGGCAGATCTTCTCGCTCAGAGACTTGGGGGACCCCTACTATAGGGTTTGTATCGCGCTTGACCAAGTCCGAAACTACAAGTAAGCTTCAAGTGAAATTGATACATTACCTTGTGCATCTCTATCGGTTAAAGATACCACCCCTCGATGGAGGAAAAGTACTTATAGAGAAGATGCCACATCTACCTATGAGACAGATAAGGCAAGTGAAAACGATACCACACTTTGGTACTTAGAAGTTTCGTGATTACTCAGCGGCTTGGATCTTGCAAGTCCCTAACCGAGGAGCTTCCCTCACTCGGGAACTTAAGGGAGCACTGTTTGTACCATACTTGACCAATCCTGAAACTACTGAGCACCGGTCAACGTTATACCGTCAAGGATCCATAAGAGTTTCCCTCCAACCTGGAAGCCAATCACAGGGCGACACGTGTCGACATCAGAAGTCAATCATAGCGCGACACGTGTCAACACCAGAAGAAAATCACAACATGACACGTGTCAATGTCAAAACAAAGCTAGAAACTCTCTTCTATAAAAGGAGTTCATTCTCCCACAATATTTCCTAATGTCATTTGTACTGAATCATTCACTAGTATTCACTAAAGGAGAGCTTGAACCTATGTACTTGTGTAAACCCTTCACAATTAATGAGAACTCCTCTACTCCGTGGACGTAGCCAATCTGGGTGAACCACGTACATCTTGTGTTTGCTTCCCTGTCTCTATCCATTTACATACTTATCCACACTAGTGACAGAGCAATCTAGCGAAGGTGACAAACTTAACACTTTCTGTTGTACCAAAGTCCCTTTGTGCATCAACACACTGAAATGAACATGTGCTACCACTGTGGATCAAATGATCATTAGTCATGCGTATGCAGAGCTACCCCCCAGGCCATTGCCAATTATCATTCTCGTCCTGAGTCTAACTTTGCCAATGTGAAATATCCCAAAGATGCTACTACATCCATGGAGATATTAGATTTTCAGGAGACATCAGCTCTTATGGACGAATAAGTTTTATTCTTCTAGACATGTTTTCAGGGTGTTTTTACCCCTAGTGGCCGAACCCACTACGAGTGGCTAGACCCCCCTCTATTTTTTTAGGTTTAGGGTTTAATTTTTGGACAATTTTTCTAAGTCTTTAGAATAATTTGTTTGGTTTTGGTTTGTATTGAATTATGGATAATTATTTTATGGATGTTATTTCTCAATTGATTTATTGAATGAATGGAATTATATTTATGCATATGACCAATTCAATTAATTTATTTCTAGGTACGACTAGTAGGGAAGTTAGTTGTCTGGCTGATAGTGCTACTACGCACACCATATTGCGTGAGCGACATTATTTTACTAACTTCGTGCCTAAGAATGCACCTCTGACAACCCTCTCAGGCTCATCCAACCTGATTGAAGGATACATAAATGCTCGTATAATGTTGTTTAATGGTACCGTCTTAACCATTAAAGAGGCCCTATATTCTCCACGTTCCGGAAGAATGTTGCTGAGTTTTAGAGACATTCGAAATAATCAATATTATGTTGAAACCACTGAAGATAATGGTTTCTAAATTTCTTTGTATCACTTCTTACGAATATGGCCAGAAGCGTATTTACAAGAAGCTGAAACGTCTCATGAGTGGGTTGTACATCACAACCATTCGCGGCATAGAGACCCACCATGTGGCCGGCTCTGAGCCTGGTTTCTAGAGAACTTTGCTACTTTGGCATAATCGTATGAGACATCCCGGACGTGACATGATGCGCTGTATCCTAAAATCATCACATGGGCATCATTTACCTCCCTACGTTGGATTCTCGCCATGTAAAGTTTGTTCTTTTGGGGAAGTTGAATACTCAACCCTCAATTACAAAGATTATTCACAACCCTCTTAAGTTTCTTCAGAGGATTCAAGGGGATATTTGTGGACTTATCCAACCAACATACGGACCATATAGATACTTTATGGTGTTGGTTAATGCATCGACACGTTGGTCACATGTATGTTTATTGTCCACACGCAACACTGCTTTTGTGAAACTCCTAGCATAAATTTTTAAGCTTAGGGCTCACAACCCTGATTATCCGATCAAATTGATTTGATTGGATAATGCTAGAGAATTTACGTCATATACTTTTGGCAACTATTGCATATTAGTTGGGATTGAAGTTGAACATCTTGTACCCCATGTTCACACCTAAAACAGCTTGCCAGAAGCTTTCATAAAGCGCTTTCAACTGATAGCTCGAACTTTGGTTATGTGAACCAAACTGCCGCTATCTGCCTGAGGCTATGCAATATTACACGCAGCTATGTTGGTCCGCCTGAGGCCCACTGCTACCCAACCTCATTCACCGTTACAGTTGGTTACTGGATACGAGCCCGACGTCTCGCATTTATGTGTGTTTGGATGCGCAGTCTATGATTGGCCATCAATTATTAACTATTTAGAGAAGAATGGGAATTTATGCCGATTATGATTGGCCATCAATTATTAACTATTTAGAGCCCTTGACAGTAGATCTATTTACCGCACGTTTTGAGGATTGTCACTTTGATGAGACAGTCTTCTCATCGTTAGGGGGAGATAAGAATGCTAACGTTCCTGTAGAACGATGCGAATTGTCGTGGTATGCTCCTACTTTGTCTAATTTAGATCCTCGCATTGCCCAGTTTCAAACTGAAGTGCCACGTATTCTAGATCTTCTGAGCATCGCTTAAAGCATGCCAGATGCTTTTATTGATCTAGTAAAGGTGACGAGATCACATAAGCAAAAGCACATGCAAGGATCGATGTACCTAGAGTACATTGTAATACCGCCTAGGAAGGCTGAACTATCCCCCAGGGTGGGGCGACCGTACCTTCCACGTAGCCTTGTACATTGATGGCTAGCCAATAATCAGCTCCTACCCTGAAGCGTGGCAGACCCCCTGGTTCAAATGATTCACAACCTCGGAAGAGGAAAATGGCACAAACTAGTGACCCTAGTCTGAATCCGACCATCGCTCACTCATATGTTCCAACGCATGAGGTTATTCTAGATTACGGTGATGTCTTAGATGAGACAACCCGGCCTTCCGAGAATCGCGAGATTTCGGTCCAGTACGTAGTATTAGATGAGGTTTGAAATCAAAATGAGATGATCATCAACGATGCATTTGCGTACATAGTAGCTATTGACATCATGCTTAACGATGATATTGAACCACGTTCCATCGATTAATGCTAACGTAGAACTGATTGGTCAAACTGGAAACAAGTAATCCAGGTCAAACTTGATTCGCTTGGGAAACATAAGGTGTTTGGGCCTGTAGCTACTACTCCAACATATGTGAAGCCCATAGGCTACAAGTAGGTTTTCGTAAGGAAGCATAATGAGAAGAATGAAATAGTGAGATATAAAGCACGCCTCATAGTGCAAGGCTTCTCTCAACGCCCTGTGATTGATTACGAGGAGATGTATTCCCCCCGTAATTGATGTCATAAGGTTACGCTACTTTATCAGTTTGGTAGTTTCTGAAAAACTGAATATGCAGCTTATGGACGTGGTAACCGCGTATCTCTATGGGGATCTAGATATGGAAATCTACATGAAAGTTCCAAAAGGACTTCCATTGACTGGTTCAAATAGTTCAAATCCACGGAACACTTTCTCTATTTGATTGAGGAGATCACTCTATGGATTGAAATAATCCGGGCGGATGTGGTATAACTGTCTGAGTGAATATTTGACAAGTTAGGGTTATGTGAACAACGAACTATGCCCATGTGTGTTCATAAGGAAGTCACATTCCGGATTTGCGATCGTTACAGTTTATGTCGACGACATGAACCTCATTGGAACTCCCGTAGAGCTTGAGGAATTTGCCGTTCATTTCAAATCGAAATTTGAGATGAAGGATCGTGGGAAAACTCGATATGTCTCGGCCTGGAGATCGAGCATTGTTCCGATGGAATCCTAGTACATCAATTGAACTACACCCAAAAGGTGTTACGACGTTTTAATGAGGATAAAGCGAAGCCTTCGAGTACCCCTATAGTCCTTCGGACTCTAGATGCTAAACGAGATCCTGTTCGTACCAAGGAGGATGATGAAGAGATTTTGGAGCCTGAAGTTCCATACTTAAGTGAAATTGGGCTTTATTGTACTTGGCTCAATGCACTAGACTTGACATCTCATTCGTTGTTAATCTTTTGGCTAGATATAGCAATAGGCCTACATGCAGACACTGGAATGGTATTAAAGACATTTTTCGCTACCTCAAGGGTACAACAGATTTTGGCTTGTTCTACACCCATGAATCCTCGAAAGGAGTCGTCGCCCCTCTCGGTCCTTGGGTTGATTCTCGCCTTATTGGTTATACAGATGTTGGTTATCTGTCTGATCCATATAGGGTACGTTTTCAAACAGGCTATGTCTTTATCGTTGGAGACACCACTATATCTTGGAGGTCTACTAAGTAAATGCTAGTTGCGACTTCTTCGAACCATGCTGAGATCCTTGCCGTGCATGAAGCATTGCGTGAGTGCTTTTAGTTGAGAGCAGTCATGGAACATATTCGAAGCACTAATGGTTTTACTACCATCGTTGACCTTCCTACGACGATCTTTGAAGACAATGCAACATGTATCGAGCAGTTAAAGAAGGGATACATAAAAGGGAGACAACACCAAGCATATAGCGCTGAAGTTCTTTTATTCTCACCAACAACAACAACATCTGAACATTGAAGTCAAGCAAATCATTCCCAGGACAACATGATCGATCTCTTTACCTAGTCTACTTTTCAGAAGCTCATTCAAGGAATCGGTATGCGTAAATTATCTGAGTTGAATTGCTTGTAGTTCTCTTATTTGGAACTTATGTTTAACTCAGGGGGAGTATCCTGAAGCATAATCACTTGATCTTTATGTACTCTTTTTCCTATGATTAGGAGCATTTTCCCATTGGGTTTTTGCTACCTAACGAGGTTTTGATAAGGCACCCATCCTGGGATGATCAAACTCTGTTGTGTTCACTACTTTCGTCCAGTTTGACGTTTGTTTTAGACATTATGCATACTTCTCCATTTTCTCCTTAGTATTTGGGTTTTCACCTGCCTTAGATTTTACCATAGCGAGGTTTTGTGAGTTTTACTACCAATGCATACTTTCTTTATATTAGATACTCACTTTCGCCTGTTGTGCCGCCAACTTCATCAACTGTTCTACATCAACTGCTGAAGATCTGATGCGATGTTTTGTTTGAGTATTTCCACACTCAAGGGGGACTGTGGCAGTCATATTTAGAATAGGAATGTGATTGTGTAAATCCTCATGTATCTAGGAATATCTTGAAATATTATCCTTGGTAGATATTATCCTATTAGAGTTGTAATCCTATTAGGGTAAGGATTTAACCTATCCTACTACTATAAATAAAAGCATAATGGAGTAATACAACACACACCTCACAATTAAATCTCTCTCTTGCTGCCGCCTCTCTCCTCTCTAGTCCTAAATGTTGTTCAGTCAAATAGGCCTACAACAATTCTAATATTTTTATTTTTTTTTATTTTGGAAATGTTTTCAATTGAAAATTAGTTAGGAGTTCAATAAAGATGTGAGATTAAAATCCTAAATTAATTATTAATTTTTATTTTAAAAACTATGTAACTGACATGTAAATTCATTATTACATTAATGCTAGGGACTTTGATCAAAATCTGAAAAATAATAAGGTTTCAGTCAATGAACATTAGTAACTAGTGAACGGATACCAATTTTTTTTTTTAAATAAATGTGTAGGATGACAAAAATGATGTGTTTGTAATTTCCATTATTATATACGTATGAGCATAAGCATTAATTTGAGTTTAATCAGTTTGTGGTAACTAAGAAAGGGCATAAATGTCAATTGCCGTATTAAAAATAATAATGACAGAAATATATTTATCATTCAATTTGGCACTTACCCTTGCCTCATCCTTTCCATCAATTTTACACCACACGTCTACTAGTAATAGTACTATATATCAATTCTGATTCTCATTCAACTATTATGATATCAGATTTCTACTATTTGCTTCATCAGAAACTGTACATACACTAAATTCATATTATCATATAACAACAATGCAGATATTTTTCGTTGTTTACTAGGATGTCCACACCTTTGGTTGGCTATCATTCAAGCGTGAAGATATTTTGCAGTGCAAAAAGCAATGAAAGTATAAAAGAACTTGTATAGCACGTTTTATGATAATGACATAAAGACGTGTGGGTTTAATTATATTCACATATCATTGTTTCATTAGCATGAAATTTTACATAACAATGTATTTCATGCCTTAAAAATTATTCTGCAAATATAGACAAAACATATGGTTGGCTCGAAATTTATCAATCTACCTCCGTTAAAAAATATCTAGTATATGTCAATATCCATCCCTTCCTATATATATGGCTCCACCACCATCTATTGGTACCAAATTCACAACCATTAATTGTTCTAGTAGCTTCAGGTTACTGCAATACCAAATTAAGTATACAAATGTTGCTCCAACATTGCTTCTTGTTGCCACATTGCTCCTTGTTCCATAATAATGTGGCTCTTCGAATCCCTTGCGCCTTCAGATTTGGGCATGCCAAATGTTCAATGACCACAAACAATACTACCCAGAGCTCCCAAATATCACATCCTGATCACCTCACAAGTCGACAGTCTGCCAATTACAAGCCAAGCATATGGAGTTACGATTTTGTTCAGTCCTTGAAGACTGATAATAATCCCCTACAGGTGGTTGATCGATTAGAGAGTACAATTTTTAATTAGGACAACATTTTTTTCTCTGTTATGTGTCCATTTGCGCTTTCTGTTTAGTATTTAAAAGATCTAAAAAAGTTCATGCCGTTCGAAGGTGTCTTACATCATAAACCTCATGACATTAAATTTTCTTTTATGTTGAATGAATCTAAAATAAATGAATTGAGGCATTTTGCCGATGCATATTGAATTGCACATGCATGTAGTTAAGGATATAGTATCAACCTAACTAGTCACAGACCGCTAGACCGACTCTGAAAATGTAGTTTGTATGACAGAAGTTTTATCAAGGCATATTAATTACACTTAATTACTTTTGTAGGATAAAGCATACAAGGATGGGTGGAAGTTTCTTGAGGAGAACGTGAAGCATATGATTGATTACGATGATGATGATAATATCAACACGCTGACTATGCTTGAGTTCATTGATGACATCCAACGGTTAGGTTTGGGATATCACTTTGAGGAGGACATAAGAAGAGCCCTTTATAAAATATTGAACAACATTGCGGGCCAACGAACATACCAGAGTCTCCATTTCACTGCTCTCAGCTTCAGGCTCCTTAGACAATATGGGTTTGAGATCTCCCAAGGTATATAATATGTCAACTTTTTGTTAGTTACTGTTACTGACGATAGATTATTAATGTAAATATATCGCTATATAAAACCTTACATTTTATCGTTTACAGTTGATACCACATAGTTTCATTCGGTATAATTACATCAAAACTATATTCAGTAGGATTCTAGCTAGTATATACATATGCGAGAATTAAGGAACAAGGCATCTACAAATAATTTTGGAGATGTAGGCTTCTCTTGGTTATTAGCACTATACCTTGTATGAATCCATTTATGCTATGTTTGAACGAGTGACTTTTAAGTTACAATGCTTTAAAATGCACTTGAAGAGAATACAAGCAATGAACTGCTCAAGCAGTTGAAAGGTGATTCTGAAGCACACAAAATTATGAATGCCCTACAAATTAAGACACTAAACATAGGACTTTCAAATGTACTTCTAGGCATTTTCAAATTAGGAAATTTAAGTTTCTCCCTTTTATTTACTAGATATGATATAATAATTTGTATGAAACTCAGATGTATTTAGTAGATTCACGGATGGTAATGGAAGTTTCAAGGCATGGCTTTGCGAGGATGTAAAAGGAATGCTTAGTCTGTACGAAGCTTCATATTTTTCTTTCGAAGGAGAGAGCCTCTTGGATGAGGGCCTTGCATTCTCAACCATTTATCTCAAGAACCTCAGTGGAGCCAATGTCACCAAAGGACTAGCAGAACAAGTGAGACATGCACTGGAGCTTCCACTGCACCATAGAATGCAAAGATTAGAAGCTAGATGGTACATTGAGGCATACAGTAAAAGGCCAGATGCAAATCAGGTACTACTTGAATTTGCGAAGCGAGATTTTAACAAGGTGCAATGTACACTCCAAAGGGATCTTAAAGAAGTATCAAGGTAACTATTTTTTCCCTTTTATACATGCAATATTTGGGAACAGAGAATCAAACACAGGAGAAAGAGTACAAGGTATATGTTATACCCATCAAGGTAATACATGCAATATTTGGGAAGAGAGAATCAAACACAGGATGAGGAGTACAAGGTACCCCTCTTAATTTTTAGTCATTAGATGAAATTAATTAGACAAAAATAACAAACACAATTAAAATAAGTGTGTAGGAGGAAAAAATGGTGTGTTTATAATTTTTATTATTATATACATACGAGCGTAACCATTAATCTGAACTTAATCAGTTTGTGGTAACTAAGAAAGGGTAGAAATGTAGTCATTTAGAACTACGTCTAGTGATATTCATTTTCAGTTGTGAACAAATTTAATCTCTTACATTTTAATGTAAATATATCGTCGCATAAAAAATAAATGAACATAAATGTATTTATCATTCAACTTGCACTAGAAGAAAAAAGTTCATCTATCACGGTGGATGCCCGTGATAAATTGCAATCTACCACGGACATTGTGCCCGTTAGTATTCTGGATGTGATAGAAAATCTTTGTTTCTACCACGGACTATGTACGTTGTTAAATGCAATGTAACCACGGATTGTGCCCGTAGTAGATTGGGATCTAACACCATGTGCTATGGCCATTGTGGATTACAAATTGATCACGGCTAATGCTCGTTATAAAAAATTTTCCAAAAGTAAAAAAAATTTAAAATGATTTAATAAATTTAAAAAAAAAAATATATATATATATATTTATATACAAAATTGCAAATATAACTTTATTAAAATTCATATATTCAAATATTACACTAAAATTAACAACAAAATGAGCACCTATTTATCCAAACTTGAAGGTAAATGAACCAAAAACCTAACACAACTTTTAGGAAGGCTGCGTGGAGGGATAGTCTGTAGTTTGCATGCTTTTGTACCTGCAGGGATAAGTAGCATATGAGAAAAGATCGAACTTGTAGTGCCGCAACTTATCATGATCAATAACTGAACTAAAAAGAATAAATATGAAATTATTCTTATAAGATTACAGACTGAATAAGCAACATATGAAATTATTATGAACGAGAGTGACAGAAAAGCAACACGCAGGGAGAGAGAAGGGGAGGAAGAATATACCTTTTTGAGAGATATTTGTCATGTTCACGCAACACAATTTTGATTCTAAAAAACCTGTCATGATTCATAAACAAAAAATAAAATCCGATAATAATTTCAAAAGCACATAAAAGTTGTGTAAACAAATATACTCTCTTGATTGGGCTTGCTTTACGTTTCTGCATCGAACAACAATAAAAAAAATTATAAATAACTTGAGAGAAAAACCCAAATGAAAATTAAACAATACCAGCAGTACTCCCTGCATGCGTTTTCAATCCTTCTACCCTATTCTTGGATTGTTGTGTGGACCATAATTGGGAGAGGTAGTAATGGGTATCATTCACTCCTGATAAATTGAGTAAGAAAAGAACCTGAACTGATGGAAAACTTTGTAGAACGTGGCGGTAGTTTTGGATTTGAATCCCACGATCGGCGGTTATCTCT
The DNA here is from genome assembly GCA_035220775.1 of Malus fusca. Classification (NCBI taxonomy): domain Eukaryota; kingdom Viridiplantae; phylum Streptophyta; class Magnoliopsida; order Rosales; family Rosaceae; genus Malus; species Malus fusca. The sequence goes on from CM069075.1 coordinate 7,006,213, forward strand.
TTTCTGCAAAACTCCTTCCCTTTACACGCTTAAACCCACATGGCTTTAATCCAATTTATTTAGTCCTTTTAAAAAAAAATTGTTTTATTTTTATTTTTTATGACAAAATTACCCATGAGAATTTGGTTCTATTATTTTCAGCCAGTTTTGGGTTTTTTTGTTTGGTGAAGTCTTAAGACACCAAGCTTGATTTCTAGCTTTCTAAGATTAGAGATTAGAGATACTAGTTGATTAAAAAATAAAAAATTTAAATTACAAAGATAACAATTACAGTCCGTAGTAAAATTAAAAAGGCGATGTTGTTAAAACTTTTTGCAACCACGGGCTTTCCTCGTGGTAATATTTAGCTAAATTGCAACGGGCTTTAAGGGCACGTTGTTATTTTAACCATTTCAACCACGGGTTTTTTTATGCCCGTTGTTATAATAATTATTTACCACGAACTTCAAATGTCCGTGGTTAAATTTGACTTTTTATAACGGACTTTATATGTCCGTGGTCAATTAGCCGTGGTAGATGTAGTGTTGTGGCGTAGTGTTGGTACCTACCCTTTCCATCAATTTTATACAACAAATTTCTACTACTACTTGTACTATATCAATTCTGATATCAGATTTCTACTAATTACATAGTAACTTTGATTCATTAATTTTGCAATTAGGTGGTGGGTGGATATGGGGTTAGCAAAAAAGTTGAGCTTCATCAGAGACAGATTGATGGAGTGCTTTTTTTGGTCGGTTGGAATCGTCTCTGAACCTCAACACAGTCATGTCAGGAAAGGGTTGACAAAAGTGGCTGCTCTAGTAACAACCATTGATGATGTCTATGATGTTTGTGGCACTTTGGATGAACTAGAACTTTTTACTTCTCCTGTTGAAAGGTTAGAAATTAAAAAGACAGTCAATATACAATCACTTTTCAATATTCATTTAATTAAGAGTTAATTATGGCATTCCATTACGTACTTATGCTACTCAGATGGGATATCAAAGCTGTAGAAAGTCTCCCAGATTACATGAAGCTTTGTTTTCTAGCTCTTTATAACACAGTGAATGAGATGGTTTACAACACTCTAAAGGAGCAAGGAGAAAACGCCCTCCCTTATGTCACAAAAACTGTACGTACACTACATTCTTATTATCATATCTCAATAATGTTTCTTAGGCATATAAAATTAACCACCGTTTTGACGTACAATATAACCATTGTACTAGAGATTGTGTGCAATGTAGTCAATTTTTTGTTTCTACATTAATAATATCATTTTATTCTCCAATTAATTATAACTTCACTTTACACTATTAATTAACTGCAATCTTATGATTCTATATATCACAGTGGGCTGATTTGTGCAAAGCATTTCTTAAGGAGACAACGTGGCGCTATAACAAGCACATACCCACATTTGAAGAATATATCGACACTGCATGGATATCAGTCTCAGGAGTGGTGTTCTTAGTTCATACATATTTTCTCCTCACCCCAAAGATCACAAAGCAAGCACTTGAATGCTTAGAAAATCACCACAATCTCTTGCGTTGGCCATCTCTTATTTTCCGGCTTTGCAATGATTTGAGTACTTTCGAAGTATGCATTTAATTCAAAGTCCGTTTAATAACTATTTTAATTTTTCGTTTTCAAACTGAAGATTAAAAAATTGTACTTTGGTTACTCTTTAGAGCTTTTAGGTTTTTAAATAATAAAAAATTGAAAATTAAAATCAAACCAAATTTTGAAAGGGAAATAAATATCGAAAGACCCCTTAATTTTCTTTTAATTTTTACTTTAATGCATTATGCATGCACATATTGAATATTCTGTATGTATATCAATTTGTTGTCACACATTGCAGGCAGAAGTGCAGAGAGGAGAAACTGCGAACTCAATCTCATGCATGACGCGTGGCAGTATGAATGTTTCTGAGGAATTTGCTCGCGAATATATAAGTAATTTGGTTCAAAACAGTTGGAAGAAGCTGAACAAAGATGGAGCTTCTGGTTCTCCATTTACAGAGCAATTTGTACAAGCAGCAAGAAACCTTGCTCGGATTTCCCAATGCGTATACCAATATGGTGATGGGCATGGAGCTCCAGACACAAGAGCAAAGAATCGAATCCTATCAGTTATTATCGATCCCATTAAAGGACCATAACACACACATATATATGTTGGATGGTTGTTAGCCACTAACATGGTGGCATTTAATTAGTTTCTTGTTCGATTTTTCAATATGTACCTAGACTAAAAAGCTTGTATTTAATCTAAAAGTCATGTGATATTTGATATTTAACCTCTCAAAGCTCCAAATATTTTTTGGTGTTAAAAACTTAAAAGCCATTAGCTGGTTTTACTAATATGTACATAAACTGTGATTGGATGATACTGCATATCAATACAAAATTAACAAAAAATTGACAAATGATTACGAAGTGTCATAGATTAATATTCATTACCCAAATCATACGGCGCCTTAAGGAGACGTTTAGTTTGAGTAATGGATATTTCAAACAGAAAGTTTATTTGAAATGTTTTTCGAAGAGGAATGGTTTTGGTTATAGACAAAGGCAATAACAAGTGAAAACGATAATTAAAAATATCAACAAGCATGCACTAAGACGAATGATTCTGGTTATAGACAAAGTCAAGAAAGGTAAAGTACCATTGTCTATTTAGGAGTTCTAATCTTTTTGTGGCAAGCCTAGGAGGTGTCATTTTTAGGCTTTGGGAGATAAAGCTAAAGCTAAGTTAACAAGTTTGAAGGGAAAACTTTGAATTATAGCTGGAAGAGTTCAACTCATTCAATCAGTTTTTTCAAAGTATGCTTTTGCATAGTTTTTCAGTTTATCAGTGGTCTTCTTCCTTGTTGAGGTCTCTTTCGTGATGTGCTCACAATTTTATATGGTCTGGTAACATAACCTCAAAAAAGATTCTCACAGTTTCTTGGTCTCAGATTTGTGCACGGAAAAATGAGGGTGGTTTGGATTACATGATCTTTTCTCTCTAAATACTACGCTCTCTTAAAGCTTGGATGGGTTGTTATTACTTCTGACTCTTTATGGAGTGTTTATATTCGAGAACGATTTCAGCTATATGGTCGTTTATACTTTTCTTGCTACAAGCAATCTTTTATATGGCTTAGTATTAAATCCATTCCTCATATCTTATTTCAGAATTTTCGTTGGGTGATTGGAATGGCTCTAGTACTTCTCTTTCGATTGATAAATGGTTGGATATGCCTATTGTGGAGGCGTTGGTGCTACTGCGCTGGCTCTTTCTCTATTTCACACTAAGGTCTCAGACATTATTCGTATGGGAAAATTGGTTATTCTTTCTATTTTTTTTCTTCTATTTTTTTTGGAGTTGACTAAAGAGATTTTAGAGATGCATCTTCCAATTGATGAAGAAAATGATGTGTTAATTTGGGAAGCTTCTACATCTTGAGGTTTTTCATTTTTTGCTGGCTATGAAATTATTTGTCGCCAGTTCCCTGTTAAAAGTTAAGCTTCCATTATTTGGCGTCTTTTCATTCCACGTCGCTACTCTATTCTGGTTTGGAAGATTCTTTTCAATAAGCTCACAACAAAGGATCAAATTCTGCGATGGGGCATTTCTTGAGTTCCAATATGCCAACTATGTTACAATAATTCTGAATCTACGGAGCTTTTTTTTTTTAGTTGTGAATTTGCACAACGTACTTAGTTTTGGCTTGCTATTCATTTGGCTCTATTCTTCCACTTAAGGATTCCTTCTCGGATTTATGGCTTGCTTTTGTATCAAAATGGTTTTCTCCACAACTTTGGAATGTTTGGTTAGAATCAGGGTTTTTCTTACTAATGGCTATTTGGAAAATACGTAATAATTTGAAGTTTGAAAGTAGGCCTCCTTCCTTTTCAAGCCTTTGTCATTCTACATTTACTTGGAGTAGGCAAGTTGGAGTTCTCACTTATGGTCATGTACATGATACTTAGGATAAACAACTTTTAGTTTTTCTTGGAATCTTGGCTGAGCCCTGTAAAGCTCCAACTATAGTTCTTGTTCTTTGGCATCCCCCTTCCTTCCCTTGGGTCAAAGTGAATACAGATGGCCTTGCTAAAAGTAACCAAGTCCTGCATCTTGTGGTGGGGTTTTTGGTGATTCTGCGGGTGGGGGTATCTCCTTGAGCTTGGGGTATCATACTTTTTTCTACGCAGAACTTTATGTCGTCTTCCTTGTTGTGGAGTTAGCTCATGCGCGGAGAGGGCAAAATTTATGGGTTAAAAGTGAATCTTCTAGTGTGATATCTTGCTTTGCTTCTAGTTCTTTTTCTCCTCCTTGGTTGCTCTGAACTCATTAGAAAAATTGTATTTCTCAGTTGCAAAACATGGTTTTCTGTTGCTCTCTTACTTTTCGAGAAGGAAATGCAATTGTTGACAAATTAGCCAATTTAGGGCTTCTCTTGTTTGACATGTTGTTCCTCCTCTAGAGATTCTTTCTTTTCTGCATTCAGATTTCTTGGGCATGTCGGCCTATAAGTTTATCTTCATTCTTGATATGTCATCTTCTTTTTTACCTAATCCTTTTGGATATTCCTTTTTGTTTTGCAGCTTTTCATGCAGGCTCTTACCTTTTAGATTTTTTTACAGGGGTTTGGTCCCCCTCATTTTCATGTATTTTCTTTTCCAAGAGAAGTACGACTTATGTTCCCTCTCTTTTTCTTGTATTTTATTTTTTTCAAAAAGGATAATGTCATAGCCCGTTCCGAATATTTAATTTTCGATGATGTGAAATGACAGTTATACCCTTGGACGTGAGTATTACGGTGCATGTTAAGGGGGTTCAAACTTGCATTATTCCTCTATTATTGGACCCAATTAGAACTAAGTGTTTCTCTTAGTTTTGATTGGTGACTTTTGGACCACACACACACACCCACCTTTTCTCTCTCTCATTCCCGTGCTCTCTCATCTCTTGGACTCTCTCTCTCTTTCCCTCATGTACGGACAAGCATCAAAGCTCACACTCATGCAAGGATCGACGTTCTAAAGGTGAGATTCTTGTTCCTTGCAAGCCCCTGAGTACATCTATACTATTCTTAAGACTTGAAACCGTGAAAAACCGGAGAAACCCTAACCCCGATTCTGTGCACTGTTCATGCACACGTAAAATCTTGTGTTTCAGGGAATTTGAAGTTTATAGGAAGCTTAAGGAGATCCTCACGAGTCTCGGGGTACTTCGTTGGAAGGAATTGGACGTCGGAGGGCTGAGATCGACGTATATCTAGGTAAACCGAACTATCGAGCTTTCTCGGGGAAAACCTAGTAGATTTTAAGCCTTAAAACTTGTATAACGTGATTCTACATGTTATTAGCTTCATTTTGGTACCAATTTTGTGGAAAATGGTGAAGAAACGAAGGAGAATAGTGGTTTTAAAGTTTTACCCAGAAACCGGCAAAGTCGCCGGCGACCGACGACTCACCGGAGAAGAAGGGAGTATATTCCGTCAAAGTTAACAGAATATGCTAACGCCGTCAGTCATCTTTAACAGTCACCATTGAGTTTTAACGGAATATTCCCTAGAATATTCCTGACGGCGTTGACTGACGCTGTCAGTATGCTTGTGAGGTTGTGTAAGTCACTGTGGTATATTCAAATACCAAAATTGAGCATTGCATGAGAAGTTATTAGCTAGTTTTGTCTATGTGCTCTAAAATAACGTTTTTATAGTTAATTCGCATATATGTGAGACTTATCCCGAGGACGAGCGTATCCAAGGGCGACTCGGGGGCTACGACCCTTCGACATACCAATGAGTGGGCTTTTGGTTTTCAGTATATATTATATACTTGATATTTTCCCAGAAATATGTGTTTAAATGAAAGTATGCCATAAATGCCATGCATATAAGTTTATAATTCGTACATGAATTGGTATATGATGCATTATATATAATTGTGGTGCTGTGGACGCTCAGGTAAGCTCAGGTAAGTTATGTTTGGTTATGTGAATCATCGATGATGTGATATGTGATTGAATAATGTTGATCTCATAAGACTGCACTTAGGGTGATTGTGATTTAGCCAGAGTTATGGCACATGCCTGTTTATTATGTCACCTCCCACACCATATGCTCATATTGGATCCAATTTAGGTGCATAGTCTTGTCGTACAGACCTTAATTATGGTTCTGACTCGTACGTGACTAGCGATTTATCGCCCAGCTATTATGTGAGAGTAGTATTGAGCATGATTATATTACACCCGTTATTGTCGTATAGACCTTTCCATTTGGTTCCGACTCTTGTGCAATATGTTGGTGTATAGGTCATTGTAGTTACTCCGGCAAGATTGACTTTTGAGCTATGAATTCAGCCGTACAGACTACCATAGGGTTTCCGAATAACATGTTATATTTCTATGAAATTATTCTTACCTGAATTGCTTACTCTGTGATATCTTGGTCTGGCATACATATGGATATGATTAGGTGAAGCATGAATTGAAGTGATATATTTACATATATATTTATGTATATGCTTATATCTTGATTATGGGAAAAATTATACATGTTTTACAGCGAGGAGTTAGATATGTTGATAAATGAAATAGTTTTGTAAAACATTCGTTTTTGCCCACTCACGTTTTCTGTTTTGCGCCCCTCAAGGTTTTAGGTAAGTTTGCAGTTGCTGGGTGCGAGGACTTCGGCGGTTCTGACCTATCAAATAATTGTAGGACATCTTATGGTACTGTATAATTAGTACTTGTCCTACTGGACTGCACCTAGACTTTTTATGCTCTGATTAGGAGTATTTAATGTTGTATCTTACTCCTAACACTTCATGTTTAGTAGTGCACTCTAGTAGATCGGTTTTTAATTATTCATATATTTCTTATCATTATTACTTCCGCACTGTGCACATGGCTACGTCACTCTCACGTGACGGCCAGCATGCTTTGATCTCGGTCAGGGTGTGTCAGTTTGGTATCAGAGCCTAGGTTTAGCAGTCTTGTATAGTTCTTGAATATTCTAATCCTTGTGATGTCTTATGTCAGAACTATGCCGCCTCGTAGAGAGCCCCGTCACTTTAGCTGAGCCTAGTTTCCCCGATATTGCTCAATTAGGGGAAGCTATAGTTACTGCCATTCAGTTTGCATTCCGTCCTCCCCAGATGACACCTCTTGAGATGGTGTATAACCTGAAGTTGAATCACTTCATTGGAAATGAGGGACATGAGGGGGCGGAAAAATGGCTTAATCATATTGAGAAGACTTTTCTAGTGATGTGAATCTTCCTCCTGATAGGTGGGTCGAGACGACTACCTGGTTTTTGGGAGAGCAGCCTGCATCCTGGTAGAGATAAGAGTCTTACCAGTTGACCCCAGCGGAGATTGAGGACTGGGGAGTGTTTAAAGAGTTGTTTAGGAAAAGGTTCATTCCTCATGAGTATATTAATCGTAAGAAACAAGAGTTTACTCATTTGAAGCAAGGAAATATGTCAGCTAATGAGTATTACAGGATGTTTACTGATTTGTCGAGATATGATCCGGAGGTTGCTGCTAATCCAGTTGAGATGCTCCGTCGTTTCAAATTGGGTACTAAGAAGAAATGGCGTTCCATAGCGACATCGACTCCCTGTGCCACTTACCAGGAGTTTTATGAGGTTCTACTGCGGATTGAGGACTCAGAGAACATGCCCAGTGAAAGTGAGGATGAGGAATGAAAGAATGGGGGCTAGATGCGAGATGATAAGGGAAAAAGGTAAGCATTTCAGGGACCTCGCAGGACCCAGAATTTTAAGAGAAGCGGTGACAGTTCCAGTTCTTCTAGCGGAGGATTGAGTTCTAATATGCAGAGGAGAGGTGGTAGATTTACTGGAGGCCCTAGGTTCTAGGGGCAGAGAGATTTTGGTGGTGCATGTGGATCTGGTGCCCCTTTATGCCGCAGGTGTAATAATAGGCATTTTGGGGAGTGTAGGAGAGGCAGCGATGGATGTAGGATCTTCGAGGCAATCTGGTCAGCGGAGATAGGGACGTGGTGTTCATGCCAACATAGGTCGTGGTGGACGACAGCAGAATCAGGGGCGTATCCATAACATGTCACTGCAAGATGCCCAGAACAATCCTGATTTAATCATGGCCACGTTAAATATTCTTGGTCATTTTGCTAGAGTATTGATTGATTGTGGTGCTACGCATTCTGTTATTTCTCATACATTTGCTCAAGTGACACAACCCCATCCTACACCTCTAGGATATGATTTAGAGTTTTCTATACCTAGAGGGGATATATGTTTTATGGATCGGGTATATTCAGGATGTCCAGTGATAGTAGAGGATGTTATTATGCCGGCTAATCTTATGCCGTTGGATATTATGGATTTTGATGTGATTTTGGTCACTGATTGGTTGCACTATAATCGTGCCAAGATAGATTGTTATGGAAAGACAGTCACATTTCATTGTCTTGGATTACCTGAAGTCACATTTGTAGGAAAGCCTAGTGGGGTGAGGCATGATATTATTTCAGCCATGAACGCCAAGAGATTGTTGTCGAAAGGTTGTCAAGGATATTTGGCTCATATGGTGTTGAATTAAGATGTTTCTAGTAGTGTGGAGGATGTACGTGTGGTCAGATATTTTCTGGATGTATTCCCTGAGGATTTGCCTGGATTGCCACCAGATAGAGATGTGGAGTTTGTTATTGATCTGCTTCAAGGTACGAATCCTATATCTTTGACTCCTAATAGAATGGCTCCTGCTGAATTAAGGGAATTGAAAGTTCTGTTGCAAGAATTAGTGGATAAAGGTTTTATTCAGCCTAGTACTTCACCTTGGGGAGCCCCAGTTTTATTTGTGAGGAAGAAATATGGAACTTTGAGGCTGTGCATTGATTACAGGCAATTGAATCGGGTAACCATTAAGAACCGTTATCCGTTACCTCGTATAGATGGTTTATTTGATCAACTCAGAGGTGCCTGTGTATTTTCTAAGATTGACTTAAGGTCAGGTTACTACCAGTTGAAGATTAAAAATGAAGATGTCCCTAAAACCGCATTCAGGACTCGATATGGGCATTATGAGTTTCTTGTGATACCATTCGGGTTAACTAATGCACCAGTAACTTTTATGGATTTGATGAATCGAGTAATCCAGCCATATTTGGATAGGTTTGTTATTGTCTTCATTGACGATATTCTGGTATACTCTAAGTCTAAGGTTGAGCATGCTAGACATCTGAAATTGGTGTTGAGCAGTTTGAGGGAACACCAACTATATGCTAAGTTTAGCAAATGTGAATTTTGGTTGAATCAAGTGGCATTTTTGGGACATGTCATTTCTGCTCAAGGCATTCAAGTGGATTCTCAGAAGGTGGCAGCTGTAGAGAATTGGGAACAACCTCGAACCGTCACCGAGGTACGGAGTTTCCTTGGCCAAGCAGGCTATTATAGACGGTTCGTTAAGGATTTTTCAGTGATTGCTTTGCCATTGACGAGGCCCACTCGAAAGGATGTTAAGTTTGAGTGGGATAATAATTGTGAGCAAAGTTTTCAGCAGTTGAAGTATTATCTCACTCATGCACCTGTTTTAGCACTTCCAGATGATAACAGTAATTATGAGGTTTATATACTTGATATTTTCCTAGAAATATGTGTTTAAATGAAAGTATTCCATAAATGCCATGCATATAAGTTTATAATTCGTACATGAATTGGTATATGATGCATTATATATAATTGTGGTGCTGTGGGCGCTCAGGTAAGCTCAGGTAAGTTATGTTTGGTTATGTGAATCATCGATGATGTGAAATGTGATTGAATAATGTTGATTTCATAAGACTGCACTTAGGGTGATTGTGATTTAGCCAGAGTTATGGCACAAGCCTGTTTATTATGTCACCTCTCACACCATATGCTCATATTGGATCCAATTTAGGTGCAAAGTCTTGTCGTACAGACCTTAATTATGGTTCCGACTCGTAGGTGACTAGCGATTTATCGCCCAGCTATTATGTGAGCGTAGTATTGAGCATGATTATATTACACCCATTATTGTCGTATAGACCTTTCCATTTGGTTCCGACTCTTGTGCAGTATGTTGCCGTATAGGTCATTGTAGTGTGTTTGTACCATACTTGACCAATCCCAAAACTACTGAGCACTGGTTAACGTTATACCGTCAAGGACCCAGAAGAGTTTTCCTCCAACCACGAGGACAATCACAACACGTGTCGACATCAGAAGCCAATCACATCGCGACACGTGTCAACATCAGAAGCCAATCACAACACGACACGTGTCAATGTCAGAACAAAGCTAGAAACTCTTCTATAAAAGGGGATCATTCTCCCACAATATTTCCTAATGTCATTTGTACTAAATCATTTACTAGTACTCACTAAAGGAGAGCTTGAACCTATGTACTTGTGTAAACCCTTCACAATTAATGAGAATTCCTCTACTCCGTGGACGTAGCCAATCTGGGTGAACCACGTACATCTTATGTTTGCTTCCCTGTCTCTATCCATTTACATACTTATCCACACTAGTGACCGGAGCAATCTAGCGAATGTCGCAAACTTGACACTTTCTGTTGTACCAAAGTCCTCACTGATTTTGTGCATCAACATAGTGACTCCGGCAAGATTGACTTTTGAGCTATGAATTCAGCCGTACAGACTACCACAGAGGTTCCGGCTAACATGTTATATTTCTATGAAGTTATTCTTACCTGAATTACTTACTCTGTGATATCTTGGTCTGGCATACATATGCATATGATTAGGTGAAGCATGAATTGAAGTGATATATTTACATATATATTTATGTATATGCTTATATCTTGATTATGGGAAAAATTATACATGTTTTACAGCGAGGGGTTAGATATGTTGATAAATGAAATGGTTTTGTAAAACATTCGTTTTTGCCCACTCACGTTTTTTGTTTTGCGCCCCTCCAGGTTTTAGGTAAGTTTGCAGTTGCTGGGTGCGAGGACTTCGGCGGTTCTGACATATTAAATAATTGTAGGACATCTTATGGTACTGTATAATTAGTACTTGTCCTACTGGACTGCACCTAGACTTTTTATGCTCTGATTAGGAGTGTTTACTGTTGTATCTTACTCCTAACACTTCCTGTTTAGTAGTGCACTCTAGTAGATCAGTTTTTAATTATTCATATATTTCTTATCATTATTGCTTCCGCACTGTGCACATGGTTACGCCACTCTCACGTGACTGCCAACATGCTTTGATCTCGGTCGGGGTGTGTCAATAAGGTTTATGTCCTCCCTCTTTTCTTGTATTTGGTTTTTATTTAATATCTCAAATGAAATGGTAAGAAGAATATCATTCCATGCAAGGTCTGAATCAATACAAAGCCTTTTTCAGGAAATAGTTTATGGATATATAAAAAAAAAAACCTAAATTTAGCAGATAATCACTTGCTTTCATAATCATTTTTTTTGGTTTTGAGTTAGTATTCCTATCTATACAATTTTTCTCTTGTGTTTATATATAAATATTTAGATTGCATGATGATCTTATTTAATTCTTAATTACATACTTATGCCACCTCGTATGGGATATCAAAGCTGTAGAAATTCTCCCATTACATGAAGCTTTATTTTCTAGCTCTTTATAACACGGTGAATGAAATGGTTTATGGCACTCAAATGGAGACAGGAGAAAACGTCATCCCTTATGACACAACATCTACCACATTACTGACACCCTTTGTAATAAAAATAGTACCATCTTAATTCTCCAATTTTTTATTATTTTAATTTCAATATTATTAAGTTTTTTTTATTAGCACCCCATATATTGTTGAATGCACCCCACAAAAAATTCAATATTAAATTACTTATTTATTCTACTATGCAATGACAATTTCAACCTTATTAAGTTTAAAAAAAAAAAAATTCCAAATGCACCCCATATCACTTTTAACGTATTATTTATCTTCTTCAATTATCAAAACCCTTCCACCCTCCATTGTTGAACAATATCCTAACTAATGAAACTACAAACACATTGATTGAGAAAACCCTAACAAAATGTCTATGAATATGCCAATGCTATTGATCACTGTGACTGCAATAAATTATTTTCTCTCCAACCACACATTTTATCACATCTCAGCATTTACTATGTTGAAAAACTTCAGAACTTATGCCTTTGAACCAGCTCTGTGAATTGCAATGCCAACAGCTTGAAACTTTCGATAATTCTTTTTTATTTTTTATTTCTTTTGTTATAGAAAAGTTACATAAGATCTTGAGTTTGGATAATTCTTGAGTTTGGAAGTGACATAAGATTTGCCAATCTGCACAAAGATAAATTTTTTTAAGATAAGTGTTAGCGTCCAAATCGGTTAATGATAATATGCTCTCAAGCTGGAAACGAAAAACAAGTCAATCCATAGAAGTAATTAGCCTGGGAACAGCAAGGTATCTAGATTCAATCCATCAAAATAAAAAATGAGTATTATAAAATTTGAAGAAATTGGGGTGTATATAGAAATATAATGTGTGTTTTGAGAATGTGGGGTGTGAGGGTATTATGGAGAAGTATGTGAGGTGTATAAAGATAATTTTTAATTGAAAAAGTAAATGTGGGGTGTATTAAGTATGTGAGATTTATTCAACAATTTGTGGGGTGTTAATATAATAAGCCTATTATTAATTAAAAGAACTATTATTGACACTAAAAAATTTAATTGTGCACTCCTCATAAGATTTCTTTAATTAAATGAAACTTATATTTATTTTGTAATTTTATTGAGTTGTAAATATATTTCAGTGGGCTGATTTGTGCAAAGTATTCCTAAAGAAGACAAAGTGGTGCTAACAATCAAGCACACACCCACATTTGAAGAAGGAAATTTATTTATTTTTTTAAAATGTCATATGAACTTATACACTTTTATAAAACTAAAATTTTAAGCGATTTGTCACATTAAGTTTGTGTACTCATTAATTTGTCATATATCCTTAACTCCTTTTGGTTTTCCATCCAAAATAAGTCGTGTGCCTTGTACATAACTTGTGTTTAGGGTTATTTAGGACATTTTAACTCTTCAATCCCATTCTAAAAAGTTGCGTTCAACGAAACAATAATTTAGGGTTTCCACAAACTAAAAAATGAAATTGATTATATACTAGAATATTCTAAATAAAAATGAAACTTAATATAATGACATGATATAATTTTGATCAAATTTCTCTCCAACAGTATAGTCCTCAAAACACATATCACATGTTGTGGACGTGTAGCTGTCCGCTAAAACAACGGTAAATATTAACATACATTGTTTTTACAAAGTTATTGCTCATGGCAAACAATGAAATGAAAATGAGGTCAAATGTTCGAAATAATCCTAAATACAAGTCATGTGCAAATATTTTGGATGGAAAACTTAATGGTGTTAGAATGAGATGACAAATTAATGATTTTAGAAACTTAATTTGATATGACAAATCGCTTAAAATTTTAATCATATGATAAATTAAAAAAAGTATATAAGTTCATATGACATTTCAAAAAATTTCTCTTTGAAGAATATATTGACAATGCATGAATATCAGCCTCATTGATGGTGATATTTGTTTATATTTATTTTCTCCTGAATGCTAATATCACAAAGCAAGCACTGAATGCTTAGAGAATCACCACAATCTCTTGCATTGGCCATCTCTTATTTTACAGCTTTGCAATGATTTGAGCACTTCGACTGTATGTGTTGTACTTAATTTCTTCTTAAGTTTTAGCTTAATCCATGATGCATGCTTCTTCTAAAAAACACTTCCAATCATAAGTGTTTAAATGCTTACATTAGAAGCACATTGAAATTTAATTAATACAAATGTAAGTGTGTCTTAAAAGAAGTACATCCAAAAAGTCTTTCAAGTATTTTCTTTAACTCATAAGTACTTTTAACTTTTTATGCCAAATATTGTCAAAAACGCATTTAATCATCCAAAAGCTGTTTTAGGTATCTTAAAAGGAATCCGGAGAGGATCCTCTTTGTAAGGATTCTGGAGATTCTCAAATCGTGTTCGTTTATCATACATCGTGCGGCTAAAAATCATTTTAAATACTTTTATTTAAAACTAAATATGAACATTACTTGACAAAAACTGGTCACACGATATACGATGAACGGACACGATTTGAAGATTCTCGGAATCCTCATAAAGAGGATTCGGAGAGGATCCTCATTCTCTTAGAAGCACTTTAAAACTGACCACTTTTACAATGCAGACAAAAGCGGAGTGTAGGAGAAACTGCAAACTCAATCTCGTGCATGATGCATTGCAGTCTTAATATGTCTGAGGAATATGCTCGGGAACATATAAGTAATTTGGTTGGTAATAGTTGGAAGAAGTTGAACAAAGATGGTGCGCCTTTTATTTTATTTTTTTATTTTTTATTTTTATTTTTGTAACAAAAGATGGAGCTTCTGCTTCTCCATTCGTACAAAGCAATCTGAAAATAGATAATGTTATTCACACATTCATTTTTATTCTCACACACTTCTATTAATTTTTGGTTATTGACTTCTTCTATTCATTCGATCCGATGATAAAAAATTAAGAGATGTGTGTGATAAGTAAAAATGAGTTTGTGAGTATCATTATCCTTTGAAAAATTAGCAACAAACCTTGCTCGGATTTCCTAATGCATATACCAATATGAAGATGGGCATGGAGCTCGGACTCAAGAGCATAGAATCGAATACCATCAGTGATTATAAATCCTACTTAAGGATCATATATATGTTTCGTAGTGTTGGATGGTTATTAAGAGTGAGTTTCTTCTTTCTCGAATTTGAGAGATCGTGGAAGTTAAAAGTACTATTTTAGGAGTAAGATGGTTGGCATGGTCGGAGAAATTTCTTTATTTTTTTTCCCTTCATTTCTCTAATTTTTAGTTAGCTTGATAGTAGAGATTCTCTTGCATCGGTTATATATGAAGAAGCATGTAAAATTAACCCCCAACCACTCGAATAAACTGTGTTAAGGATATTTGGTATGATACTGTTACACCTTATTACTTTATTCAACCCTGACGAGTTGACACAATTTCTATCTCTTCTGTTGGTAAATATATTTATTGGTTATATTAAAGAGTCTCAAACCCTGGATCTTAACCTGCCCATACCTATCACCCTACACCGGATCAGGTTGTATAGGAAACTGGTCGATTTTATATCGGATTAGGTTTTTGTATCTTGCGGAACAAGAATGATCTATCTCGGTGAAGCCAACGGACTACACCCACATATCCAGAACAAGATGATGGTGGCATTGATGATCCGTATGTGGAGCTATGTGATTGAGGCTATTGAGTCCATGAGGACTTTTAAGGTATTCGTATTCTGATCTGCCTTACTCCGGCCCTGAAAAATTATGATCCATAATTGGCTCTAACTATGTATCTAAAAGGGTTGTTCCTCTCCGAGAAGGGATAGTTATCCAAAGACCATGTCTTTCGGAATAAATTAGAATACGTTTTGAATTCTTCTAACACGTGGCGATCTAGCCTTCTAACCCGTGGCAGTCCAGCCTTCTAACTTGTAAATTGTGACTTTCCGCATTCAGACGCACAGAAAGTCGTGGTACTAAGACAACAATATATGATGAGTGTCATGTTGCGTGTGCACAATAAAAAAGAGGCGGCTCTTTATATTACTGAGTGGCTTCGACCTTTGGAGACACGAATCTAGAGGTAAGGCGTTCTAAATTCAACAGTGAGATTATTCAAAAACTCTTCTTTAAATAATGGGTATTTTCTTCCCTTTCTTATAACTCCTCTTTTCCAAATTTGGATCAAATTATGGCTTTCATGAGTTTATGTTATACTCCACCTCTCATATCATTCCTCACTTTGAGCCTTCGATGATTAGGATATGTAATGAAGAAATTTTGGAACACTCCCATTTGTTGTTATTAAGAATTATTAGATGAAGTAAGGATGGGTCATAATCTTTCAATAGTGAATTTCGTTCCCTCATCGGGTTCTTCAGTCTTCATACTCTCCTCCACAGCCAAAAGATATTTTAAAGATGTTGTATAAGGTTGGAATTGCACCCAAATTTAAGGGTGAAAAATGTAATTTTACCTATTTTTCATCTTCTACAAACTCCTCTTAATTCTAACTCTTGATACCCTTTATTTTTGTTCGAAGGATGATATATATAATGAACGGATCCGTGGCATCACTCTTTTTACAAAGTTTTTTTATACACGTTTTGTAGGATCCATTCTATAATATATTTCAACGATTCGAACCGTCTATTTTTTAGGTCTTCCATCAAAGATCATTTCTACCAAAAATCACCAGAATCTGAAACCATATGACGTTGGATTAAGCTTTTAGGGTTCTTTGTAAAACTATTTTTCGTCCATTTTCTTCACTACATATGATTATCTTCATGGTTTAGGATATGTCTAATATTTTGTGTGACGACCAGTCCCTAATTTTCTATGTAATTTTCTCCATAAGTGTGTAAATTGACATTTATGCCCTTATTGGCAAAGTGGAACTTGACATGGACGTAGTTATTTGGCTTTAAATTATTTTTCTCGTTATCGAAATTAAATAGTACTCGTTGTTACGAGTGCGTGAGCGCGAGTTAGACCCGAATCGGACTTGTAACAAAAAAGTAACGCTTAGTTAAAGAGCGTTAACAACGGGTAGATTTGTACACGTGTGTGTGTTAATTATTCAATGTTGGAAACTACTATTTTTGATAAGGCGCGTTAGATTTCGTCTAATTCCAAATTGTACAAAATCTTATAATTTCTCCCCTTTAAAACTGGACCTGTGACTTGTTTTTCCCTCACCAATCAATTTCACTCCTATTTTTCCTCACCCAATTAGAAATCTTTTTTCTCTCTGCCTAATCAGAAACTGTCACTTCTCTCTCTCTTCTTCTCCTTCTTCTCTCTTCACCTATCACTCTCTCTTCTCTGCAACAACAAGGACCACCTTCAAAACTTCATAGATCGACCTCGTGTTCCTCTCAAACCCACGAACCCATTCGTATGAACCGATCACGAAATGGACGAGTTTTGAGTGTTCAACTCAGAGCAACTCGGAGCTCCGACTCGGGTGTGGATTTTCCGACGTTTTCCCGTGCAAGTTACAAGGTTTTGGGAGTTTTGGAAGCACCTACGCAACTCCCCGTGGCCACTAACCTAAGTTAGGAGATGAGCCAAAGTCGAAACACACAGTTTCAAGGAGTAAAAACTAGGTCTGAGACTTTCGAGCTTTTTTCAGTCAATTTCTCGTCCATTTTTGGACTTCTAAAAGGTACAGACTTGTTCTACTCTTCATAAGCTTCATTTCCATATAAAGTTTGTCGAAAATGGTTGAGAAATGAAGAAGATATGAAGAATTGAAATTTTTCTAGAAACTGGTGAAAATTCCCCAGATTCTGGCAAGCCAGACGACGGCGACGGTGGCGGAGGTCCACCAGAGAAGAAGACAAAATATTCCGTTAAAGTTAACGGAATATTCTAACTCCGTTAAAGGTAACTGACGCCGTTACTGTTTAGCAGAATAGTCCGTCAAGTTTGACGGAATATTCCCCTAGGGTTGCTGTCAGTTAGTCAGGCGCGTGTGGCCGCGACCTAACGGCGCATGGCGGCGCGTGAGGGCGCGTCCGGCCACCAGCCGGCGTGTGCTTGATGTGTACGGGTCTGCGACATCGAGTAGAATGTTTTCGTATATTTAAACCCTCCGTTTGAGCAAACTGTGGGGGGATTTTCCTAGCCTTTTTGTGTAGGTGCTAATTAATTAATTAGTAAAGTTATTTCACATATAGGTGATACTTACCCCGAGGAGGTACGAGGACAAACAAGGTTAGGAGGTTACGATCCATCGACGTACCAGTGAGTGGGCATTTGTTTTTATATATTATATATATATATAGTTTATAGTTTCCACATGTGCTTTTAGATTGATTTTTACGCCTATCATGCCATGATTTATTTTATTTTAAAATGCCATTATTGTTGTTGCAATTTATATATTGTCATGGCATGTTCATTCACTCTATACTTGCTCATCATGCATGTTTGCACCGTTGTAGTACTCGCCCGGGCCAGGGCCAGACATCACGTCTATGTTCACATCGCACCGCACGTTCACCTTGGATCCATTGTAGGTGTCAGTCCTATCGTACAAGTTGCCCTAGGCAACTTCGACTCGTATGTGATGCGCTTAGCGCCAGTCTTCACATGATTGTAGTACTAGAACGTATGTTATGATTATACCCAGTCTTGTTTATGTCAGATCCCCTCTGCATGAACTCGTGTGTTAGCATAGATTGATGAGCACCTAATTTTATTATGCTACTGTTGTGATATTGTGATTTGGCGTATTTCTGGATTTATTGTTGATTTACATTTGATTTCATACTTATACGTAGTATGATTTTCTGGAAACTATACATGTTTTATGGCGAGGGGTTAGTATGTTCATAAAATAAATATGTTTATAAACCTTTGTTTTTGCCCAGTCACCCTTCTGTTTTTCGCCCTTCCAGGACTTAGGTAGCTAATTACCCTGTGGCATACGAGGAATATCTGGCGGTTCTGACATGCCCCTAAATAAATGTAGGAGCTTTTCCCGGTTGTGTATTAAGCACTTTAACTAGTTTCGACTGCACAATTTTATGTCATCTATGCTCTGAACACTTGTGTTTTATGGGTTATTCCCACTATTGCGCACTTGCTACTTTAGATTAAATAAATGTTAGTTTTAGTTTAAATTTATCCATATTTTTATGCTTCACTTTCCTTTTTGGCTACGTCACCTTCGGAAGATGGCCAACATGCCTCGATTCCGGTCGGGGTGTGTCATTTTGCATGAATAACCTATGAATGATGATCTAAAAGATAGACAGTTCGAATTGTTGAAATACATTATGCAGTGGGCCGGGCCTCATAAAAGTATGTCAAAAGTTGTGCAAAAAATAGTGTCACGGACACACACTTTGTGTGTGTGTGAACAATTTCTCTTAATAAGTGCATATTTTTTCATTTTTCCTATTTTGCCCTCCTTTTTGTCAATAGTGTGTATCAAAAGTGAGGGTAAAATAGGAAAAAAAAGGGAAAAACCGCCCACCTCCTCCCACGTTCTCCTCAAGCACAACCTCTTCAGCTCATTCAAACTATCCAAAAAACATCATGATTTCACTTACGTGTATGAAAAATTGATGGTGGGACAATTTCTCTTAATAAGTGCATATTTTTTTATCTTATGTAAATATTTTGATATAAAATTACTATTTTGCCCTCTTTATGTAAATATTGTGTATCAAAAGTGAGGGAAAAATAGAAAAAAAAGGGGAAAAAGTTTAAAAGATGCAAAATTATTATTTTGCCCTCCTCATGTTAATATTGTGTATTAAAAAGTGAGGGCAAAATTGAAAGAAAAGAAGGAAAAGTTCAAAAGATACAAAAATACTATTTTACCCTCATCATGTCAATATTGTGTATTCAAAAGTGAGAGCAAAATTGGAATAAAATGAGACAAAAAGTTGACAAGCCCTCTTCTTTTAATAATATAGATATATATATTATAAAAAATAAAAAATAAAAAATCTTGTGTGAGTAAGTGTAATGGCATTGATGGTTTCTTGCAAACAAGGGGCACCCCTTCCAGTCTAGGGCATGGAGGTAACAAAATGAGGCCTACGACACATCATATCTATAGGGTTAGAGGCTCATGAGGTAATAGGACTATTATTGGCAAAACAGTAAACAGTACTACGCACAATTTCACTTGCAACTTGAGAAACCTACCAATTTTAACAGACTAAATCATTTATGCCCACATTGAATCGCATCAGAGTTTCACATACTATAATTTTGGGTTGCACTCATTTTCTGGGATTTGGATCCCATTAGGATTCTTTTTGTGAGGATCACATCTTATTCGTTCATTGTACGTTGTGCAACTGTAAATTATTTTTAATTTTTTTATTTAAAATTAAATATAAACAGTACTTAACGACAACTGACTGCAAGATGTACGATGAATATATAAAATGTGAGAATCTGTAGAATCTTCACAAAAAGAATCTAAAGAGGATCCTCATCCATTTTCTAGGTCCCCTTAAGATCGAGATGGTGATTCAAGATTCTACCATATATAGATTATCGTGTAGCTGTCGAAGCAAACTCTTTTGCTGGAACCCATTTGAAATTTGATGACATTTCTAAAAAAAATTAAATATAATGAAGAGGAATCCAAAGTAATATAGGAGGGAATTGCACATGGTCATTTGTTTTAGCCTCTTTAGTTGGTTGAATGAAAAGCTTAGTTACGTACAGTTCATACGCATCTGATGTCACGTATAGGTTTGAAGTGAGTTCGATGCTATAAGTTATGATACATTGTAGTATATTGTGGATATTTTAATGACTTGCTTTAAAGTATATACAAAGGGTGTGATTGAGATCGTTTATGGTACTATAGATGTTTATGATTGTTTGGAAGCACTCATACTCAATGTTTTAAAAAACGTTTGACGCTAGTCGGGTGGTGGATAGGGGCCTAGCGCCTAAGCGGGACTTAGGAGGGCGTCTAGACGGCCTATGTGGATTTATGTAAATTTATTATATCTTATAAATAAATGCCTATTTACACTTAAAAAAAAATACTTGTATGGATAATAAAAGAATGATAAAATGCAAAAATAAAAGTAGAAGAATATACAAAGTACATTCATCCAACAAGTTCAATATTTAAAAAACAATAAGCATATAATCATAATGAAGAGTATTTTTGGATGATAGATTAAATTCTTCTTATTCATGATCCTTGCATTGTATTGGACATAGACTAAATTATTTAACCATGTTGTATCTAGTTTATTTCTTTTATTTGTATGTATCCCCTCAAAAGTGCTCAACCTCATTACACAATTGGATGAACTTGTAGTCAATCAATCATTTGCAAATTAGGTACATCATTTCCTAAAGTATACCCCCATGAAACTAAAAAAGAAAAAAGCACAAATTAATTATTAAAAAAAATAAAAAAATAAAAAAACCAAACCGCCTAGGAGCCGCCTAACTCCAGACCGATTTTTCGAAACGATTTGCCCTAAATTGCGGTGGGCCTTCACCAATGCCTAGGTGGCCGATTTTTAGAACACTGCTCACACTTAGATTTTTAGTGATAATTTTAAAATATCACTTATAAGCATAACTGGTTTCTACATTAATAATATCATACCATAAATGTCATACAGTTTAACATAAGTGGTTCAATTAGTTGAATAAGATGGTGTGCTGATCTTCTAACACTCGAAGTTTGACAGTGTGCTAATATCATTTCCCTTATTATATTCATTGTATATCATTTCCCTCACCATATTCAGGGATACATTAGACAGTTACATATATGATGGTTTCATCTAAAATATTTAAACCTACTCGTCCAACATACATCACAACACATGACCATATCTTTCAAAGTTCAATCATACGTATATTTCTTCAACAATATACTGATGTACAAAAATGCATCCGCATTTGAACAGCTGGATTGAGAATCAACACAATCCAAACGTACAATACAACCGTACAGTGCACCACACACTGATGCATTGTAGAATTTTTAAGTGCAAAGCTCGATCCCCATTGAAAGTTCCAAACACACCTCATAAATATGACTCAACATTTATGGAGTGAGAAATTACAGTGGCAGATACTACAGCTGTGAACTTCTCTAGTCATTTCATCCAACCATAAATTGAAATGTCCATCACCAAATTCCCCACGGTAATAAACTTTTGCCTATCAGTTAAAAAAGGAGGAGAAAGAAAGTTGCCAACTTTTACTGGGGTGAGATTCTCAACTAAAATCGTATATGGTACATGTGAATAAGATGGTGAGAGTTGTGACATATTAGAGAAACAAATCAGAATGTTGGAAACAAGAAGCGTATGCCGGATCGATAGCCTTCAGCCCTGGATATTCAAGAAGGGAAAGTCCTGCATCAAAAAGCATCAACGTTAGATGTAATGTCAACGTTGGTTGCCTAAAATACACTGACATCCTGGGAAGCTGCAAGTTATCGAAAGACAATACACGAGGAATTCAAACTATCTAGTGAAAACATTTTGGCATTATATCCCACTCATAAGTAGTTTGTTGCAACCCTTGTCAACCTAGTTGGAAGCTTAGAAGCTCTACTTAGTCATGTCTAGAAGAAAGGTTTAAATATCACATTATCACGTAAAGAAACTTGGAAAACAAACAACGGCGGAGCCAAAGCACTTACATACCAGCTATACCAAAGCAAGTGTGGTAGACATCAACGGCATCATCTGGTCGGTCAGAAATTCCTCCATTTTCAATGTCCTGCAGTTTTGAATAATGCATGGTTAGAGTTTTCACTCTGAAAATACAAAAACAGGGAAATGTATGTAGAGAAAGACAATATTCCAAACTCCAGAGTATTGCTTCTCAGTTAGTGCAGACTCCACACTAGCCCAAGACTTACAACCAACAGTAAAGAGAAAGAATGGAACTCAATGAAGATGAATCAACTTTCACTAATAAGGAAAATAAGCTTACAAGTTACAACACTCTCACCAAGAGCATGAACAATACAACCGAAAGGAAAGATGAAAAACTAACTCAAAAGGATAAACAGTAGCTAGTTATCAATGCAATTGAAAACTATTGTCGAGAAAGAAAACCAAAACATAAAGGAGTGCTACTGCATCATGAAAACATGTGGGTTCCCAAGACAGCCACAATTAAGGAATTAATACAAGTTGTTGGGTATGTGGTAAGTCATTTTAGAAAAACCACTTTAATTTTAACAATGTAAACAAATTCACATGTACAAATAGCTCATTTGGTAAATGTAACCTGGCATGATCCAATGAAATCTGTCAATCATGATCAAACTAGAAAGAGCCCACCAGGAGTAGAAGACCTGAAACGAAGCACAAATCCCGTAAGAAAGGGTCCAACATGTTAATATAGACAAATTCAGTTTCATTTTTCCAAAAAGCACCCACATCAGGAAGTTTCTCCGGTCGACCATTAAGACCTCCAGTTTTATTATCTTGGCGCTCACATAACCACCACCCAAGAAGGTCCTTGTCAACATGATGTAGAGAACCCGTAATGGAAAGAGCACCCACACAACAGAAAACTGCAGTCGCAATAGGAAGAAAAAAGCTGTAATCTTGAGTATAATTTAGACATACAGAATCACATATAATACAACTGAATCGTTCCCTTGCTGGATCAGAGTGGATGAAGCAAGATTAAAGATACTTTACAAGACGCGGATGAACTCAACTAAAAGATTGAGTGAAAAAGGAAAAAATATTGACAACCTTAGTTTAAAGATACTTGGCTAGCTTATGTGAAATGAAAGAGTAACTATCATTGAATGGACAAAAGTTAAATATCTCTAATGATATATTGAAATCCATCTACAATAATACAATTAACCAACAGTGATGGATCTGAACTGAGGAAGTAAGCATGATTATGCTGAAAAAAACCTAGACAGATTTCATTAAACAAGCAAACAGAAGATCTGAAATGGATGTAAGACAACTGATTTATTAAGCTCCAGTCGGAAAGTAAAAGTTCGTAGAAACAATATAGGGTAAATAACTTACTTTGACCGGCATGAGCCTCCGCACCGGGCTTACATCCAAACCCTCCATCATGAGTTTCACAACTTAAAAGGTAGCTCACGGCCTTCTCCACGTTGATTTTATCCAAACGATGTAGTAATGAGAGACGAGAGAGCAATATAAGAAAACCTAAAAGGAAAGTGAAAGCGTTAGTGCTTTGTTAATTCCTTTTATGCGAAACAGTGAAGACTTTGTAAGTGAATCTTGTTCTATATAAAGAGATCACTTCAACTAAACGTAAGTCTCCACAATCAAAGGAAATCAAAAGAAGAGTACCGAGTATCAATTTCACCCCACGTCTCTGATAACGAAGACAAAGGAAGCAAGAATATCGAAAGAGCAGAGAGAGTTTGTTGAAAATAGAATTCTCATTACAACCGAATAATCCAATACAAGGCCTTATAAATACACAGCTATAACCAACTCAAGTCTTGGACTAATGACATTCAGCCACATGGCACACTAATCACTAAACACATGTCATTACTTAATCCTTCATATCCTAACATTCCCCCTCAAGCTTATGCTGTGATTTACCAAGCATAAGATTGGAGCAATGTGCAGAAAACAAAGGTGAGCATAAACCCTTGGTGAGAATGTCTGCATATTGTTCCATAGATGCAACAAACTGCAAAGAAATGCAACCTTACTGAACCCGCTCCTGCACAAAATGGTAGTCAATCTCAATGTGTTTGGCTTTAGAGTGCAAAACTGGATTAGTTGCTAAAGACATAGCAGAAATATTATCACAGTGCAACAAGTGGGGGTATAGAATTGTCAATGTGTAAGTCTTTGAGTAGTTGCTGCAACCAAACAAGTTCTGCAGTTGTAGTGGCCATTGCCCTATATTCAGCCTCAGTAGAAGATCAGCTAACAATATGTTGTTTCTTGGAACACCAAGAAATATGATTCTATCCTAAGAAAACAACAAAACATGTAGTGGAACGATGATCATTGGGATCCCCGGCCCAATCAGCATCGGTATAAGCTTTGAGAGATAATGAACCAGATCTAAAACACATACCCCAATCCAATGTACCTTTTATATACCTAAGGATTCTCTTAACAGCAACAAAATGAGAGTACTTGATTAACAGAATAAGCTATATCCGGCATGGTGAAAGTTAAGTACTGCAAAGCTCCCACAATACTCCTATAAGTCTAGGGATCAGAATAAACTGGACTGCCAGTTTTCAAAAGTTTTTTATTTGGATGACAAGGTATGAGACATGGTTTGCAATCAAGCATATTCATCTTAAGTAACAACTCCCTGATATATTAAGATTGATAAACAAACAAACCATGTGCCTGCTATTCTATCTGCAAACCAAGGAAGTAATGCAAAACCCCCAAATCCTTCATATCAAACTCCTTGGTAAGCTAAGTTATAATAGTCTGAATCTGGACATCACTATCGCCAGTAAGAATTATATCATCCACATATAACAGCAAAACAATCATTGATGTGCCATCATGTTTCACAAATAAAGACGGATCAGCATATGATGATTTAAATCCTAAAGAGAGTAAGAACTTTGTGAACCTGTCATTCCAGGCTCTTGGAGCCTGTTTGAGGCTATATAAAGACCGTTGCAATCTACAAACATAGAATTGCCAATGTGTGCAATAGATAAACCTTCTCCACATTTGCACCAGTCACAGTTTCTGTAGAAGAGTAGGGTGCAGCCACTTGAAGATTGGAAAGCTCAGAAGTCATATGATTAGTTGCCCTAGAGTCAAGCAACCAATATTCTTGTGATGGAGATGAAGGAGATCCAGTGGTCTTAGCATTCATGGCAACATGAGAGTAGGTCTGAGACGTCCTACTTGAAGAAGGGAATTGTTGTGGAGAAGATGAATATTGAGGTGGAACACCCAAAGGTAGACCATATGGATAACCAGAAGCATATGGAACAGAAAACTCTTGTGAATGAGAATGATATCCCTGTGGTGGAATGAAAGGCTGAGGAGTATTGTTAGCCCTATCAAAACATGTAGCAGCTGTGTGACCAACCCGATGGCAAATTTGACACCCATTTTGATAACAATTGAGCGCATAGTGACATTTCCTGTCACAGATTTGACACTTCTGTTGAGGTTGATAGGATTGAGATGGTAACATTTGATGGCTTGAAGGTTGATACACAGGTTGAGACTGTAGCTAAAAATGGTTAAATTGGTTCCCTCAAGAGAATTGAGCCTGAGAATACTAAGGTTGAGACCCTAAGAAAAACTTTTTGCCTTTGCCTTTATTTTTGTAATTATTCCCCCTGAAATTATTGTCGGACCCTGATCCAGTTTAAGACACAAAAGCCAACGGACCAGGAGCATGCATATGTGAAACTGAAGTTGGGAAAGGCAATTGTTGAAACTGAGATGCACTGGATGAATTGCCCATATGAATTCCAGAAGTTGAAGATTAAGCAATCATAGCAAACATGAAAGAAGCTCATTTTTTCTAAGGTAGACTCCTCAGCTCTAAGTTGAGACCTTAATTCTTTCAATGACACAAGGTTTTCTCTGCCACGAATCATCGATTTAATTGTGTTATATTCAGGAGGTAAACCACGAAGGGCAACAATGACAATGTCCTCATCAGAGATTACAACTCCAACTGCAGCAAGTTGATCCCTAGTATTCTTAATTCTCTGCAGATACTCATCAATGGTTTCATGCCCTTTCTTGATATTCTGTAAATCAATCTTCATCTAAACAATACTAGTTCGAGCCATATTTGCAAAACGTTCTCTAAGACTCAGCCACATTTCTTGGGAACTCTAACATCCAATTACACAAGACAAGGCAACAGATGATAATGTAGCAATAATAAGAGTAATCATTGCTTTATCATGAATTTTCCACACCTTATATGCATCAGAAATTGCCAATGTAGCATCATCAACCTTTCCTTCAGAATCAGTCTCAACAAACTTGCGAGGACAAGCAACAGAACCATCAACAAAGCCACGGATTTCATTGCCATCTAATAACAACTCCATTTGGAAATTCCAAGTGACATAATTGGAATCATCTAATTTCACAGTGACAGTATTACCCACACTAGGAATTAGAGAAGCAATCGGCGATTGAGTAAGAACTAATTGCGACGGAGTTATCATCTCGAATATGTAAACACAAACAAGAACTTCTTCACACAATGCAAGATTGAAAACAACAACACAATTGACCAAGAATCCCCAAAAATTAGGGTTTATGTTGTAAGATCCCACATCGCCTAGGGGAGTGATCCTTATATATATATTCCCATCTTTACCTAGCACGAGGCTTTTTGGGAGCTCACTGGCTTTATGTTCCATCGGAACTCTGAAGTTAAGCGAGTAGCGCACGAGAGCACTCCCATGATGGGTGACCCACTGGGAAGTTCTCATGTGAGTTCCCAGAAACAAAACCGTGAGGGTGTAGTCGAGGCCCAAAGCAGACAATATCGTGCTACGGTGGTGGAGCAGGCTTGGGATGTGGTGGACCCCGGGCTCGGATGTGACAATTTGGTATCAGAGCCTAACCCTGGCTGTGGTGTGCCGACGAGGACATCGGGCTCTTAAGGAGGGTGGATTGTAAGATCACACATCGTCTAGGGGAGTGATCCTTATATGTATATTCTCATCCCTACCTAGCACGAGGCCTTTTGGGAGCTCATTAACTTTATGTTCCATCGGAACTTCGAAGTTAAGCGAGTAGCGCACGAGAGCACTCCCATGATGGGTGACCCACTGGGAAGTTCTCGTGTGAGTTCACAGAAACTAAACCGTAGTCAGGGCCCAAAGCGGACAATATCGTGCTACGTTGGTGGAGCGAGCCTGGGATGTGGTGGACCCCGGGCCGGGATGTGACATATGTGATCAAGAATCAGGACAACCAACAATCAAGAGGCAACAATCAACAAGCAAACAATTAGAAGAATATCACATTCTCAGAGTAAAAGAATCGATCACCAAACAAAAAATCCCAAAATGCTAGGGTTTAACCAAATTAGACGAAGCCACCGACTACACTGACAATCAACACCTGAGGAAACACTGACCACCAGAGATGAATCACGACTCTAACCAACCAACAACATAGATGCTAAACGAGCGGAAGCAACGAGGATCGTCAATCGACGGCGTGAGCCTCGACCGGCGAAGATACCATGATAACCAAAACAAAGGAAGCAAGAATATCGAAATAACAGAGAGAGTTTGTTGAAAACAGAATTCTCATTACAACCGAATAATCCAATACAAGGCCTTATAAATACACAACTATAACCAACTCAAGTCTTGGACTAATGACATTCAACCACATGGCACACTAATCACGAAACACCTGTCATTACTTAATCCTTCATATCCTAACAGTCTCTTGAAAACGATCCATCTTCATTTTGCAGCCCAACCACATCTAAATTTCATATTAAGTTGCACAAAATTTGCTAAGTTCGCAATCCTTTATACAATTAGTAGTCTAATTTTTTATGAGGAGCCTTCCAACTCAAAGCATCACAATTATTTTGAATACCATTGTCATCAATAGAAAATGTATATAAAGGTAGCAAAAGCTTATTTCGTGTGCTAAAGGATACAACTTGCAACCTTCTCAATATCCAGAACATCAAGCTTATCAAACAACGCCAAAACCTGCACAGCACTTAACGTATATAGTACGTGTGGGTCGTGCCCAATGCTACCTCCAAACCCGCCTGCACAAACAAAATTGTATCATCATTCTCTATGCAACTCTAAATAACCAAAACAAACAATAAAGCTCAAAATAACAGTTCAGTGTTGTTGCACTAATGATTTTTACAAAGTAAAAACCTGAATCATGTTGGCACTGGAGGACCCAGGAAACAACCTCCCTGACATCCACAGCGTGAAGCTTTCCCAGAAGATCGAGAGTGGTCAAACCCCTGTATGCTCCACTCATTCTTATATTCTCCATCACCACCGCCTCAAAAGAATCCTTTCTCTGAGTGCAGCATCACCATAATATAACTCTTAGCTTCATATTACAAACTGAAGGCATGAAAAATATATTTGAACAAAAAGTAGACCTTCTCGACTGATAATAATGAATTCAACATGTTTCTGTGTTGCAAGCTCCCCAATCTGTTTATACTTCAAAATTCTGCAAAGCTGTGCTAACAATGTGTGCAAACAGAAATCGGTCAATGTGATGGTCAACGGTGAGGTAACATCAACTCACAAAATATACACATTTCTCCCGAGACAAATTCCAAATAAGTATCAAAATCAAAGAGTGGTGATTTTTGCACTCCCCTTTTCTCCTTCCAATGCTTATCCCCTCGGTTTTGTCCCTCGATTCTCTTTGATTCATTCAATCCTACGACTACAAAACGAGGCAGAAGTGCACAGCGCAAATAGGGTAGTGTGAAAATCACTTCCTAAACTCAAATTGTCTCAAACATAGATGCACTAAACTGTAAACCAATCACACAAGCATATCAAATGAAAGCATTAACTTGAACTATGTATATTACCTGCAGTTGATCACAAGTTCACAACTGGATACAAAATTGTTCAATTAACATAAGTGAAATTCATACAATCCGTTATTTATCACAACCCAATCGTCAACTGTAGAGCAGCATTTAAATTATGAACTAAACAAATAATAATTCTTATAACGAAGCATGAAAACCAATCAAATGAAAATTAGAGGGAAAAGAAAGACGACTTACCCTTCGACGGAAGAAGAAGGGTTAAATCAAAAAGGGAAGAACCCAAAAACGAGAATTTTTGTTTACTTTCCTGCTAATTCTGGCCTGAGGTAGGGAATGGGTTGGGAACGCCCGGGGGGGGATTATGGGCTCTTATATTTTCTATTTTGTTTTGGGCCTTGGACTTATTGTTGATTAATCATGGTTTTAATTTATTTTTATGAATATCTACTTTTTTTTAAATAACAATTAAAAGTTAAAACTTTTTATATTATTGCTAAGGGAGAGAAGTGTTCGAAACTATTACAATAACTTGGGAGGGGGGACTTTTGAACTCGGAACGCATGGGTAGAAACCCAACATCTTATCCACTAGGATATTGGACCACTTGCGATGAATAATTTTCATTTTGTCTCTTGTTAAGTGTGGATGAGTAGCTATTGTGTCTAGTTCAATACCTAGTTTTGGTTAGCCTAATGTATGATCTAGCCCAAATCTTCCTTGTTTTTTGTGGGGATTATTGGATAAATTAAAAATGTAAAGTGATTTTCGCACTCTATTTTCTCTTCATGCACTCTTATTTCTTTTAGTCTTTTAATTGAATAAATTAAAGAAAAAATGAGGTAGAAAAAAACAAAGAAAATAGTCATAAGGAGAAAACAAAGAATAAAATTCAATACCCTAACTAAAATGTCAACATGCATACCTACACACCAAGTTTTCTTCACCTCATACGAAAGGGGCTAAATATCTATTATGTAAGCATCTTTAATGATGTAGGCAAATAAAGAAGGCAATATTGTACTATATTGATTTATGCGGTATGTTGCCAACTCATTTGTCTCATAAAAAAATTGGTTATCTCCCTGGACTAGGCAAAATCAAATAGGCAACAATGTATTGTATTATTTTATTTCACCTTTTGCTTTATTAATGCTAAAAAATGAGAGGTCAACAAAGATTAATATGGTTGGGCCTAGATGGGCTTGAGATTAAATATGTAAAGAACTTAATAACAAGAATTAAGTGGTTCACCTCTCAAAATTGGATTACGTCCATAGTGCTCATACATATATATATGTATGTATGTATGTATTTGTTGAAGATAGGTTACAAGAGGCGCTCGGTAATAGTCTAATCTTTCTTTTCTCTCTTGTGTCCGATTGGCTACTCCTTTGTTCTTTAGATGACACGTGGTGATAAAGTGACATTTGTTTAGGCATAATTGCATGGTTTTCTGGGCCAACATATACCGAAAGTCTTGCTCGGCCGTATGGAGTCAACGGTACACCATCCCGAGCTCTTGGTCTAAAAGTCTTTATGTCTCTTCACAGACTTCTGACTTTGCTGATGATCAACATGTAGCTCGGAGTTGGTGTATAAGTAGGCATTGTCCTAGGAACTTCGCGTCCACGAAGTTGTCAGTTCGTCAACTTGCCTCCAGCGTTCATAAAGTACTTTACAAGAAGGTGCTCTGTTTCTCTACGAGTCAAACCAACTGTTTAGCAGTCGTCCCTAATGCTCCGAGCTGCTTTTTCTAGTTCTATTGGACCTTGGTCTTCTTTCTTTAATTAGATTTTCTTTAGGCTTTTACTGGGCTTTTCTCAAACCTGTACTATTTTATGGGTGAAAAAGATCCAGCTATGTTTATTGTTCATAGAAAAAAAAATTTGGTGGTAGTGATGATCACCACCCAATTAATTACCTATGGTTGAGTTTGATATACATATTCCTTGCAAAAAAAAAAAAAAATCCTTGTTTTTAATTCATTGCTCGAGTACTTAAGTACATTTTTTTTACACACATGTAAATAATATAGAGCGTTGGTATACCCCATTTGTGAAATGACATAAAGACCTAAACAAAAAAGAATAAAAGAAAAAATATTTTTTATTCAGAAGCCCCAAATTTTGAAGGCAGCACCCACCAAGAGGAGAAGAAGCACACCACGGACGATTATCTGGCGAATATCTTCCTCTTGAAGTCGCAACAAAAGTATGCTTTGAATATGTGTTGGATTCACACCATTGTGATGGAGCATTCAATAAGACTATTTGGATTTAGTACAAAATTACAAATAAAGATGGATAGCTAACTCATTCACTTCTCTTGATAAGATTACAATCTCTCTTTCTCCGGGAAAGGGAGCGGCTGAGGGAAGACGATTTCAGCACGGCGGCATTGGTGAATCAAGGAATTGATGGTGGAGGTGGACAGTGACAGAGTAAAAAACTCTTCTCAGGGGGGGCCTTTAAGACCTAAAAGAAATTAGACCAAATCTAGCAAAAAAATTAATTGGAGAAAATTCTAAGGTTTTTTATTTTTTATTTTTTTATTGGCATGAAAAATTTATGAAACAATAGTGATGGAGCTTCAAAATTTTTACGAAAAGTATGGATGATTATATCATACGGACATTTTTTTTTTGAGCTTTAATGAAAAAGCAAGATTCAAACAATAATGTAAGGTCATAATTTAATACTAGAATAAATTAGGTTGTCATCCCTCATTTCTCCTTCTCATTAATTGAAACATTATTCCTTTTTCATTTTTGATCAAGGTCTCTTGACTTTTCTTGATGTCATTATTTGAATATTAAATCATTTACAAGTCATTATGTGTCAATTTCAAATTGAAAAATTATTAATCATTTTCAAATATAATCTTTTTAGTATATTTTTTTTCATATATTTCTATTTATAATTTGTATCCTTTTTATTTATTTATACCAATATTCTTTTTAGTTCTAACTTGTACCCATAATTATGAATTTAATATGTACCCATATTTTCAATTTAATTTGTACCCATAGTTTTGAATTTTAATATGTACCCTTATTTTAAATATAATTTGTACCAATATTTTTTATGAACGTACCCATGCTAATTATATGTTTTTATTTTATATTTTAAAATATATCAATAGTTATTACTTGCACTATCTTAATAATTTCGTGGGTAGACTTTTTTTTTTTGTTTGCTAGAACTATGTGAAGAACAAATTACTCTATTATTGATTTTTAAGTAATTGTAATATTTGTAACAATATTATTTTCATTTGTTTAAATTTTATATTTTGTTGGATATTAAATGCATAAATGCATGAGTTAAATCTCTTAAATGATGCTAGGGACCTTGATCAAACTATTTAACAAATAAGGTTTCATTCTAACAACTAGATTTATTAGGGACCTGAACTAAAATGACCCTTAAAAATATTAACATGAGACAAAGGGCTAATTATAAGGTTTATAATTTAAAAACAAAACAAAAAGTTGTTGACAACAACTTTAGAACCCATGGGATGGTGGAATTGTCAAACTATTACCCTGAGATATTAATTCATGTTGTAGGCCTATTGACTGAATTGTATTTAGGATAGAGAGGGAGAGAGGCCGACGACAACAGAGAGAGAAGAGAAAGATGTAATTCTGAGGTGTGTGTTGTATCACCCCCTTTTGTGCCTTTATTTATAGTAGTAGGGAAGGTTAAATCCTTACCCTAATAGGATTACAACTCTAATATGAATTAAACTACTAAAGGGAATATACAAAGATACTCCTAGATACACTAGGATTTACGCAATCATATTCCTAATCCAATAGGACTGCAAATTTAAAAGACAGTAGGCAATGGTAGTAAAACTCACAAAACCTCGCTATGGCAAAACCCAAGGTGGGAGAAAAACCTATAGACTAAGGAGAAAAGTGAGAAGTATCCATAATGTTTTAAAACAAAGGTCAAATAGGACAAAAGTAGTGAACTCAACGGAGTATGATCATCCCAGGATGGGTGTCTCATTAAAACCTCGTTAGGTAGCAAAAACTCAGTGGAAAAAATGCTCTTAATCGTAGGAAAAAGAGTACATTAAGATCAAGTGAGTATGCTTCATGATACTCCTCATGAGTTAGACATAACTTCCAAATAAGAGAACTATAAGCAATTTAACTCAGATAATTTACGCATACCGATTCCTTGGACGAGCTTTTGAAAGTAGACTTGGGCAATGACTTGGTGAAGAAATCGGCCAAGTTGTCTTGGGAACCGATTTGCTTAACTTCAATGTTCTGATGCTGTTGTTGCTGGTGAGAATAAAAGAACTTCAGCACTATGTGCTAGGTGTTGTCTCCATTGATGTATCCCTTCTTTAACTTCTCGATACATGCTGCATTGTCTTCAAAGATCGTCGTAGGAAGGTCAACGACGGAAGAAATACTACTAGTACTTTGAATATGTTCCATGACTACTCTCAACCAAAAGTACTTACGCGATGCTTCATGCAAGGCGAGAATCTCAGCATGGTTCGAAGAAGTCACAATTAGCGTTTGCTTGGTAGACCTCCAAGATATAACGGTGTATCCAATGGTGAAGACATAATCCATTTGAGAACATGCCCTATGTGGGTCAGACAGACAACCAACATATGTGTAGCCAACGAGGTGGGAATCAGCTTGAGGACTAAGGGGGGGTGGCGGCTCCTCTCAAGGATTCATGGGTGTAGAACAAGCCCAAATCTGTTGTACACTTGAGGTAACGGAAAATGTCTTCAACATTATTTCAGTGTCTGCGTGTAGGCATATTGTTGTATCTACCTAAAAGATTAATAGCGACGGAGATGTCAGGTCTAGTGCATTGAGCCAAGTACAATAAAGCACTAATTGCACTTAGGTATGGAACTTTAAGCTCCAAAATCTCTTCCTCATCCTTCTTTAGACGGAAGGGATCTCGTTTAGCATCTAGAGTTCGAACAACCATAAGAGTACTCGAAGGCTTCACTTTATCCTCATTAAAACGTCGTAACATCTTCTGGGTGCAGTCCGATTGATGTAATAGGATTCCATCCGAACAATGCTCGATCTCCAGGTCAAGACAATATCGAGTTTTCCCAAGATCTTTCATTTCAAATTCTGATTTCAAGAGAGCGGCTATTTCCTCAAGCTCTACTGGAGTTCCGATGAAGTTCAAGTCGTCGACATAAACTACAACGATCGTAAATTCGGAATATGACTTCTTGATGAACACGCATGGGCATAGTTTGTGTTCACATAACCATGACTTGTCAAATATTCACTCAGACGGTTATACCACATCCGCCAGATTGCTTCAATCTAATTGAGAGAGTGTTCCGTGGTCTGGAACGATTTGAACCAGTCAATGGAAATCCTTCTGGAACGTTCATGTACATTTTCGTATCTAGATCCCCATAAAGATACGCGGTTCCATAAGCTGCATATTCAGTTTTTTGGGAAATTGCCAAACTGATAAGGTAGCGGAACGTTATGATGTCCATTACGGAGGAATACGTCTCCTCGTAATCAATCACGGAGCGTTGAGAGAAATCTTGCGTTACAAGGCGTGCTTTGTATCGCACTATTTCATTCTTCTCATTACGCTTCTTCACGAAAATCCACTTGTAGCCCATAGGCTTCACATGTAGTGGAGTAGGAGCTACAAGCCCAAACACCTTACGTTTCGCGAGGGAATCGAGTTTGACCTAGATTCCTTATTTCCAGTTTGACCAATCCATTCTACATCGACATTCATCAATGGAATGTGGTTCAATGTCATTGCTAAGCATGATGTTGGAAGCAACGGTATACGTGAATGCATATTTGACAATCATCTCATTTCAATTCTAAACCTCATCCAATACTGCGTAATGGACCAAAATCTCACGATTCTCGGGAGGCCGGTATATCTCATCCAAGACATATGCCATTTTCCTCTTTCGGGGTTGTGAATCCTTTGAACCATGGGGCATGCCACATTTCAGGGTAGGAGCATGTGATTGGCTAGTCGTCAGTGTAACTTGCCGTGTAGAAGGTGCGGCTGCCCCATCCTCGGGGACGGTCCGGCCTTCCAAGGTGGTGTTACGAGGTACGTCCATCCTTGTAGGTGCGTTTGCAGCAGGTATATGTGATCTCGTCACCTTTCCTAGATCTGTAAAAGCATCCGGCATGCTTTGAGTGATGTTTTGAAGATCTAGAATACGTCACACTTTAGTTTCAGACTGAGGGGTGCGGGATTCTAAATGAGACATAGTGGGAGTAATCTAAGACAATTCACGGCGTTCTACATAAACGTTAGTGATCTTATCTCCCCATAACGACGGGAAAACTGTCTCATCAAAGTGACAATCTGTAAAACATGCGGTAAAGAGATCTCCTATCAATGGCTCTAAGTAGTGAATAATGGATGGCGAATCATAACCGACATAGATTCCCATTTTTCTTTGAGGACCCATTTTGGTACGTAGTGGTGGGGCTATTGGCACATAGGTTGCGCACCCAAACACACGTACCAAGGGAGCATGCTTTGCAAAGCGGATGGCCGGGATAAGATTTCAAGTGATGCCCATATAATGCTTTGAGGATATGGTGCATTTATCTCGTCCGGGGTGTCCCATTCGATCATGCCAAAGCAGCAAAGTGTTATGGAATTCGTTCATAGGGTCGGCCACGAGATGGGTCTCAATGACGCGAATGGTTATTATGTACAACCCACTCGGGAGACATTCCAGCTTCTCGTGAATACGCTTCTGGCCATATTCGTAAGAATTGATACAAAAAAATTCAGAACCATTCTTTTCAGTGGTTTCAACATGATATTGATTATCTCGAATATCTCTAAAACTCATCAACATTCTTCCGAAACGTGGAGAATAAAGTGCCTCTTTAATGGTTAATTTAGTACAATTGGACAAAATAATACGGGCCTTTCCGTATCCTTCTATCAGATTGGATGAGCCTGAGAGGGTTGTCAGAGGTGCTTTTTTAGGTACAAAGTAAAATAGTGTTTCTCATGCAATATGGTGTGCGTGGTGGCACTATCAGCTAGACAACTAACTTCTCTAGTAGTCAGACCTAGAAATAAATTAATTGAATCGGTCACATGCATAAATATAATTCCATTCATTCAATTAATCAATTCGAGAAATAATATCCATAAAATAATTATCCATAATTCAAAACAAACCAAAACCAAACAAATAATTCCAAATACTTAGAAAAATTGTCCAAAAATTAAACCATAAACCTAAAATTTAGGGGGGGGGGTTCGGCCACTAGGGGTGTAAAAACACCCTAACATGTCTTAGAAAAATAAAACTTTATTCTTCCATAAGAGCAGATGCAACCTGAAAATCTGAAATATCCAGAGGTGTAGTAGCATATTTGGGAAGTTCTACAAGCGCAAAGTTAGACTCACATTGGGAATGATACTTGGCAATACCCTCGGCGGTAGCTCAGCATACACGTGACCAATGATCCTTTGATCCATAGCGATAGCACATGTCCAATTCAATGGAAGCCGATTGAACGATAGCTTTTCCCTTGTTCTTGAAGTTTGGGGCTTTAGGGGCAAGGGGTTGGCGCTTCTGGGTCAAATTTCCTCCATTGGGTGGGCCTCTATTTTGTTGATCTTGGGCCCGTGGTGGGGCTTGCTGCCCTTTTCCACGGCCACGACGAGATGTTCGTCGGTTGTGGCTGCTAGAATTGGTCGCATGTGCTTCAGGCATGGCGTTCGAACCAGTGGGTCGAGCTTGATGAATCTTCATCAAAAGCTGGTTCTGCTTTTCAACGAGAAGGAAAAAAGATATCAAATCCGAAAATTTGGTGAACTTTTGTGCCCTATATTGTTGATGCAGGACAATATTGGTGACATTAAAGGTCGAATAAGTATTCTCCAGGAGATCCTGTTCCGTTAAGTCATCGTTACAAAACTTAAGTAGTTGTTGGATTCTATAAACTTCAGAGTTGTATTCATTCACAAACTTAAAGTCTTGGAAGCGTAAATGCTGCCAGTCGTGTCTTGTTTCAGGCAAGTAAATGTCTTTCTGGTGATCGAAGCGATCGGCCAGAGCAAGCCAGAGGGTACGTGGATCCTCTTCTGCAAGGTACTCGGTCTGCAGTGCATCATGATTGTGTCTGCCGATGAAGATCATAGCAGTAGCTTCTAAGCTTCGTCGACGGGTGCATCATCGGTAGGTTCCTCGATAGTAGCTCTAAGACAATTTGCAGTAAGATGGAGCTTCACGTCTTGAACCCACTTCAGGTGGTTTCTTCCAGAGACTTCTAGAGCGGTGAAATTGAGCTTGTTCAAGTTCGACATGTCCCTAAACGGAGGGTACAACAAAATGTGGTTAGTCATATAGAGAGCCATAGACATATATCGTAGAACATTTGGGTTTTATAGACATGTATTGGCTTAATTTAAGCATGAAAGCTACGGTTTTCATGTGTGGTAAGTTTTGAATGAAAACTTCGGGTTTCAAAGGCACTAAATTTGAAACTACATGTTCGATTTAGTTATGAACGTTCAGTTCATATATAAAGATACCTGCAAGAACACATAATACAATATACAATAAAGTGTAGTGGATTTGTGGATTACTTCAGGAACCCAAGTGTGAGTGCTTCGGGACTACAAAAGATAGTCAACAGTTCAAAGAAACGAAATAATTTGTTGAATCGTTAGTTGCCAAAAGTGAGCTTCAGGCCAATAATTTTGGATTAATTGTCAGATTAATGAACTGATGGTCACTTTAATTAATTCAATAGATCAGGACCATTCGGGGTCAATTGTAGAAACAAAAATAATTGTAACATTCGGGTTAATATTACAGAGAATGCCAAAAAATAGCATTAGATTTGAAAAAGCATAGCCCAATTATGGTGGGCATGGGTGTTATGAGTAGGGCAAAGCTCCAAAGGGCATATTGGGTCTCGGGTGGCTACGGAACAACCCAAACATGGATGCAGGCCACATGCTGTGTGGCTAGGATAAGCCCAGCAGCAAAATTGTTGGCTTTTGGGCCAAAAATGGCTTAGGTGCAGAGGCCCAGCACAAGGCTGGCCTGGGGTGTGGGTACGCGCAAAGCCCAGCAAAGCTGGCTTTGGTTTTGGGCTGGTCTAGGCATGCCTAGCCGCATGGGCCGGGTCAATGGAACGAGCCGAGCAGGCTTCAGGCATGCTGGTATGGGCCGAGTCTTGAGGCCCGTTTATAATTCAACCCAGGCCTATGCCTGGTTGCAGTTTAATGGCAGCAAGCCCAAAAGGTTGCTGCGATCGGTCCAAGGTGTCGAAAATGACACTGTTCCAAAGGTTTTCTCCATGCGGCTGGGCTACAGGCTAGCGTGGTGGTCCGGTGGTGGTGCCACGTGGTGCAGCGGCGGTGCCGCATAAATCCCAGATTTTTTTTTTTTAATTCTAGAGGTTAAAAACCCTAATTGCTTATAAATTGATTTTGATGCTTTGACTCACAAATTTCACATAGTATAATTGTGTATTGCATGAACAAGTATATATATTGACAAAATATATGAACATATATACAATATATATAATTGGAAGGAAAATATAAATATAAGGGGTTCATGCATGATGGGGAATGTTTTCATGCTTCAAGGTTTTTCCAAATATCTTAATTTATTTTAGAAGAACCTGATTGGCAGAAAATAATTGAAAGCCTTTGATGTTGTAGAAGAAAGCCTCATCCACGATCCTTCAGTTTCTTAGCTTCTGGAAAGAGTGTGATGATAACGTGTTATAGGCCTATTTGACTGAACTGTATTTAGGACAGAGAGGGAGAGAGGCTAGCGGCAACAAAGAGAGAAGAGAAAGATGTAATTCTGAGGTGTGTGTTGTATCAACCCATTGTGCCTTTATTTATAGTAGTAGGGAAGGTTAAATCCTTACCCTAATAGGATTACAACTATAATAGGAATTAAACTACTAAGGGGAATATACAAAGATATTCCTAGATACACTAGGATTTACACAATCATATTTCTAATCCAATAGGACTGCAACAATTCAAACATAATTAATTGAATTCTACTTTAACTTGTATAGAACTTGTCTTATACGATGAGACTCAAAAAGGAATTAGATTTTATATGGTGAAACAAAAGGTTAATAATAAATATAAAGTTTAGTTTTAAAAAAACAAAACAAAAGTTGTTGACAATGACTTTCAAACCCATGGGATGGTGGAACTGTCAAACTGCACAGACCAATGCACTACAAGCTCTTTATTACCAAACTTGGATTGGGATCCTAGTCGGATCCTCTTTGTGGGGATCCGGATGATCAATTTATTATGTCCGTTTATCGTACATTGTGCGATAATAAATTATTTTAAATTTTTTATTTAAAATTAAATATAAACAATATCTAATGAAAACTGACCACACGATGTATGGTGAACGAACACGATAGATTAATCCTCCAGATCTCCACAAAGAGGATCTGAAGATGATCCTCATCCGCCAAACTTAGCAGGCAATAACTATATATTAATAAATTTCAAGATAGGCCTAGGCCTCACCTGGCCTCTATGTGGCTCCACCTTGAATGTGGATGTGTGGAGAGGCTGCTATGTTTTAAAAATAGAAATATGATGGATGGTGATATAAGGTGGATAAGAAAATAAAACAAATGGGTGGGTCTAGCCACTCTCAAAGTATATAAGACTGTAACATAACTAAAACTAAAAATAAAACATAACCACAAAACACGTGAAATTGAAAAAACATGTGCTGAGTATCAAACTAAACATGGTAAATACCAAAGATATATATGACAATATTTGGGAATTTCTAATATATTCATTAATCTCCAAAGTGGAGTATATATAGGAGTTACAATTGGTATTACATATGTACTTTACCAATGTGGGACAATAAACTACTATTTACACTTCAACTAATATATAACTCGCAACACTCCCCCTCAAATTGGTGCAAAGATGTCACGCATGCCCAACTTGTCAAGCGAGTTGGAAAACACACTATTAGACACATCATTAGTAAGAACATCAACAAGTTGATCTTTAGATCCCACAAACGGAAATATAATAATTTCAGCATCCAACTTTTCCTTGATGAAATGTCGATCAATCTCCACATGTTTTGTTCGATCATGTTGCACTGGATTATGAACAATCTCAATAGCAGCCTTGTTATCACAATGAAGTTTCATAACACCCTTGGGTTTAAACCCAAGATCTCTCAACAATTTTTTCAACCACAACAACTCACATACACCATGAGACATACCACGAAACTCAGCCTCTGCACTTGACCTAGCCACCACTTTTTGTTTCTTGCTTCTCCAAGTAACTAAATTACCACCCACAAACGTAAAGTATCCAGATGTAGATCGTCGATCAGTGATAAAACCTGCCCAATCTGCATCTGTATACCCTTCGACATTCAAATGACCATTCATGGAGAAAATCAAGCCTCTGCCAGAAGCCATTTTCAAGTACCTCAAAATACGGGTTACTGCATCCATATGAGCTTCACTAGGTGAGTGCATAAATTGACTTACCACACTAACTGCATAAGCAATGTCAGGGCGAGTGTGAGACAAATAAATTAATCTCCTCACAAGCCTCTGATACCGTTCATTTTGAGTAGGAACTTGATCTGGAAATAAGCCCAAACGATGATTCTGCTCAATCGGAGTGTCAATAGGTTTGCAATCTAACATACCTATTTCAGCTAACAAATTAAGAACATACTTCTGTTGGGACAAAAAAATATCATGCTTAGATCGTGCAACCTCGATTCCAAGAAAATACTTCAATTAACCTAATTCTTTCATCTCAAATTCAGTAGCTAGGTACTTTTGAAGGCGTTGTATCTCCTTCTGATCATCCCCAGTCACTATCATGTCATCAATATAAATAATCAATGCAGTTAGCTTACTATTTTGTCGCTTTAGAAACAAAGTATGATATGAATGACTCTGGATATAACCAAACTTCTTCATTGAACTTGTAAACCTCCCAAACCACACTCTAGGAGATTGTTTCAAACCATACAAAGCCTTTCGTAACCTGCATACAACACGTTTTCCAGGAGATGTTCCGATACCAAGTGGGAGATCCATATAAACTTCCTCATTAAGATCACCATGAAGGAAAGCATTCTTAACATGAAATTGCAATAGAGGCCAATCCTGGTTTGCTGCTAAGGACAGAAGAACATGCACAATATTAAGTTTGGCAACATGAGCAAAAGTCTCCTGATAGTCCACGCCATAGGTTTGAGTATAACCCTTAGCAACTAATCTGGCTTTATACCGGTCAATAGAACCATCTGCTTTGTGCTTAATATTGAACACTCATCTACATCCAACAGCTTTCTTCCCGTTTGGTAAAGGAACTAAATCCCAAGTAGAATTCTTTTCCAAAGCTTCCATCTCAACTTTCATGGCATCAACCCATTTAGGATCAGACAAAGCATCTTGCAATTTTGTTGGAATTGATA
Organism: Malus fusca; assembly: GCA_035220775.1. NCBI lineage: Eukaryota > Viridiplantae > Streptophyta > Magnoliopsida > Rosales > Rosaceae > Malus > Malus fusca. The sequence continues at coordinate 7,047,825 of CM069075.1, forward strand.
CACTAGATAGCTGACATATGTAAGATGCATATGGTTTGGACAAACGATGAGTAGACACATAATTGTTGATAGGATATTTGGCTTTGGCATGCATATCAGGCTCATATTGTACTCTAGGTTTTCCACGATTAGCTCGTGAAGGCAACTGATAAGTAGAAGAATCGTCAGAATTTACCTCATGTATGCCACCATATTGTACCAAACTGTTAGAAGAATCATCACTGGACGAACCATCATCAGGCAACTCGTTAGACATACCAGTAGCAGGCAACCGATAATCAGAAGGTAATTCGTCAGACACACTAACAGGCAACTCGCTGGGCACATTTAATCTGTCGTCAGTAGAAATAGTTTCGGGAATGACAGGTGATTGATCACCATCTGTAGCCGACTGATCAGTATAACGTAACATAATAGGTTATGTTCCCAACTCTGCCTGTAACACATCATCCATACCATCTCTTCGAATCTGCTCTTCATTCCCCCTCTCCCCCTGAAGTGGAGAGTAGGAAGAGGGCTTCACAAAATACGAAACTTCCTTATGGAAGGTGACATCCATGGTGATATAAGTTTTCTGAGTCGAAGGATGATAACACTTATAGCTTTTTTATTGTTAGCATACCCAATAAATACACATTGGAGAGCACATGCATCAAGTTTACTCCGCTGATGAGAGTAGACATGCACATACGCAATACACCCAAACACTTTCGGAGGAAGCTTTGATACAGAAACAAGAGAAACATGTTTTTGTAGCACATCAAGCGGTGTCTGAAAATCAAGAACCCTACTTGGAACACGATTGATAAAATACACAGCAGCCAAAACAGCATGACCCCATAAATGATTAGGAACACATTTATCCAACATCAAGGAGCGAGCAACCTCCATTATTTGACGATTCTTCCGTTCAGACAACACCATTTTGTTGGGGTGTAAACGGAGTAGTCGTCTAGTGAATAATACCATGATCACGAAAAAAGCATGCCAAAGTGTGATTCGCATATTCTCCTCCGTTATCAGACCAGAAGACCTTAACTTTGGTTTGAAATTGAGTAGACACCATTGTACAAAATTCTTGAAGAAGAAACGGAACATCACTCTTATTCTTCATCAAGAACACCCAAGTTAACCGAGTACAACAATATCCTCCATAGTCAAGATGTACAAACCCCCTATTCTTTTACCACGACCAATTATCTTCTGAGTTTGAATGTTTTGAAAATAACAATATGTAGGGTAGAAGTGAGCATAACAATATAAGGTATCAAGAAGTTTTCCTACCGACAAAAGATTGCACTTAACATCAGGAACAAGTAAAGCGTGGACCAGTGATAAGGTCGGAGTAAGAGAGATAGTGCATTCACCATTCACAGGGGAATGTGCTCCATTTGCACTTGTAATATACGGATCACGAATATAGTCACATAACTTATCAAACACTCTAGGATCACAGGTCACATGATCAGTGGCCCCAGTATCAAATATTCATTTATATGTTCCACAAAGATGCATAATAACACTATGATTATATTGAGCCATTGAACTAAATCACGAACAATAAAGGCACAAAAGATTCGCAGCGGAATAAAAACAATTTACCCGAACACTATAGCAAATCACTGTTTACGGCACTGTAGCAGCATACTATTCAAAATACTGTAGCAATCACTGTTACTGCACTGCAGAGGATCACTGTTCACAAAGCAAATCACTGTTCATGCAATGTAGCAAGCGATGTACTGTAGCGCGACACTATTCATTTTTTTTTTCTTTTCAACGAGGGAAATCACGACAAAAGTGGGCACAAAATTGAAGCACACAAGTCACCAAGAGCGAACTGCTCTGATACCATATCAAACTAAATATGGTAAATACCAAAGATATATATGACAATATTTGGGAATTTCTAATATATTCATTATTCTCCAAAGTGGAGTATATATAGGAGTTACAATTGGTATTACATATGTACTTCATCAATATGAGACAATAAACTACTATTTACACTTCACCTAATATATAAAACTGAGGACTACTGAATAATCCCATCAATATCAACGGTGACTAATTCCAAATACATGCATATAATTTTCTGTTTCGTTCTTTCATTTGGCTGTCCCACATTTTTAATTTTCATCGTTAAAAGCATGCAACCTCTTTTTCTTCAACGACAAACGGGCCTGGTCCTTCACGAGGTTAGAAGTCCTAGAAACTGGGACATGTTGGACCACGAAACAAAGCAACAAGGACATGCTGACGAGAAGCATGAGCTTTATCGAAAATAATTTGAAACGAGAGAGCACGAGAAACTTGCAGTAACACGGACATGCTGATGAGAGGCATGAGCTTGATCGAAAATATTAGGGTAAATTACATAGTAGCCCATCGGGTTTGAAGTCTATTATAACCCCATACAACATTTTTAAAACATTTCACTTTCATACCTCACGTTCTATTTTATTTCAAAATAATACCTCCGTTACATTTTCCATCCATTGATCCGTTAAGTGCTGACGTGGCTGCCACATTTATGCCATGTAGCAAATTTTTTTTTAAAAAAAAACCTTAATCTTCTAAATTAAAAAATAAAAAAAAACCAGAAAACTTGAAACCCAGATCCCATTATCCCCCAACCCCTGAAACCTTGGAAGAAGAAGGGAAAAAAAAAAAAAAAAACCCAAAAAACTTGATTATCACCCCGCGCGCGCGCGCGAGAACCCAAATCCCATAAGCCCCTCATACCTGCAACCCATAACCCAGATCCCATAAGCCCCCACCCACCCTCTTCCCTCCTCTACACACCCCACTCAAATCCACACCTATTCCTCCCATTTTCACCTCACGAACCCAACGATGGAGGTCGGGATCTGGGGTTTTTTCTTTTTTTTTTCTGGGTTGCAGATAGGGGTCAGGGGAAGAAGATGAAGGTGGGGGAAAAGAGAGGGGAGGAGGAGGGGGGAAGACGACGAACTGAAGGGTTTTTTTTTTTTTTTTTAATTTTTTTTTTGGGTTGCGGAAGAAGATGAAGATGAAGATCCGGGGGGAGGGGGGTTGCAGGAAAATGGGATGGGTTGCATGTACGAGGGGCTTATGGGATTTGGGTTCGCGCCGCGGGGGGGGTGGTGTTGTTGGGGGTGGATAATGGGATCTGGGGAATAATGTGTTAGGGGGGATAGGGGATAATGGGATATGGGTTTCGTAGGCGGGAGGGGGGGGGATAATCAAGTTTTTTGGTTTCTTTTTTTTTTTTTTTACCTTCTTCTTCCAAGGTTCTGGGGTTGGGGGATAATGGGATTTGGATTTCAAGTTTTCTGGTTTTTATTTATTTATTTAGAATTTTAAGGTTTTTTAAAAAAAATTAAATTTTTTTTTTTGCCATGTGGCACACATTTGGCAACCACGTGGCACAAATGTGGCAGCCACGTTAGCACTTAACGGATCAATGGATGGAAAATGTAACGGAGGTATTATTTTGAAATAAAATAGAACGTGAGTTATGAAAGTGAAATGTTTTAAAAATGTTGTATGGGGTTGTAACATACCTCAAACATGAGAGGTTACTATGTAATTTACCCAAAATAATATGAACCAAGAGAGCACGAGAAACACGCATACCATGCATCACTGCCTATATATATGTCCATCTTTTGATATGAAATTCACATACATACTTCTTGTAGCTTCAGCTTCTTGCATTCAGCCACATTGCTCCTCGATGCATAAGAATACGCCTCTTCGAAGCCCTGGCGCCTACAAGCCAAGCATATGGAGTTACGATTTTATTCAGTCCTTGAAGATTGATCATAATACCCTACAGGTGATTCATCGATTTGGGATTACGATTTTAATTATGACAATTTTTTTTCTTTCTCTCTTATGTGTCCATTTGCACTTTTTGTTTAGTATTTAAAAGACCCAAAAAAGTCCATGCCATTGGAACGTGACATGCATCAAAAACCTCGTGATGTTAAATTTTGTTTTGAAGCCTTTTGCTCATACATATTGAATTGTACATGCACGTAGTTAAATTGGATATAGTATCAATGTAATTAGTAGTAGATCGTTGGACCGAATTTGAAAATGCAATATATGATACAAGTTTGGAGAAATTAGGTTCTCATCCCTCATTTTGCTATTCCATTGATTAAAACCTTATTTCTTTTCAATTTTTTGATCAAGGTCCTTGAGTATTAATAATATAATTAATTATTTCAATAATAAAATATTTTTACCTAAAATTATTCATTTAGTATTAAAAATGTTACAATTAGTATATTTATATTTATGGTTAAATTTTTTATCATATATTTTTATTTTTAGTTTGTACCCATTTTTAATTTGCAAACCTTTTTTAATTTGTACCAATTTTCTTTTCAGTTTTAATTTGTACCCATATATTAATTTCTTTTTGTGCCCATGTGTTTGCCGTCATGTGACATTGTATAATTAATCAATGATAGAAAAATTACATATGGTATATTTATGTTTTATGGCTAAACTTTGTATCATATATTTATATTTTTAGTTTGTACCAATTTTAATTTGCAACCTTTTTTTTTAATTTGTAGTATTTTATTTTTAGTTTTAATTTGTACCCATGTATTAATTTCTTTTGCGCCCATATTTTTTAAATTTCATTTATACATAATTTTTCAATCTTTTATTTGTACCCTAATTTATTTATAATGTACTCATTCTTTTTTATTAATTTACCACTTTGTTATATGTGAAATGTACCAATTTTTTTAACACTATGGATACATTCTTTTGCCATTTATTATTTCTTATTGTGACATAGTTTTTATCCATTATATTCAATTAAAAAGTTTGAATTTTTTTATTGTAGCCGTTTCTAATAGTATTATAATGAGGTATTTTAAATTTATAAGATTAGAAATCTCATAAAACATCAAACAAGTAATGTCAAAACTATAAAAGTATAAATATTAATAGTAATATAATGAGGTTTACAAAGTCAAGGGACTTTGATCAAACTTTGAATATCATTAAAGTTTTAATCAAAGAGTGTTAAAGACTAGGGACCACATGCAAAGTATCCCTACAAGTTTTATCTAGACGTATTACTTACAATTACTTACTATTGTAGGATAAAGTATACAAGGATGGGTGGAAGTTCATTGAAGAGAAAGTTAAGCATATGATTGATTACGCTGATGATGATACCAACACGCTGATGGCGCTTGAGCTCATTGATGACATCCAACGGTTAGGTTTGGGATATCACTTTGAAGAGGACATAACGAGAGCCCTTGATAAAATATTGAACAACATTGATGGCCAGGGAACTGACCAGAGTCTCCACCTCACTGCTCTCAGCTTTAGGCTCCTTAGACAACATGGATTTGAGGTCTCCCAAGGTATGTAATAAGCAAACATTTTGTTATTTATTGTTACAAACGATAGATAATCTACACTAAATTTATCTAAATTATAGAATAGGATTTTAACCCAGAAAGTACCTTAAATCTAAACAAAGTACACCTAAATTTAACGTTTTATCGGTTGCAACTCAACATTACGATTTAGTGATATTTATCTTCACTTGTAAGTTCAAAAATGGAGAGTTTGCAACCAATTTATTCTCTCATCCCTTTAGTGTAAATATATCAATGGATAAAAAAATACATTTATCATTTACAGTTGATACCACATACTTTAATTCGGTATAATTACATCAAAACTATATTTAGTAGGATTCTAGCTCGTATTGATACATATGCGAGACTTAAGGTGCAAGGCTTCTACAAAATAGAAATAGTTTTGGAGATGCGGGCTTCCCTACTATCAGTTTTGGTTATTAGCGCTATACCATGTATGAACTCAGCCTACTATCAGTTTTGGTTATTAGCGCTATACCATGTATGAACTCACTTATACTATGTTTCAATGAGAGAATTGTGATTTACAAATAATAGTAGACTTAATGCTTAAAAATGCACTTGAAGAAAACGCTATAACAACGAACTACTCAAGCACTTGAAAGGTGATTTTGAAACACGGCAAAAATACAAAATGCCCTACAAATTAAGACATTGAACAAAGAACTTTCAAATTTTCTTCTTGTCATTTTCAAGTCTCTCTTTCTAAATGCACCATTAAAGTTTTTCCATCTGAATTACTAGATATGTTTATAATAAACGTGTATGAAACTCAGATGTATTCAGTAAGTTCACGGACGGTAATGGAAGTTTCAAGGCATGGCTTTGCAAGGATGTAAAAGGAATGTTGAGTCTGTACGAAGCTTCATATTTTGCTTTCGAAGGAGAGAGCCTGTTGGATGAGGGCCTTGCATTCTCAACCATTTGTCTCAAGAACCTCAGTGGAGCTAATGTTACCAAAGGACTAGCAGAACAAGTGAGTCATGCACTGGAACTTCCACTACACCATAGAATGCAAAGATTAGAAGCTAGACGGTATATTGAGGCATACAATAAAAGGCCCGATGCAAATCAGGCGCTACTTGAAATTGCCAACCGAGATTTTAACTGGGTGCAATGCACACTCCAAAGGGATCTTCAAGAAGTATCGAGGTAACTATATTTGGGAAGAAAGAATCAAACACAGGATTAGGAGTACAACTGTATATATGTTTTAAACCATCAAGGGAATTATATACTTGCGACCATAAGCATTATCTTAATTCAGTCAGTGTATTTGCTTCATTGATATTGCATTTAGGTGGTGGGTGGATATAGGCTTGGCAAAAAAGTTGAGCTTCACCAGAGACAGATTGATGGAGTGCTTTTTTTGGTCGGTTGGAATCGTCTTTGAACCTCAACACAGTCATGCCAGGAAAGGGCTGGCAAAAGTGGCTGCTCTAGTAACCACAATTGATGATGTCTATGATGTTTATGGTACTTTGGATGAACTAGAGCTTTTTACATCTGCAGTTGAAAGGTTAGAAATTTTCTATTGTGTTTATATATATAAATTTAGATTGCGCGGGATGATCTCTTCTACGCGTTTCATTAATTAACAACTGTCTTAATTAATCCTTAATTGCGTACTTATGCTACTCAGATGGGATATCAAAGCTATACAAACTCTCCCAAATTACATGAAGCTTTGTTTTCTAGCTCTTTACAACACAGTGAATGAGATGGTTTATGACACTTTAAAGGAGCAAGGAGAAAACATTCTCCCTTATGTCACAAAAGCTGTACGTACACTACATTCATATTATCATATATCAACAATGCTACTTAGACATATAAAATTAACTAGATTAATAATATCATATTATTCTCCAATTAAATTATAACTTCAGTTTCCAATAGTAATTAACTGCAATCTTTTGAATCATATATATCTCAGTGGGCTGATTTGTGCAAAGCATTTCTAAAGGAGACGACGTGGTGCTATAACAAGCACACACCCATATTTGAAGAATATATTGACAATGCATGGATATCAGTCTCAGGGGTGGTGTTCTTAGTTCATACATATTTTCTCCTCAACCCAAAGATCACAAAGCAAGCACTTGAATGCTTAGAGAATCATCACAACCTCTTGCGTTGGCCATCTCTTATTTTCCGGCTTTCTAATGATTTGAGTACTTCAGCAGTACGTATTTAATTCAAAGTCGTTCAATAACTATTTTAGTTTTTCATTTTTAGACTGAAGATTAAAAATTTGTTTAGTAACTTTGTACAGCTCTTAGGTTTTTAAATAAAAAAATAAAATCTGAAAACCAAAATAAAACTAAATTTTGAAAGGAAAATGATAAAAACACACTATTTTTTTCCTTCCTACAAGTCCCTGTTTAATTTTGTATCACTATTTCATTTAATTTATTCAATCTAATGTTTGAAATAAAAAGCAGTGTGCGAGAGTCTAAAAATAGTGTAAAAATCAACTCCTATATTGAAAACTCACAAAGTTTACAACAAGTTTTTAATTAAAAAAAAAACAGAATAATTATCAAACGACCATTTTATTTCTTTTTAATCAGTACTTTAATGCATCATGCATGCATCAGTTTATCTTCACATTAATATTCTATATATATGAATTTGTTGTTACACTGCAGGCAGAAGTGGAGAGAGGAGAAACTGCGAACTCAATCTCATGCATGATGCGTGGCAGTCTAAATGTTTCTGAGGAATCTGCTCGTCAATATATAAGTAATTTGGTTGAAAATAGTTGGAAGAAGCTGAACAAAGATGGAGCTTCTGCATCTCCATTTACAAAGCAATTTGTAAAAGCAGCAATAAACCTTGCTCGGATTTCCCAATGCGTATACCAATATGGTGATGGGCACGGAGCTCCAGACACAAGAGCAAAGAATCGAATCATATCAGTGATTGTCGATCCCATTTAAAGACCATAACACATACACTTAGGAGTTGGGACAAGGATGGTCTGCTCTACTTGTTCCCGTGCCCTCCCATGCCTTCCTGTTTGTGTGGTCACGGTTAAGCCACGTCAACATTTTATATTACTATTCATTTTTGTCTTATTATCTCTATAAAAAAAAACAATATAAAATATTGACTTGGCTTAACCGTGACCACACAAAACAGAAGAGCACGGAAGGGCACGGGAACAAAAAGGGCAGACAATCCTTGTCCCTTACACTTATATATGTTGGATGATTTTCCTTAAAAAAAAAATAATATGTTGGATGGTTATTAGCCGCTAACATAGTGGCATTTATTTTAGTTTCTTGTTCGATTTTTCAATATGTATTAGACTAAAATGTTTGTATTTAATCTAAATGTCATGTGATATTTGATATTTAATTTCTCAAAGCTCCAAATAGTTTTTGGTGTTTAAAAATTAAAAGCCATTTGACTGGTTAATACTAATATGTATAAAAAAAAGTGTGATTGGATGATACTGCATATCAATACAAAATTGACAAAAAATCGACAAATCATTATCAAGTGTTGTAGTCTTGTAGATTAATATTTATTACCAAAACTATACGTCTTCTTATATAAGGAGATGTATAATTTGGATAATAGATAATTATATAATTCCAACAGAAAGTTTATATGAATTTTTTATTTCTCACACATCCCTTGTTAATTTTTATCATTTGATCTTCTTTAATTCATTCGATCCGACGGACGAAAATCAAAATGGTGTTTGAGAAGTAAAAAGGAGTGTGTGTATAGCACACCCCTTTCTTTAATATCACATATGAAATGGATAGAAGAACAACCATTCCATGCAAGTTATGAATCAATGCAAAGCCTTTTTCATGAAATAGTTAATGGATATTAAAAAAAAAAAACAAAATTTACCAGATAATCACTTGATTTGATAATCAATTTTTTTGTGGGTTTGATTTAGGGGTGGGCAAATGGGTATAGGAACCGCGGGTCGGGGCAGGTACGGGCTGGTTTCAATTTTTTCATAAGAGAGACAGGACGGGGCAGGGCGGGTCTTTGAAATTTTAAGGGCGGGCTGGGTCCAAATGTATAGAAAAAGGGGGCCACCATGCACAGCAGCCGCCACGTCAGTCTCCCCTCCCCGGCCCTCGTCGAGCCAATTTTTCAAGTCCTAAGACTCCCAAAAAATTAAGAAGAAGAAAATTCAAATTTTTCTTACCTTGGTGCGGCACGAAGAAGAAGAACAACGAGAGACGACTCTTTGCAAGGGCAAGAGAAGAAGAAAGGTAGGGGAGGGGGAAAAATTTTCCTTTGACTTCTCTCTTCCTTGTTGGAATGATGATTGTTCTCCAAATTTATTTAATCCCCTTCTTAAGGTAAAATTAAATAGGTATTGGAGGCAATTGGTTTCCTTTTCCTAGAAAAAATCTATCTCCGTATCAAGAGAGGAGATCAAGTTCAAATTGGGAAACAACCCTACAAACCTATGCAGCTTGGGATTTCTACACCTACTACCCCTTTTTTATGCGTAACGCAGTAGGTGTAGGGGCATTTGTGGAGCCTAAAATAATCCTAAAAATTCTAGAGGCAACATGTGGACTTTTGCTCAAGAAAGACAAGATTGCCCTCAATAAATGGGCAGACTCTTCTGATACTCCCACGCGCAGTTCATACCCCTTAAGGTCCCAGCAGCTGAATACGATTGCCCACAGCTCACCTGCCCTTGGCAAGGAAATGTCAAAGCATTAAAGATAATGATTAATTACCCAAATCATATCTTTAATACATAAGATTGACTCCGATCAAGTAAGTAATCCCAATTTAAATCAATTAGGGATAATTACTCCATTATCTCAAGATATTATTTCCTATTTAATATCTTGAGAATATTTCTCCATAAACATTGGCCAATAGGATGCCGCCATGTGTAGGGTAAAACCCTAACGTTATGATCGGCCCTCTCCCCTATATATACCCACTACTACAATATATGCTATCACCGTCGGAGCAAAAACCGACGAGAAATCCGATTTTCTGTCGATCCGACATAAAACAATGTAATGTCGCATTTTCAAAGCGACATTATTGCTAGCGTCACGAAAGGGCTTTAGCGTCGGTTTGTTGGCTTAAACCGCCACTAAATAGCGTCGCTTTAAAGCGACACTAAAATTCACGTCGCTTTAAAGCGACGTTCATAGGCAATTTAATTGTAAAATATCCATCCTACTATCGCTTTTAAACGACATCGAAATAAAATTAAATCAATTTAATATCCCATAAACCGACGTCAAATAACAATTAAATAAATAAAATATGCAAACTAATAACGGTCTTAACCGACACCACCTTTGTTAATAATAATAAAAAAAATCCGACAAACTGCATTCGTCTTCAATTAATTGTAACAGAAAAAATTTATATATTTACAATAATAAATTTCAAGGCCAAAATAAACACTAATGAAAATAATTAACAAGAAATATAGTGCCAAAATACACAAATATTGTACATCTAACGTTCCACTTAATATAAAAAAACTCATCCGTCACAACAACTACTAAATCCGACATTACAAACATAACATAAAAAAGACAAAAAAGATAGAACGATTAAAAGTGTCATATTTAGCCGACAAGATAGCGAACCAAATATACTACTGAACCGAATCTGCGCCTGAACGTGGCACAGATCCTTCTCGTCCTTGACGTCCTATATCTAAAGCCAACATCCTTGACAAGTCCACATCAGATCCAACACCAGCAAGCATTTCAGCAAACCCCCCAGCTGGAAATTCAGGACAAGGAGCAGCCATCTCGGGTCGATATACTGGCACTTGATAAGGCAGCTGCTGCATGTAAGGCATGTGAGGCTGCTGCATGTAAGGCATGGGAGGCTGCTGCATGTATGGCATAGGCGGCTGCTGCATGTATGTCGTGGGCTGCATAGGCATTGGAAACATAGGATACGGAGGTTGCTGATTATGGCCAACATACAGATATGCAGGGGGTGGCTGACTTTGAACCGACTGTTGAGGAGGAGGAGGCTGACTCTGGCCTGACTGTTGGGTTCCCGAGCTATACGGTGGTTGTGGTTGTGGCTGAAATCTTTGGAAAAGCCACGCAAACATCTGACTTTGCTTGTTCTCTAGGTTCGAAATCCGTTTATTGTTATTTTCGTCCCTCAATTTCAACTCATTATTTTGAGTCATCAGCAATGCCATTGCACTGTTAGATGACCTCTTGGAGGAAATTGATGTAGAAGATGAAGAAGACGCATAGGACACCATATCAGGAGTCACCCCATGACCGTATCCTCTGACTCTATTATACCTCTCAGGACCCATTGTATCAACATACACTCGGGTCCTAAGATCTTCATTATCCTCTTGCCCCGACTGAATCAAAGTTTGCATATTGCTCTCCATTATTGCCTTGCATTACAATTTTTAAAAATAAAAATTCAATCGTAAAACAAAAAAATAAGCTATAGATAATAAAAATTAATAACAATGAAATACTAACACAGTAAAATAAATTACCCATGTATGCTCCTATGTTTCATCAATCCAAGTTTCATTTTTTCGTGTATGACATTCACGAAAAAAGGTTACAGGATCAGCTTCTTTCCCATGCTTCTTCCGCTTTACCAAAAATAAAATTTCACACAAACAATTTTAATCAAAGCTCATTAAAATTAAAATTTATAACTATAGAATATTTAAAATAACATTTCTTCAAATTGTACAAATCCATACATATTCTTGCCGCCTTCTTGTAAAAGATTTTGTACCAGTAGTATGGTTCATTGTTTTCCTTTGGCGATTATTCTTGTTTTTTTCAGCAACCTCCTGAAAATAAAAATAAAAAATTTATTAGACAAATTTATAGTTCTAACGAACCTACATAACGATATTACCTTTGTTTTATCTCCACTCCAGTATGCCAACAAATTATCCCACTGGGTAGGATTCACATCAGGAGGAGGCTCACGACGCTCCTCTGCTGCTCTTTCGGTATAATACTTTTTTTTTAACTTATTTCTAAACTCTTTATGTGCATGCTCAGCAACCTTAAGCGTCATAAAGCGGATCAAAGGCATTTTTGGTATATCTGCATCTTCAAAAACAATATTTCCCTACATCCATAAAACAAAAAAAATCAAACCAGTCAAATATTATAAAAAACATTGAATTATTCTTTTATTTTCTAGTAAATATAAAAAAATCTATACCTTAATTCTATTCCAGAAAGCTTCCTTATCTACATCCTTAATCTTACGCCAATGCTTCGCCAATGGGAGATTTATGTGGTCTCTAACCTCCGATGCCACATATTTTGAAAATGCACTAGAATTATCACTAATGCATTTTCCGGACATATCAAACGAACAAAGCTGTTTCGTCCATTTAGGAACTGAGGGTCCTCGCCTCCGTTGAGATGTTCCTTGTTCATAAAAAAACCACAATTAAAACACACCAAAAAAGTGGGAAACAAATGTAAATTTGCAGTTTAAGCATAATAGTAGAATAAACACACCAAAAAAAAAAAAAAAACGAAACTAATAAAAATAATGAAAAATAACCAGCTTCGACCTCCTCCTCTTCCACATGACGTTCCTCATAACGTTGATGATCACTACTACTATCCATAGCCAAAGTAAATGAGCCAAAGTAAAGGAGCCAAAGTAAAGGAATCACAGAAGAAATGCGGAATAAAGAAGATGGAGAAGGAGAGGGAGTGAAATGAGGGAGTGAAATGAGAGAATGAAAAGGAAACATACGGAAATAGTTCGAAAAATAGAAGCTTAAATATGGAAAAAACTTAGCGTCGAAATATGAAACCATTACGTCGCTTAAAACCAACACAACCTCTGACCTAGATACACATAGCCTGACACACTTTTAATTGCAAAGATATTGGCGTCGAAATAGGGTCATATTGCGTCGGTTCAAACCGACGTTATTCTGACAGATTTCCCTAGCGTCGAAATAAAAGACAATTTGCGTCGGTTTAAACCGACGTTATTCTGACAGACGTCATTGCAATGGCCTCGGAATTGGACGTGCGAATGAACCGAGGCATCGAAATAATAAATGGTTGCGTCGAAATAATAAGTGGTTGCGTCGGTTTAAACCGACACCACGACTTATTATTTCGACGGAGGAAACGAGGCGTCGAAATAATAAGTGGTTGCGTCGAAATAATAAGTGGTTGCGTCGGTTTAAACCGACACAACCACTTATTATTTCGACGCAACTATTTATTATTTCGATGCCTCGATTCATTCGCATGTCCAATCCCTAATTCTTCCAATCCATTTCCCCGTGCAAAAAAACCGGGAAAATTCCCGCCCAATATAAAAAAAAAAAAAAGAGTTTAACTAAAAAAAAAAAGGGAAACGAGGAGAAAAAAAAAAGTTTAATCCAAAATTAAAAAATAAGCAATTATGTTATTTCATATAATATTTTAATAAATAAAATTTAACTTATACACAATACTTAATAAAAAAAGAAATATCATTTTAGGATCATTTTGATATAGATCCCTTAAATTTCAATTTTTTTAATCAAACATCTATAACTTTTAAACTTTTGATCAAACATTCTTCTGTTAATTTTTAATTAAAAAATATGATTTTTATTGTAAATAGTTGACCAACTAGTTCATAAAATAATATGATAAATATTATAAAATCACCACAAACTTCGTACCTTATCTTATCATAATTCGTTTAAAATGAATTTTTCTTATGCAAATAATTTGTTGTATTAAATTATAAAAACATATAAACCCGACATAAAACAATACATGCTATGAAACGAGGCGTCGAAATAATAAATGGTTGCGTCGAAATTATAAGTATTTGCGTCGGTTTAAAACGACGCATAAAACGAGGCGTCGAAATAATAAGTAGTTGCGTCCAAATAATAGGTGGTTGCGTCGGTTTAAACCGACGCCACTACTTATTATTTCGACGCAACCATTTATTATTTCGATGCCTCGGTTCATTCGCACGTCCAATATGACCCTAATTCTTCCAATCCATTTCCCCATGCAAAAAAACCGGGAAAATTCCCGCCCAACATAAAAAAAAAAGAGTTTAACTAAAAAAAAAATGGAAACGAGGAGAAAAACAAAAAAAGTTTAATCCAAAATAAAAAAATAAGCAATTATGTTATTTCATATAATATTTTAATAAATAAAATTTAACTTATACATAATACTTAATAAAAAACAGAAATATCATTTTAGACTTTTAAACTTTTAATCAAACATCTATAACTTTTAAACTTTTGATCAAACATTCTTAAGTATAACATAAGATTTTGTGATATCCACTGGTGTAAATATTTCAAATTGAAGATCGAAATGATTCACTATATTCATATAAGGTGAAGGAGTGTACATATAAAATATCATCAAATTCGGAGTTAAAATAACCGTTAAATTGTGATTTTTCATTAATAGCCGTCGAATAAGTTTTTCCCGTTACTTTATCTCAGAATGTTTTTTTTTTGCAATTTTTGGCGTATGGGATCTCGAATTATATACAAACATGTTTGACGGTTAGATCGTTGAAATTAGTTTCGTAGAATTCGTATTCCATCAAAATGATAGATTCACTAACACTTAAAGAGTTTATTCATACTTTCATTAAGTATAACATAAGATTTTGTGATATCCACTAGTGTAAATATTTCAAATTGAAGATCGAAATCATTCACTGTATTCATATAGGGTGAAGGAGTGTACATATAAAAGATCATCAAAATCGGAGTTAAAATAACCGTTAAATCGTGATTTTTCGTTAATAGTCGTTGAATAAGTTTTTCCCGTTACTTTATCTCAGAATGTTTTTTTTTTTTTGCAATTTTTGGCGTATGGGATCTCGAATTATATACAAACATGTTTGACGGTTAGATCGTTGAAATTAGTTTCGTAGAATTCGTATTCCATCAAAATGATAGATTCACTAACAC
Organism: Malus fusca; assembly: GCA_035220775.1. Lineage (NCBI taxonomy): Eukaryota > Viridiplantae > Streptophyta > Magnoliopsida > Rosales > Rosaceae > Malus > Malus fusca. Next base: position 7,063,164 of record CM069075.1, read on the forward strand.
TTAAAGAGTTTATTCATACTTTCATTAAGTATAACATAAGATTTTGTGATATCCACTAGTGTAAATATTTCAAATTGAAGATCGAAATCATTCACTGTATTCATATAGGGTGAAGGAGTGTACATATAAAAGATCATCAAAATCGGAGTTAAAATAACCGTTAAATCATGATTTTTCGTTAATAGCCGTCGAATAAGTTTTTCCCGTTACTTTATCTCAGAATGTTTTTTTTTTGCAATTTTATGGGATCTCGAATTATATACAAACATGTTTGACGGTTAGATCGTTGAAATTAATTTTGTAGAATTCGTATTCCATCAAAATGATAGATTCACTAACACTTGAAGAGTTTATTCATACTTTCATTAAGTATAACATAAGATTAGTGTAAATATTTCAAATTGAAGATCGAAATCATTCAATGTATTCATATAGGGTGAAGGAGTGTACATATAAAAGATCATCAAAATCGGAGTTAAAATAACCGTTAAATCGTGATTTTTCGTTAATAGCCGTCGAATAAGTTTTTCCCGTTACTTTATCTCAGAATGTTTTTTTTTTGCAATTTTTGGTGTATGGGATCTCGAATTATATACAAACATGTTTGACGGTTAGATCGTTGAAATTAGTTTCGTAGAATTCGTATTCCATCAAATTGATAGATTCACTAACACTTAAAGAGTTTATTCATACTTTCATTAAGTATAACATAAGATTTCGTGATATCCACTAGTGTAAATATTTCAAATTGAAGATCGAACTCATTCACTGTATTCATATAGGGTTAAGGAGTGTACATATAAAATATCATCAAAATCGGAGTTAAAATTGTTAAAGAAAAGAATTTAATATATATATAATTATTATAGTTTTTAGAAGTATAAAATTGTTAAATAAAAAGAAAAATAGTGTAATTAACAACTCAAAAATTTCATGAACTGTAAATAAGAAAAAATAATCATTGTGTCGAAATAGACTGACATTGCGTCGAAATAGACTGACATTGCGTTGGATCAAACTGACGTAACATGACAGTCTGTGTCGAAATAAGCTTTTATTGCGTCGGTTAAAACCGACGTAACATGACAGTGTGTGTCGAAATAAGCTTTCATTGCGTCGAAATAATCTGAGGTGGCGTCGGTTTTAACCGACGCCAACTGAATGAAAAAGCTCTTCCAATCCATTTCCTCTTGAAAAAAACCGGGAAAAGTGCCGCCAAAATATTTCAATTAAACCGACGTAGATGACATATGTCGTCGGCAGTGGCGAAGTCAGGAATTGACGGGGGGGAGGGGCGAAGTCAGGTAGTGAAAGGGGGACACGCGGTCCCCCCAATATATATATATTTATTTATATTTTTTTTCGAAACATACGAAACGGCGCCGTTTCAATTATTTTTTTAAATTTTTTTTTTGCCAAGACCAAAACGACGTCGTTTTGGCCTGGATGATTTAAAAAAAAAATGTAGTATGCTGTTGCGCGCAACAGAACCCACACATCACCAGACCACAGGGAGCTCTGAACCCAGTGGCGGATCCAGGATTGTAAGATTGGGTGGTCCAAATCTAAAGTTCCAAAAATTATTAGACGAAAAATAATATTAAAAAATTAAACAATAAACAACTTTTATTCACAATCTTCGTACAAACAACATTACAAATTACAAAGACTAAATATGTCCCCAACGAGATTTCATACTAAAAAATACGTCATGATAGATTTATTGTCAACTAGAGCAAAAACATCCGTATATGATTGAAATCATCCAATATTGAAATTCAACTATTTGATCTGGGTACATTGGAGAGGAGACTAGTGTTGCGCTGGTGGGGTGAGGTGAGGGTGGGGATAAGGAATGGTTCTCTATTTCAAATTTGAACTGTTTTGTTTTTGTTTTTTCAAAAAAAAAAAAAAAAATTGTGAAAACTATATACTAAAGAAGTGCACCAAACGCACCGTTTTACTAAGGGTGTTTTCAAACCCCCCGAGCCCTATGTAAAACATAGTCTTATTCTTCCTTCTTCTAATTTGCAGAACACCAGAACTTTGCAGCTCCGCTCCTCTTATCCTCCACCTTGTGCCCAGACTTGGGTGGTCATCGACGTCCTTATAGAATATTATCTGGACTTTCGGGTGGTCCCGGGACCACCCAGGTCCATTAATAGATCCTCCCCTGAACCAGTGGGTTTTCCGGCGAGGGGAGGGGCGGACCCAGAAATCCAGTCCTGTTTTCCGGCGAGGGGAGTGGCGGCCACCACTCCTCGCCCTCACGTGGCTTCGCCACTGGCCGTCGGTTAAAAGCGACATGAAACAAGCTAAAAAAAAAAAAAGTATAACCCAATATTAAAAAAAAAGGTTCAACTTATATATAATACTTAATAAAATACAGAAATATAATTTTATAATAAGATATCATAACATACGAAATGAAAGATAGTATAATTAATACATAAAATAATTAACATATTTATTCCCCGTCATCATCTGTTAGCTCATCGTCGACATTGGCATGATTAACGAACTCGGTAGGCAACGCTAATGATTCAAGAAAAGGAGTCTCTTCCACGCCAACCCTTGTATGAAAATTTTCATTATCAAGAATTCAATCATCCAAGTTCGGTATGGCATAATCATCAATAGCATCACTATCCTCTAGTACGTAAAACAAATCCCTCGGCTGGGTTCGAACAACTACGTGCCAATCTTTTTCAATTGTGTCCTCCACATAAAAAGCTTGTAATGCTTGTGATGCTAGTATGAAAGGATCTTCTTTAAATCCCAATTGATTGAAATTCACCATAGTAAATCCATATTGATCGGTCTTCATTCCTCGTGGACTTTCACTATTAACCTATTCGCACTTAAATAACATCACAGCTCGACCCCTATCTCCTGCCTCAGTAGGACCACAATATTTAACCTCGAACATATCTACAACTCCGCCATAACAATTCACTTGCCCAATTGCTCCAGGAACATTTGCAGGTACAAAGACACCACAATTTTGATTCTTATGCTTATCATCCACATATTTTATACGAAATCTAAACCCATGAACAATGTGACTTTTATACCTACTCACAACCCTACTAGTATAATTAGCTAGCCAATGCAAGTCTTGAGATATCAACGTGTCATTAGCATGATAGCTTGAATTCATCTGTAATAAGTATGAAGATAAAAATTGACAGAATAACTATAACATGTTATAATTAAAATGCAAAACAATAAATAAATAATGTGATTGTTATATCAACTCACATGTTGCTTGAACCATTCTGGAAATTCTTTCTTGCTTAGCTCCTTAATTTGTCGCATAGTTAACCTTTCTCGACGATGTTTAGTTTTCAAGAATTCCTCATGTTGGCTACACAATTATGTCCAAATTTAGATAATTAATTTTTCAAAGTTAAGAAAATCAATAAAACATTAAGACGTATGATTAAACGTTTTTACCTTCTAAATGGGTTCACTTCATCACAATTATTTAGAATGTATCTATGGCACTGATCAAGAACATTTAGATCCAGCTCCACATTTTCTCCTGAACCCATATAACATCCTTTGGAGTCAAAAATTGATAGCCCACCAGACACTCCACGTCTAATACTATCTTCATTTCGGCCTCTACGGGTACGACGAGACTCGACACCTCTAAGATACATGGAACAGAAGGACAAGCACTCATCCACCAAATATGCTTCAGCAATAGAACCTTCAGGACGACCCTTATTACGAACATAGCGCTTCAACGTTTGCAAATACCTATAATTATAAACGAAACACAAACAATTATAATTATAAATTAAAGTTATGATTACAATTGTAAAAAATTTATAAAAATTTATTAGTTACCGTTCAATTGGATACATCCATCTATAGGGAACATGCCTTGCAAGAGCTGCTTCATCTGCCAAGTGAACTGGAAGGTGCACCATTATATCAAAAAATGCAGGAGGGAATATTTTTTCAAGTTGCCATAATGTCAAGGTAATTCTTGAACTCAGCTCATTGAATCCTTCCTCAGACTCCTTCTTACTACACAACTGTCTGAAAATTGCACTCAACTCTAATAATACCATAGTAATAGCTTTAGGCAAAACTGGGCGTATTGCAAGCGGGAGTAACTGCTGCATTAAAACATGGCAATCATGACTTTTCAACCCATGTATTTTTCGTTCATTCACGTGCACACATCGCAATAAATTTGATGAATATCCATCGGGGACCCGAATAGTAGACAACACATTGCAAAACACAGTTTTTTCTTCTCTTTTCAACGTGAACAAAGCTGGAGGTAGAAATGTTCTATTTCCTTCTCTACGTGGGTGTTGACTGCGTCTTATGTTCAACACTTCAAGATCTGCACGTGCAGCCAATCCATCTTTAGACTTTTCTATACCTAGCAATGTTCCCACCACACTGTCACATATATTCTTCTCGATATGCATAACATCAAGATTGTGTCTAATCAACAGATGCCTCCAATAAGGTAGTTCATAAAAAATAGATTTCTTCTTCCACTGACTGTTACCACTTGTATTGCTCGAAGTTCTTTTTCTGCGTTGCCCAACTGAAGCATTTTTCTTTGGTTTTCCAAAAGTAAATCTCAATGTACAAAGTTCTTCGAGACATTATAAACCAGTCCACTGCCTTGGTGCACTACGATGCTTTCGACGACCATTAAAAGCAGTGGTTTGCCTTCGAAACCTATGATTATCTTCAAGAAAGCAACGATGCCCCATATAACAAATTTTACGACTCGCCGGCAAGTACATAGATTCTTTATCATGCATGCAATGTGGACAGGCTTTATAGCCATGTGTACTCCATCCTGACAACATTCCATAAGCTGGAAAATCACTTATAGTCCATAAGACAGCAGCCTTCATCGTAAAACTTTGGTTGGAATACGCATCATAAGTTGGAGTGCCCACCTCCCACAACTCATTCAACTCGTCAATCAGTGGACACATGTATACATCAATCTCTTTACCAGGACTGGGCGGTCCTGGTATTAAAAGAGACAACAACAAATTTGGTTGCTTCATGCACATCCAAGGCGGCAAATTGTAAACAGAAAGCACCACAGGCTATGTGCTATGGTCATTCCTCATTTTTCCAAAAGGATTAAATCCATCATTGGCCAACCTTAATCGGACATTTCGAATTTCTGACGCAAAATCCGGATATAAATTATCCAAATGCTTCCATGGTAGAGAATCTGAAGGATGTCTCATAAACTCATCTTTAGGACATTCAATTGCATGCCACCTCATATGTTCAGCCGTATGCTTCGACATAAAAAATCGTTGCAATCGTGGTTTTAAAGGAAAATACCACATAACCTTAGCTGCGATCTTTTTTCTTGACCTATCCGCTACGTTGGTAATTTTATATCTTGATTCATCACAAACCGAGCACACGGTTAAATCCAAAGTATCTTTCCAATAGATCATGCAATCATTGGGACATGCATCAATTTTCACATAGGTCAGACCCAAGTCATTTATAAGTTTTTTTGCCTTATAACAAGATTCAGGCAAACAATCCCCTTCAGGCAACATTCTTTTAATTAACTCCAGTAAAGTTGTGAAGATCTCGTCTGGCATTCCCGCTAAACACTTGATCTGATACAGTCTTACAACTGCTTCTAATTTCTTAAACTCCTTACACCCTGGCCACAAATCTTGATCTACCTCTTCAAGCAACCTAAAAAAAGTCTCCACCTCTTCTGGACGCCCTTCCCCAATAGACGGTTCAGTAGACGGCCCAACACCTTCTTCTGTTAATGGTTGGACAAATACATCATTAAGAAAGTCATGCATGCCAATCACCTCATCTCCTGTTTCTTCTTCTCCAATTGCCACATTTTGCTCTCCAATGTTTTGCTCGCCATGATGTCGCCAGCAAGCATTTTTATAATCTTTATCCATATCATACAATATGAGATGTTCAATAATAGTGTTCCTAACAAAAGTATATCGATTACAACATCTTTTGCAAGGACATCTAAACTTATCAGGACCAACACCATTTGCAACTGCTTGATCCAAAAACAAATTAATTCCAGCTGTATACGCTTCAAAATTTCGGGGTATCGTCAACCAACTCTTGTCCATGTTTTACCAGTTTACGAGGGTAAAATATTACGCTGACACTAAGATGCCTACAATCTTGCAATCCCTATCATGTAGGCATAACTATTAGAATTTTCAATTTCTATCTTTCAACCCTCGAACTCTATCACGATTGCAATCTTTTAATTTTCAACACCTATTATAGTAAAAACAAATTAAAATAACAACAAAAAGTTATCAAAATTATGCTCATCTAATCCATTCTAGTAAATAACAACCAAAAGTTATCAAAATAACAATAAATTTAAATTACAATTATAGTGCATAAGTTATATTTAATATTGTTAATTTAACATAAATGCTTATAAATATTATTCATTTCATTTTCTCATAACCATTCAAATTGCAAAAAAAATTAATTTAACATAATATATTTTTATATTACTAAATATTATAAGTTTATGTTATATTTAATATTGTTAATTTAACATAAATGCTTATAAATATTATTCATTCCATTTTCTCATAAATATTCAAATTGCAAAAAAAAATTCTTTAACATAATATATTCTTATATTACTAAATATTATAAATTTATGTTATATTTAATATTTTTAATTTAACATAAATGCTTATAAATATTATTGATTCCATTTTCTCATAACAATTCAAATTGCAAAAAAAATTAATTTAACATAATATATTCTTATATTACTAAATATTATAATTTTATGTTATATTTAAGATTGTTAATTTAACATAAATGCTTATAAATATTATTCATTCCATTTTCTCATAACAATTCAAATTATTCTCATCTAATCCATTCTAGTAAATAACAACAAAAAAATATCAAAATAACAACAAATTAAAATAACAATTAGAGTACAAAAAAAATTAATTTAACATAATATATTCTTATATTACTTAATATTATACGTTTATGTTATATTTAATGTTGTTAATTTAACATAAATGCTTATAAATAATATTCATTCCATTTTCTCATAACAATTCAAATTATTCTCATCTAATCCATTCTAGTAAATAACAACAAAAAATTATCAAAATAACAACAAATTAAAATAACAATTAGAGTGCAAAAAAAATTAATTTAACATAATATATTCTTAAATTACTCAATATTATAAGTTTATGTTATATTTAATGTTGTTAATTTAACATAAATGCTTATAATTAATATTCATTCCATTTTCTCATAACAATTCAAGTGACAAAATTAATTAATTCGCCTAAATATTAATTAATTTAACAAAAATAGTAGAAATTTATCTAACTACTTAAATTACAATTTTTAAATAAATAAACTTGTGTATTATACAATTTAAAAATTAAAGAATTTAGTGATACAAACCTGAAATATAGAAGAATTCCTTCGTCGATCAATTCTTTATGTACTCAACCAGCTCAAATAAATTTCCTACAAAAATAAATTGTATCTAAAAATTAAACATAAGAGGAGAAAATAAAAATATTAAAAGCAAGAAAAACTTACCTTTGTGAAGAATGAATTTGGAAGAACTCGGGAAGGTGAAAGAGAGAGAACACCAGAAGGCTTTGTAAATCGTGAGAATGAGATAAATGCAAGAGAAGAAGAAGAAAACACGGGGGAGGGTATATAAAGGCCATCAATCTGTCGCTTACAACCGACACTGGGTTTCAAAATATTTAAAAAAATAAAATATATGTCGCTCAGAACCGAAGCAGGATTTAAAATATATAAAAAAACCAATTAGTATCGCTTCTATATGCCACACCCATACTTTATGTCGCTTAAAAGCGACACTGTTTTATTTAAAGCGACGCCAGTATTTAAAATTATTAAAATGTGTGTCAGTTATAAGCGACATTAAATGTTTACGTCGGTTTAAAAGCGACGCAGGCTTTGTAAATCCGACGTCATATTCAGTGGGTGTCGCAACTCTCTTGTGCGCCACTATATTATATTAAACCGACGCAACAACTGACACTATAGGGCCCTTTTGTAGTAGTGACCCCATATTCTACCAAATTTTAAAAGCTTTTGCTACCCTAAAAAAAGCCCTAAACACTTTACTCTCCTCAGAGAAACTGACTTAGGCATCAGAGATCCATTAGCCTAACCCCACCCCCCACCCCTACCTCGTGGGCTCGTGTGGCTTAGGTCTTTGATTAAAGGTGTTGATTATTTTGTAGGTGTATTTTCATCAAGATTGAAGACATCAGAATGGTGTTCACTAATTCAGTGCCCATTCTTCCTAATTCACACCAATGGGAATGGTGTTCACTAGCTAGAATTGTAGTAGTGTAAATTTTCTCCATCTTAATTACTAGATATGTATACAATATCTTGGATGAAACTTAGATGAACTAAGTAATTCACAGACGGTAATGAAAGTTTCAAGGCATGGCTTAGTCTGTACAAAACTTCATATTTTTGCTTTTGAAGGGGAGAGCCTCTTGGATAAGGGCCTTGCTTCTCGACCATATGTCTCAATAACCTAATGTTACCAAAGGACTAGCAGAGCAAGTGAGTCATGCATTGAAACTTCCACTGCACCCCAGAATGCAAAGATTAGAAGCTAGATGGTATATTGAAGCATGCAGTAAAAGGCCAGATGCAAAAAAGATACTACTTGAAATTGCCAAGCAAGATTTTAACAGGGTGCAACGTACACTCCAAAGGTATCTTCAAGAAGTATCAAGGTAACTATTTTTTTCCTCTTATACATGCAATATTAGGGATGAGAGAATCAAACATAGGATTAAGAGTACAAAGTATATGTTATACCCATCAAGGTAATATAGGCAGAGAATTTTTACTTTCTTTTTAGCTTCTCCAACACCTCTCTTTATTTCTGGTCACCAGATGAAATAAATTGAACAAAAATAACAAACACAATTGAAATGAGTGTATAGGAGGACAAAAATGGTGTGTTTATAATTTCCATTATTATATACATATGACCACAAATATTAATCTAAATTTAATCGGTTTGTGGTAACTAAGAATGGGCAGGAATGTATTTATCGTACAACATGGTACCCGCCCTTGCCTCATCATTTCCATCAATTTTATACAAGAACAATACTTGGCTAGTCAAATATAAGTAGGAACTCCTACTTAAAATTTCTCAAAATTGTTCGTTGTCAATTTATAAAACTTTGTATTTATAATCAGAACCGTTTATATTATAAATCGCCCTATAAATATCGCCTCTACAAAAATCAATTAAAACTAAGGCCGTTTAGTCATCAAACAGTTTAAAAACAAATAAACGCTATTGGTAAAGTATTACGAACCATCTATGTATTTGCTACAATAAATTGATTAAACGACCTTAGTTTTAATTTATTTTTAGCATAGATGATCTTTACAGTTTGATTCATAGTATGAACAGTTTTGATCATAAATACAAAGCTCTGTGATTAAAACACTAAGAGTTTTGAGTAGGAGTTCATACTCATTTTTAAGTAGCCAAATATTATTTCTTTATAGGGTAAATCGCCAAAATGGTCCCTGAGATTTGCATAACTCATCACTTTGGTCCCTGAGATTCCAAAATTAATAAAAGTGGTCTCTGAGATTGTCCACCATCCATCATTTTGGTCCTTCCGTTAAAAACTCCATTAAGTGTCCCGGAGCTCTTGGCCGGAAGTTTGGGCAATTTTCAAAGCTTCGTAATTCAATCGTTTCTTAACCAAATTTGACCAATAATATATCAAAATGAAGATAGGAAAGTGTAGAATAAGATTACACTTATTTTTAAGCCCAATGGTTGCCGGAGATGGCCAGAAAATAGCCTCAAAGTTGACTGGTCCGAGCGAAAACTGGAAAACTCGCCGGAAACTGGGTAAACTTTAAACGTTCATAACGTCTTCAATACTCAACGAAATCAAGTGATTCAAAAACGAAAATCATACTTCTCAACGAGACAAAGAGAATGGTACCTTTTTAAACTGCTAGATCTCCGTGGTTTGGCCGGAAAACGGCTCGAAAGTGGCTAACTCGAGACCAAGACAGCCACTTTCGAGCCGTTTTCCGGCCAAACCACGGCGATTTAGCCATCAAAAAAGGTACCATTCTCTTCCTATCGTCGAGAAGTATGATTTTTGTTTTTAAATCACTTGATTTCGTTGAGTATTGAAGAAGTTATGAACGTTTAAAGTTTACACAGTTTCCGACGAGTTTTCAAGTTTTCACTCGGACCAGTCAACTTTGAGGCTATTTTCTGGCAATCTCCGGCAACCATTGGGCTTCAAAATAGGTATAATCTTATTCTACACTTTCCTATCTTCATTTGGATATATTATGGGTCGAATTTGGTTAAGAAACGATTGAGTTACGAAGCTTTGAAAATTGCCTAAACTTCCAGCCAAGAGCTCCGGAACACTTAACGGAGTTTTTAACGGAATGACCAAAATAATGGATGGTGGACAATCTCAGGGATCACTTTTATCGATTTGGAATCTCAGGGACCAAAGTGATGAGTTATGCAAATCTCAGGGACCATTTTGGCGATTTAGCCTTCTTTATACAACATATTTCTACTAGCACTACTTGTACTATATATCAGAAAGGGATCCTCTCCGGATCCCTTCCACCAAGTCCACCTCATTAACTAATTTGGGCCCTTAAAATTTGATCCAATGTCTACAAACAGGGGTCCACTTTAAAAGTTATAATAACTTTAGCTGTTGGATCAAATTTTAAGAGACCAGATTATTTGATAGGAAAGAATTGGTAAAAGAAATTTGGAGAGGATCCATTTTCCTATATATCAATAATGATTCTCATTCAACTATTATGATATCAGATTTCTATTAATACTAACTTTGCTTCATCAGGGACAGATTGATGGAGCGATATAAAAAGCAATGCTACTTTGGCATAAAATTAACGACAATGCAGATATTTTTCGTTGCTTTCTAGGATATCCACACATTTTGTTGCCTACCATCAATGCATGCAGACATTTTGCACCACAAAAAGCAATGCAGGTGAAAAATCAATGAAATAAAGACGTGTGAGTCAAAGGGGGAGGTGGAGGAGAAAGCGAAAGATGTAGTTGCATGTGATCTCAAATTTAAAGGGGCCTTCAAAATTTAGTGGTCATTTAGTACTACAGTATCTTACAATAAGTGGAAGAATTTTAGGTTTTAATCTCATGAATTATGAGTTTGATAATAAATGTTATGGCAGATCCTATTGTGTAGCTCCAACCCTTAGAGTAAAACTTAAATTTTAGGTTCAAAACTTACCCCAATTTGCTCCAACTCTTTCAGTAAGTATAAGTTTTAACCAAAAATTCATTTCTGGGCAAATTTAGGTCAGGGTTTCCCCTGGGTTAGCAGGGCTGGCCTACCATATATGTGTACTTATTTTAGTTTAATATTTACAAATTCATTGAATTTAATGATTAAGATCTAATATGATCAAATCCAATTGTAAGAAAAAAGATCCAACAGTCCAAATTTAAATCTAAAAGCTAAAGTAATTAAATTTTTTTTTTTTTTTGCATTTTTTATATTCTTTCATAGTGTTCTAGAGTTTCATGGTGGCGGTTTAGTGGTTTTGCAATGTTTATTAGAATCTAAATATTTTAAGGTTAAAATCAAGGTTCTAAAAAACGGTAGGTGCTAGTCGGGCGGCGAGCAGGGGCCTAGCGCCTAGGTGGATTTATGTAAATTTATTATATATCTTGTAAATAAGTGCATATTTACACTTAAAAAAAATACTTGTATGGATAATAGAAGAATGATAAAATGCAAAAATAGAAGTAGAAGAATACACAAACCACATTCATCCAACAAGTTCAATATTTAAAAAACAGTAAGCATATAATCATAATGAGGAGTATTATTGGATGATAGACTAAATTCTTCTTGTTCATGATCCTTGCATTGGATTGGACATAGATTAAATTATTTAACGTTGTTGTATCTAGTTTATTTCTTTCCTTTTTTGAATGTATCCTCTCAAAAGTTCTCTAATTCATTTCACAATTGGATGAACTTGTAGTCAATCCATCCTTTGCAAATTGGGTACACAATTTCCATAAGTATACCACCATAAAACTAAAAAATAAAAAAGCACACAATTAATTAAAAATTATATATATATATATATATATGTGATTCTATTAAGTAAAAAAATAATGAAACATTATCCCAATAATTTATATAAATATATAACACACACGCATATATATATATATATATGTATGTATGTATGTATATGTATGTATATGTATGTATGTATATAATGTATGTATATATTTCAAGCTGTTTGAAATGATAAAAACCTCACGTAGACGTAGTGGGTGATTTATTAAAGATTAAAAACCAAATAATATCCCATCTGTGCTTCAGTTCTGACCCCTCCACCCCACCTCAGTCACGTTACCCAAGAATTCCAAAGCCCATATCATTATAACACTTTAACTCGTTGGAAAGCGGAACACTCTTCCCATCTAAGTTTTTCCATTTCTTCTTCTTCCTTCAATCATCAGAACGTCAACTGGATCTCAAATCCAGATTACATTGCCTTGGATTGATACCTTAAAAGTTAAGAGTTTCTCTCTCTTTTGCATTCTCTCTTTCCTCTTTTACTCAGAAATGGTGAGCTGCAGAATTTCAATCGAGGCTCCACTTTGAGATTGGGCGTTGCAGATCCTAAATAAGAGTTGCATAGCCTCCTAGACAGCCGCTTAGAACTGCCCAGACCACCTAGAGCGCCTAGCTAGCGCCTAGGCGGCCGCCTAAATCTTCCCCGCCTTACATGAACATTTTGGCCTAAATCGGGTTAGGGCTCCTCCGTCAAGCGCCTAGGCGCCTCCTAGACTGATTTTTAGAACTAGTTAAAATGTTCCTAAATTAAATTAAGACAGTCTACATTATTATTTTTTTATTTAAAAAGTTACTTTAAGAAAAAAATTAACCTAAATTCATTCTTTAATAATCTCGGACTAAAAAATTAACCCAGAAGAGTTAAAGGAGAAAATCTATTTATGGGTTAAAACCTAAATTTTCTATGTTAAAATTTTTAAGTTTTAACCAAAGGATTGGATATGGTCTTTGTGACGACCCATCCCTAATTTTATGTTTTTACAAATTTTTAAAGTGTGATTTTACGAAAATGCCCTTAGAGGCGAGGGTCTTGACTTCCGTTGACCAACGTATAGTGAGGTGTATGAATTAATCCTTTAGTGTTTTCCTGAAGTACTCGACATTACGGACTCGTAGGTGCAAGCATAATAGGATTTGGGGTTACTGTTAAAGTTTTACAAAACTGTAAACCTGAGAAGTACTTTTGTTTAGTCACTATTTATATATTTTTATATATTTTTATAATGTTTATATTTTATTTATCATTTAGTGATTTTTAAAATTTGAAGAAGAAGAGAAAGAAGAAGTGAGGAACGGGAGAGAGAAGAAAGAAGGGCTGTTGCCCAATCGAATGAGAGGAAGAGATGAGACTGACCAACCAAAGAGAAGGGAAATGAGGGAAGGTGAGAAGGAGGGGGAAATCAGGTCTCCTCCTTGACCCGTGCGACCCGGCCGAGTATCAAGGCCAAATCCGTGCATTTTCCGACCAATTTCCGGTGAATTGTGTTGAATCACTACCTGGAAATACCACCCTTACCCCCTCTCTTCCATTTTCATCCCAAAATTAGAAGAATTTGGTGGTATTTTAGAGGAAAAACCGACGGTGGTCCGTGTGGGTATATGGCGACAATCCGTAAAAATTGAAGTTAACCCAACCAATTACCACCACCCATAGGCTCCCCTCAACTTCAAGAATAAAGCCCAAGCAATGGTCGAGGCGTCAGAGTGAGTATGGAGGTCGAATTGAAGCACACCATTTTCTAGGGTTCTGGAGGGTTTGAGAAAAATTGGAGCTTTTCCCAGCCAAATTGGACTTGGCCACATGTATAAAGTTTACTCTACTCATTGAGATCTTCATTCTTGTAAATTTTGGTAATTTTTGGAAATAGTTGGATTTTCCGGCGAGTCGGGGCTGCCGACCGCCACCCACGGCGGCGCGTGGCCAGGGGGCCGTCGATGTTATTCTTAGGCTAAATTAGCTACCTGAGCTCAGTTTTGGTAATTGTATGATGTAGGTTGATTGTTGGAACCTAAATTCTCTATGTTACGTTAATAGGTTATTATTTGAATCGACGATCCGACCGTTGGATCGTCACCACATTTTAATACGTTATAGTACGTGATATTTGAGGACCATAGGAACTTACGGATCGTGAATCCGATATACGGATCTTCCAAAATTGGATTTGTAAGTTCATAAAATAAAATATTAACCGCCACTTGGTTTTGGCAATTGGTGGAGATCCGACCGTTGGATCGTGATGGAACTTTAGGATGTTGTTCTAGAAGTATAATGTGGATCTTTGGAAGTAAGGGATCGGAAATCCGTGTTGCGGATCTTCCGAATCAAACTACGTAGGGATGTGTGTTATGTAAGTTGCATATTTTATTGATAAGAACTCTGAGACGTGATTTGATAATCGTTCTAGGCGACGATGGTTCGTGATGTCGCAATATTCGTGCTAGGGAGTCGTAGCGTGGACCTCATGACACACCCCGTCCCGAAGGAGAGCATGCTGGCCGTCACGTGAGAGTGGCGTAACCATTTACACAGTTCGGAAGCTTTAAAGATACAATTACTAAGATGTAACACTCGAGGGTGAGTCCTACTTTTGTGAATTCTGTCAGAACACCGTTGGATTCCTCGTGGCCACCAAAGCTCTGCTATCTTGAACCTGGAGGGGCGCAAAACAAAGTTGAGTGGGTCAGTAAACAAAGTTTTTCGAAAAATCATCTCATTATCAAAACGCTAACCCCTCGCTGTAAAACCCGTATACTTTCCCAGAAATATGTAATACGTATACTTGTCTCAAAACCATACTCAGAAGTAGTGATATGTGAATTATATGCCATGCCAAAATATATATCTCATCAAATCATATAAGTAACTCATGCAAAATAATATGTCAACCGGATCCACCTATAGTGGCCTGTACGGCTGAATCTATAACTCATAATCAATCTAGCCGGAGTCATCGCAAGTGACCTGTACGACACTACACTGCACACGAGTCGGAACCCCTGGAAAGGTCTGTACGACTGGGCGAATATAGTTATGCTCACGCTATCCTCCCCTGATAGCTATGCGATAAATCGCTAGTCACCTACGAATCGGAACCACCTTTAGTGGTCTGTACGACTGGACTAGGCACCTAAATTGGATCCAATTGTGAGCATATGGTGCGGGGGTGACTATATATATATAGGCCTGAATCATCTCTACTAAATCACAACACCCTAGTGCAGGTTTATGAGCTTTCCATCATATCAACTTAACAATTACATAATTAAATTTATGAACTTACCTGGCACTTACCTGTGCGTCCGCAGCACCAATCATGCATGTATGCAATTACTAATGCATAAATAAATAGGCATATATTTTGCATGGCATTTCATATCGCATTTCATATCACATTTCACTTAAATTGATTTTCTGGGAAAAATCTCATTTATATAGATATATACGGAAAACAAAACAGCCCACTCACATGGAGTTCGCCCTACAACTCCCTAGCACAACACATCAAGGCGTCATGACGATCAGCGCCTAGAACAATCATCAAATCAAACCTCAGAAATCATATCGATAGAATATATAACTTATATAAAACACGTCACTACGTAGTTCGATCCGGAAGATCTGCAACTCAAATTTCCAATCCATAACTTCCAGAGGTCCACAATATATCTCTAGAACAAAATCCTAAAATTTCCTTACCATCCAACGGTCGGATCTCCGTCAATTGTCAAAACCAAGTGACGGTTAACATTCTATTTTATGAACTTACAACTCCAATTCCGGAAGATCCGTAAATCGGATTCCTAATCCGTAAGTTTCTATAATCCTCAAATATTACGTATTACAACGTATCAAAGTTTGATGACGATCCAACGGTCGGATCGTCAATTCACATTTTCACCTAACCACGAATCGTAACGAACTTAGGTTCAATTACTCAATTTACGTCAATCAATTTTCAAAACTGAACCTAGAAAATTAAACACATGCTAAGAATGACATTGGCGGGCCACTGGCCACACGCCGCCGCCACGGGTGGCGGTCGGCCGCCCCGGCTCGCCGGAAAATCCAACTATCTCCAAAAATTACCAAAATTTATAGAAATGAAGATTTCAATGAGTAGAGTAAACTTTATACCTGAGGCCAATGCCAATTTGGCCTGGAAAAACTCCAATTTTCTCAAACCCGTGTGAAACCCTAGAATTAGGTGAGTTCCAATTCGTCTTCAAATCAACTCCGATGCTCCAACTAATGCTTGGGCTTTGTTCTAGGCCTCAAGAGGATGCCATGAGTGGTGGCAATTGAAAGAAATTGCTTCGGGATTGGGTGATTAGAAGCCAAAGCCGCACCCCTCCTTGCGTGTTCCTCCATTTTCAAGGCCAAATATCTCCAAATTTGAGATGGAATGGATAGAGGGAAGGTCGTGGAGGGTTTTACAAGGGTTGGTTTGATGCAATTCGTCGGAAAAATGGGCCAAAACTCGTCGGAAATGGCAAGAACACCGACCGGGTCGGGTTACCAATTTGCGGGTCGTGATTCCCCGTTTCTCCCTTCCCTCCTTTCTCCTTCTTTCTTCTCTTCCTGATTGGTCAGATTCTCCTTCTCTCTTCTCCTGATTCGTCCCCTCCTTTTTCTTTTAGATTGGGCAGTTTTGCCCAATCCCATTTTTCTTTTCTTCTTCCTTCCCGACTGCCCTCTTTCTTTCCCATATTCTAATCATTCTAATAACAATTAATAAAATAATAATACTTATAAATAAATATATATATATATTAACCAAAGTAAAAGTACTTCTCAGGTTAAAGTTCCGTAAAACTTTAACCGTAACTCCAAATCCTCTTCTGCTCGTATTGTCGAGTACTTTAGGAATACGCTGAAATAATTTTGTACTTCTCACTATACGTTGGTCAACGAAAGTCAAAAACCCTTCACCTCTAGTGCATTTTCGTAAAATCAGGGACGGGCTGTGACACCTCAGGTGAGTGGGTGTCTTCCTTTCTATCGTATATATATATATATATATTGTTGGAAATGTGCCCTAAAACCAATCATATGATGATATTTTACGGACATTTCACATGTTAAACTAATCTAGTTTAATATCAAGGGCAAAGATTATTGTTTTAAGCCGTCTCATATAAATGTTATATGCTTAAACGATAAGTCCAAGGAATATGTAATTAGGAGAATGTAATTTAAACAAGTTAGATTCATGAGACCATTCTCTTTCGTATACATATCCTAAACGTTCCTGATCATAGGATTGCCATCATAGGATTGCCAATTGGGCATTGACAGTCCGTTAAGATCAGTACGTGCTATATCTACTCTCAGGGAGAGTGACAGGTCTCGAGTCATTGGTGTGATTGACACCAAGACAAGCATGTAGGTGCTCAATAACAAATGAGTCCATTGAACACGATCAATGAGGAGTTCTCATACTCATGTCACATGAGAACTCATGGTTGGGATAATGCAAAGTAGTCATTTGACCTGAGGCATCATAGTTGTCTTGTGGTTAGGTCCTTGATCTTTGATTATGTTAAAGTCACCCCATCCGAGGGTGTCCACGACATAGTTGGGGTTAAGCTACTTAGCCATGGAGGCAAGTGAATGCACAACAAGGGATCTCTAACCTTCAAACCGTTTGAGGGAGAATACTCTATGATATGATTAAGAATCTCTGGCCAGAGTATGAATGAGATTTAGGAAGTCGTTCCAAATCACATTCAAGGTAATCATATAAGTAAATGAATCACATTGGATAGTAGACATGATTAAACTATCAATCCAAACAACGTGGTCAAGAGTATTGTATTAGAGAAAGACCGTATTGCATTGTAATCCTAAACTGAATAGGTTCTCCACCTCTTCTGATTAGCTTGGGTAACCATGACATACTGCTAGGTGTCACTCATGGTTTGTGGAAGCCCTAAACGTGTATAAACACTAAAGGGAGAATTGAAAGTAAGTTTCAATTCACAATCGATCGCCCACTGCCTCGCTAAAAGGAACCTAATGGATCGTACACCGTGTAAGGTAAAGATTGAAGAAACAACGGAGATGAGTAAGGCTAATTAAATGGTTTAATTATTTATCGCAAGGATTAATTAATATGTTAATTAATCAAAATAATAAAGTTCGTTAAAGACCTCGGGTTAGTTTTGGGCCGCAAGGCCCAATGGGATTTGAATGTCAAGCCCATTAACTCAAGTTGTATGACAACTTGAAAACACAAAGGGCTTGGAAGCCTAATAAACCCTTAAGGCCGGCCAATTAGATGAGGGTAGTGAACTTGGCGTAATTGCAAGTTTGCCACTCCATTGTGAGGTGGTATAAAGGCAACTTTATAGCCATTTCATCCTTAGGGTTTCTTTGGGAGAAAAGATGGGAACAAAAGCTCCCTTTGCTCTCTAAGAGGCCGGCCACCCTAGAGGAACATAGCTAGCAATCTTACTTCCTCTAGGTCACTCATTTCTTCATCAATCCTTCCTTGGTGTGGAGACTTAGAGGTTCTCAACTTTGAGAACTTGGAGAAACCAATTCTTCCATCCAAATCCATGGAGCTAAGAAGCAAGGAATGAAGGCCCTATCTCTTGGGTGATTATCCTTTGCTTATGCAAAGAGGAATCAACAAAGGTATAAATTTCTCAACTCACTTTGTTTTGAGTTGAGTCTTGGTTCACCCATCTACTAGGCTTTGAATTTCATGGTTGATGTTTTGTTTTTGAGTGCATACAAGCATGATTCCGCCTTTTAATTGTTAAATGCATGCTATAGATGTTGCTCAAATGAACATGTTTTTCACAAATTTTCTTTCATATATATATATGATTGATAATTCCACAAACGGTTATAAATTGATTATTTCATATAATTACTGCGAATGCTGTGAAGTACTAATGCGAACTACGAATGGCTTGATCCCTGTTTAGGGTACATAGGCAGTCTAACGAGACGTTAGATGCAGTCATAACTTAAATGAGATTAAATAATTGAGGCAATAGCCTTATTTGGGAAATTGTGCAAGGTGAGGGACATTGGTGGAAAATGTGAGATTAACCTTATGATTTAGTGATTGGATGTTGGTCATAAATCATTGTGTGAAGGATCGCGAATTTGAAGTAAAGAATTGTAAGTATTGATAGTTAGTTAAACTAGTGTTTAGTTGAGCTTGTCACCGATAATTATTCTCTCGAAAATTAATAGTTCGGGAGTAGGGTGTTATAGATTATGCATTTTACGCCACATTATTGATATATATATATATATATATATATATGGAAGCACTACGATATGGTTAAGTTTGAATTGCATCAAGGCATGTCCATAAGTATATTATTGCGCATAATTATTATGAATGCTTTAAAGTACGAAGGTGAACGCAGGATGCATAGATAAGTTCAGGTGAGTATATGTTGTAAAATATGGGATGCATATTACATTTTATTGGAACGATTGAGTGATGGCATGACTATATTATGTTTTAAGTAACTCTGACTTATGAGCTAGCATTGATTGATGAGATATGGATAAATCGTACATGTCGCTACAGGTGACTCCGACTTATGTGTTAGCATTGATTGATGAGATATGGTTGTAGTCGTACAGGTCACCATAGGTGACTCCGACTGGCGTGCTAGTATGGGTTATTAAGCACTTGATTATTTATATTGCTAATGAGATGTTGTGTCGTGGTATACTTTTGGATTTAATGTTAGTATACTTTTGATTTCATACTTATCCGTAGTATGATTTTCTGGAAGCTAAACAGGTGTTACGGTGAGGGATTATATCGTTTAGAATGTCTCTATTTAAAGCTTTATTTTATGGCTCACTCACTCTTGTTTTTATCCCTTCAAATCTAGTAGCAGAACTTTCGTATCGACGAGGATTCGTGGCAAGTTTTGGTATTGGAGATTACCTTCGATGGTATGATTTTCAATCCACTTTACTGTACTTTACTTATGCTCTGACGTCACGTGGGAAATGAGTTCATTTCTTCTCACGATGCACTCTTGTATTTAGGCACTTTTAGGTTTAAATTTATTCACTTTTTCCACATCATCACACTTTATGGCTCCGTCACCTTCCAAGTGTCGGCCAACACAGCTCAATTCGGAGTCATAGTGGACATTCCGGGTCGGGGTGTGTGAGTCTTAGTGTAAATAATATTGTTGTATAAAAAATTATTTAATAGGGCCTGCAAATACAACACAAATTAAACTTGTATGTCAATTGTCACTGACGCATGTCCTTTTATCTCCCACACTATTCCTTTTTCTATACACTTATTTTTTTTAACCATAATTCTTAATATTTTTTTGGTAAATTACACAAAATTATCTCAATGATAAATCGAACCCCAATCTCATACCTAATGTTTTAAAAATTACAATGTTAAACATCTTCTTACGAATTTGTTGCAATGTTAGACCTCCATTAAAAAATATGTTAATTTGTCTGTTAATTGCTGACATGGCAATTAGAGGACCCACTCTCTTGCCCAATTGAATTAAAAAAATAATTAAATATTAAAAAATTAAAAAAAGTAATTAAATATTAGGAAATTAAAAAATAAATTAAATATTAAAAAAAATCTCTTCCAATTCTCTCTCATCTCTCTCCCTCCCTCCTTCCTATCGACGGCGAACTCAAAGAACAAACCGAAACCTAACCGGAGGCAACTATTTGATGGTTTTCCGTTGAATCGAAGGGCAAACCCAACCGCCCACCTCGTCTGCGAACCCAGACGACGGCGTGATGCTGATCCTGGCAGTGGCGTTATTCAATGTGATCGACGCTAGTCGATAACAAACGCAATCTAAATCTAACAAATCAAGGAAATAAAAATGGATTTGGGATTTTAACGGAGAAATGGGATCGATCAATCGATCGATGTGCGACGGTGGATCTTGAGATTGATCATCGAAGTGCCTTAGATTCGCTGGAGGATACACATCGTGTTTGTCTTTCAAATAGGGGGTGCAGATTGCAGACAATAGGTGGTCATGCAGGCGCGGGTTTGCGATGGGTCGAGCAGCAGCAGGTGCGGATCATGGTGGTTTGGGATTAGCTGCGTTCTGGCGACGGTGCAAGTTGTGGGCATCACAGATCAAGTGCGGCGGCAGTGGGTCATGCAAGTGATGGGGGGATGCAAATGGTGTTGGTATTGAAAAGATTACTAACTCAATACCAAAATATGTGGGTGATAAGTTTACAAACTCTATCACACCTCTCACTTTGCACTCTCAATAAAATTGGACAAACGAAAGGAAAGAAGTAGCAAGCTTGGTGATAACAAACACTTTGAAATATAGGAAGAGTTTACAACTCTTAAACTAACAAACTGAAAATGAGAATGGGAATTGGATTGATATTCTAAAGCCTAGCAAGAAGGCCTATTTATACAAAACAGAAATTGATTAACAATACAACAACATGCAATGAATGATGGTGTTCACCATCTTTACACCCTTTCACACACATGCAGCAACTTTGGATAGTTGGCACACACATGCATTGCATTATTCCAGGTTGGAATCACAAACTTTCAGCTAGCACATGGAAGAAAATTTAGTCTTTGTAGTTGCAGCAAGTGTGAATACAACCTGTAAAGAAACTAACAGCTAGCAGCTGCCATTTACAACCTGTTTTGATTTGAATTTCCAACACACCTCCTCAAATCAAAACGGCTTCATTCCTAGCATTTCACGCAGTAGTCGGAATGATTCAACTGGTAGTGGCTTAGTGAAGATGTCTGCCACTTGTTCCTTCGTGTGACAATAGACAAGCTCAATTGTCTTTTGCTTCACATGGTCCCTTAGAAAATGGAACTTGGTATCAATGTGCTTGCTCCTTCCATGTTGAACAAGATTCTTTGCAAGCTTGATTGCAGACATGTTATCCACATGAATCATAGTCGATTCCACTTGTGGATGACACACTGACTTCAACAGATTGCTTAACCAAATTGCCTCACACACTGTTGAGGCTACATCAACATACTCGGCTTCACATGATGACAAAGCAACAATTGATTGCTTCTTTGAAGTCCATGAGAAAGCTGTTGATCCTAGAAAAAACACATAGCCAGTTGTGCTTTTCCTTTCATCTTGGTCACCTCCCCAATCACTATCTGAATAACCAAATAATTTTGCATTTTCACCAAAATTATAAAACAGACCATAGTTTAGAGTACCTCTTATGTACCTCAAAATTCTCTTGGCAGCCAGCCAATGAGACTCCCTTGGTGTTTCCATGTATCGACTCACGAGTCCAACTCCTAAACTATATTAGGTCTTGTGATTGTAAGGTACCTTAGGCTTCCAACCAAGCTTTTGTACACGGTTGAGTTTACAAACTCACCTTCTCCTTCCTTAGACAGCTTCAATCCAGTTGCAACTTGAGTGTTGACAATATTGCACTTATCCATATTGAATTTCTCCAATATATCTCTCATGTACTTTTGTTGAGAGATGTAGATACCGTCACTTTCTTGCTTCACCTCTATGCCAAGAAAGTATGACATTAATCCATTGTCAGTCATCTCGAATTCACTGAACATGGATTGCTTGAACTCACAGAACATTGCTTCATTGTTTCTTGTAAACAACAAGTCATCTACATAGAGACAAATAATTAAGAACTCCCCTTTTGCACCATTCTTCATGTAAACTGAATGCTCGTATGGACATTTCTGAAATCCATTTTGGTGAAGGTAGTTGTCAATCCTTGAGTACCAAGCTCGTGGTGCTTGCTTGAGGCCATACAAAGCCTTCTTCAAACGATACACCTTATCTTCTTCTCCTTGTACTTGGAAGCCTTCCGGTTGTTCCACATACACTTCTTCCTCAAGAACTCCATTAAGGAAGGCTGACTTGACATCTAGTTGATAAATTTTCCATTTATGATGAGCATCAAGAGAGATTAGCAATCTTACCGTGTCAAGTCTTGCAACTGGAGCATAGACTTCATCATAGTCCACTTCATACTTCTGTTTGTAGCCCTTTGCTACAAGCCTTGATTTGTATCGATCCACACTCCCATCTGCAGTGCGTTTGATCTTGTAAACCCACTTGACACCAATAGTCTTCTGATTTGGTGGGAGCTTTGTCAACTCCCAAGTGTCATTCTTCTCAATAGCATGGATTTCTTCCTCCATGGCTATTCTCCAATGATCTTCTTCCACAGCTTCATTGAATGAGAGAGGCTCGTGGTTTGCATACAAGCAGAAAAAGTTGGTTTCTTCTTCTTCTTCTTGTCCATATATCTCGGTAAGACTTCTTAGCCTCACTGGAGTTGAGGAGCTGCTTTCTTCACTAGATGTAGGACCACTCCTTGCAGTTCTGTGCAATGGAGTTGTTGTGGTTGTTTGAGCAGGTTGTTGCTCAACAGGTGGTACAACTTCTGGTTCTTCAAAATCAGTGGAGACGATCTTCTCTTTACTGACTTCTTTGTTGTTCCACTTCCATGCCTATTCCTCACTGAAGATGACATCTCTACTAACCACTAGTTTGCCAGTTAGTGGGTTGTAGAGCTTGTATGCCTTGGACTCTTCACTATAGCCCACAAACACACACTTTTCACCTCGATCATCAAGCTTCCTTCTCTTGGCTTCTGGAACTTGAGCATATGCAACACACCCAAAAACTCTTAGGTGTGCAACACTCGGCTTGTATCCACTCCAAGCCTCTTGTGGTGTCATCATTTTGACACTCTTTGTTGGACATCGATTCAACAAATAAATCGAACAAGCTACAGCTTCTGCCCACAATTCTTTTGGCAAATTCTTCTCCTTAAGCATGGACCTTGTCATGTCAAGGATGGTTCGATTCTTTCTTTCGGCTATCCCATTTTGCTGTGGTGTATAGGCAGCAGTCAGTTGATGCCTAATTCCTTGTTCCTTGCAGTATGCTTGGAAAGCATTGGAGGTGTACTCTCCACCTCTATCTGATCTCACAGCCACAAGCTTGTGGTTGCTTTCAGCCTCTGTGAGTGCCTTGAACTCCTTGAAGATTCTTAAGGCAGCTGACTTCTCCTTGAGAAAATAAACCCAAGTCTTCCTACTAAAATCATCAATGAAAGTAATAAAATACCTATTACCTCCATAAGACATAGGATCCAATGGACCACATATATCCGTGTGTACCATCTGCAGTGGTGCCTTTGCTCTCCATGTATCACCAACAGGGAATGATAGTCGTGCTTGCTTGCCAAGCACACAACCTTCACATACTTGGCGTGTGGCTTCAATCTGGGGTAGACCACGAACCATTCCTCCACTTGACAACAACTTTAAGCCATTGAAATGAAGATGGCCAAATCGAAGATGCCATTTCCATGACTCATCTTCCATTACACCGATGTTGCAACTCCCAATCTTTGTGTTCAACTTCAACGGGAACATTCGGTTCTTTGACATTTGAACACGTGCAATAAGTTTTCGCCTTGCATTCCTGAGAGTGAGAAACATATCCTCCATATGTATAATATACCCTTTTTGGAGCAGTTGACCAATGCTCAGAATGTTGCTCTTCATACCTGGTATGTAGTAAGTATCGGAGATGTATTCTTCTCTACCATCCTTCTGGATGATCTTGATCTTCCCTTTGCCTTCAACTGGCAACTTTGAGGAGTCACCAAGACTCACAGATCCATAAGGCCCATCTTTGAGTTCGGCAAAAAACTCTTTCTTTCCACACATGTGGTTGCTTGCACCAGAGTCTAAATACCAAACATCTTGTTGGCTACTAATATCATGATGTGCTAGTAAGACTGTAAATTCCTCACCAGCATTTCCATTTGATTCTGCCATGTTGACATGCTCACCATTTTTATATGAACATTCATTTGCATAATGTCCATATTGCTTGCAAGTGTGACATTGGATATGCGCATTTCCTCGGGTAGATTTCCACTCTTGAGATTGACCTCGGTTTTGTTCATAGCCTCGACCTCTTCCTCGGGCTCGTCCTCGGCTACGGTTGGATAAACTCCCACGACGTGAGTTCCACTGCCCACGACCTTTATTTGGTTTGTCAATATTCAACTTTGACTCCAAAGCTTGCTCTAGCGTTGTGGGGCTTGCATTCTTCTGAATGCGTTGCTCGTGAACTAGGAGGGATCCTAGTAGCTCCTCTGCGCTCATCGCCTCCAAATCCTTGGATTCCTCAATGGCAGTCACCACATGCTCAAACTTAGATGTGAGTGACCGGAGTATCTTCTCCACAACTCGTACTTCATCGAGTCTCTCGCCATTTCTCCTCATCTGATTTACTATCACAATGAGCCTTGAGTGATAGTCGGAGATGCTCTCCCCTTCATTCATGTGAGCAGTTTCAAAATCTGCTCGAAGTGACTGTAACCTCACTTTCTTGACTCGATCTACTCTTTTGTAGATTGTACTGACTGTGTCCCATACTTGCTTGCTCGTTGTTGCTTCTGCAACCTTCTCGAACGTTGAATCTTCTAATCCTTGATAGAGAAGATACAACGCCTTCTGGTCATTCTTTCGTAAATCCTTGAGAGTGTTCCTTTGATCTGCAGTATATGTGGCTTCTTGCTCGGTAGTGGGTACAACATACCCACTACTGACAACTTCTCATAGCTCTTGTGATCCAAACAATGCTTTGAATTGGATGCATCATCTTTCATAATTTTCTTTCTTCAATGTGGGAACTTGGAGCTGCACTAAGTTGGATGCCATAACTGCTGAACCTGCCAGAATGGTATTCTGCCTCTGATACCAATTGTTGGTATTGAAAAGTTTACTAACTCAATACCAAAATATGTGGGTGATAAGTTTACAAACTCTATCACACCTCTTACTTTGCACTCTCAATAAAATTGGACAAACGAAAGGAAAGAAGTAGCAAGCTTGGTGATAACAAACACTTTGAAATATAGGAAGAGTTTACAACTCTTAAACTCACAAACTGAAAATGAGAATGGGAATTGGATTGATATTCTAAAGCCTAGCAAGAATGCCTATTTATACAAAACAGAAATTGATTAACAATACAACAACATGCAATGAATGATGGTGTTCACCATCTTTACACCCTTTCACACACATGTAGCAACTTTGGATAGTTGGCACACACATGCATTGCATTATTCCAGGTTGGAATCACAAACTTTCAGCTAGCACATGGAAGAAACTTTAGTCTTTGTAGTTGCAGCAAGTGTGAATACAACCTGTAAAGAAACTAACAGCTAGCAGCTACCATTTACAACCTGTTTTGATTTGAATTTCCAACAAATGGTTCGGTAATGAGCAGGTGCGACGATTTGCAGTGGCAAGTCAGCAGGTTCTAGGGGTCGGGTTTCACTCAGTGGCTCGGGGGAATAGCAGATTAGGAGAAACGAGAGCTGGAAGGAGGGAGAGACAATTTTTTTTTTGTCAAAAGGGAGAGAGAGAATTGGAAGTGATTTTTTAATTTTTTTAATTTTTAATTAATTTTTTAATTCAATTGGGCAACAGAGTGGGACATCTGTTTGCCACATCAGCAGCTAACAGACAAATTAACAGAATTTTTAACAGAGGTCTAACATTGTAACAAATTTGTAAGATGAGGTATGACATTGTAACTTTTAAAACATGAGATATGCGATTGTTGTTTGACCTAAAGTTGAGGTAGTTTTGTGTAATTTATCCTTTTTTTTATCAAACGATAGATTTTGTTTGATTAGATGTTAAATTAGCCACCGACAGGATTCGAACTCACGCATCATGTGAAGGCTCAACTCTTTTCCACCACTGTTGTAAAGAGCCACTTCATAATTTGTAATTTCATGCCAATGGAAAATAAATTCTCAAATCACTAAAATAATTGAAGTATTTAGTGTGATACATACTTCAATTAAGATAAGGTACTTACTAATTAAAATACATTAAGTTGAATTAGTAAGTTTAGGTATTTCTTAATCTCATTGTGAACTTATAATCAGTTGTTTGAAAGGACTAGCAGAACAAGTGAGTCATGCACTGGAACTTCCAATGCACCACATAATGCAAAGATTGGAAGCTAGATGGTATATTGAGGCATACGGTAAAAGGCCAGATGCAAAAAAGATAGTACTTGAAATTGCTAAGCAAGATTTTACCAGGGTGCAATTTACACTCCAAATGTATCTTCAAGAAGTATCAAGGTAACTATTTTTTCCCTCTTATACATGCAATATTTGGGGCGAGCGAATCGAAGATATGATTAAGAGTATATAAAGTATACGTTATACCTGTAACATCCCACATCGCTCAGGGGAGTGGATCCTATAAGTCTTATATGTATATTCTCATCTCTACCTAGCACGAGACCTTTTGGGAGCTCACTGGCTTCGGGTTTCGTAAGAACTCAGAAGTTAAGCGAGATCACGCGAGAGTAATCCCAGGATGGGTGACTCATTGGGAAGTTCTCGTGTGAGTTCCCAAAAACAAAACCTTGAGGGCGTGGTCGAGGCCCAAAACGGACAATATCGTGCTACGGTGGAGTCGAGCTCGGGATGTGGTGAGGGCCCGGGCCGGGATGTAACAATTTGGTATCAGAGCCAATCCTTGGCCGGAAGTGTGTCGACGAGGACGTCGGGCCCCTAAGGGGGGTGGATTGTAACATCCCACATCGCCCAGGGGTGTGGATCATGTAAGTCTTATATATATATTCTCATCTCTACCTAGCACGAGGCTTTTTGGGAGCTCACTGGCTTCGGGTTCCGTTAGAATTCCGAAGTTAAGCGAGATCGCGTGAGAGCAATCCCAGGATGGGTGACCCACTGGGAAGTTCTCGTGTGAGTTCCCATAAACAAAATCGTGAGGGCGTGGTCGGGGCCCAAAGCGGACAATATCGTGCTACAGTGGAGTCGAGCCCGAGATGTGGTGGGGACTCGGGCCGGGATGTAACAATACCCATCAAAGTTATATAGGGAGATAATTTTCACACATTTTTTATCTTCACTAACACCTCTAAATTGAACAAAAACAATAAACACAATTAAAATGAGAATGTATGAGGACAAAAAATGGTGTGTTTATAATTTTCATTATTATATACATACGACCATAAGCATTAATCTAAATTTAATCAGTTTGTGGTAACTAAAAAGGGCAGGAATGTATTTATAATTCAACTTGGTACCTACCCTTGCTTCATCCTTTCCGCCAATTTTATACAACATATTTCTACTAGTACTACCATACATCAATTCTGATTCTCATTCAACTATTATGATATCAGATTTCTCTTAATAGTAACTTTGCTTCATCAGACACAGATTGATGGAGTGATATAAAGGCCAAATAGGATAAATGATCCCTGTGGTTATAAAGTATTCGAAAGATAGCCCATATGCTAAAAAAACTCGGATTTAAACCCCTGTGGTGTACTCCGTTAGCAAATTTAGTCCAAAAGTGATTTTTCCGTTAACTATCTGTTAATAAATGGGTAAAATTGTACTTTGACGTGTGCACCTTCTTTTTCCTCGTCTTTATACTCTCCAATGTATAAGAACAAGGCTTGTAATTTGTACTTTCACAACACCATGTCCGAGAAGTATGGATAAGAAGGTCTGTAATTTGTATTTGTACAACACCATGTCTGATTCAAATTCAATCAGCATAAAGTTGCCAGCACAAATGTCATGTCAGTTTGTTTCAAATTATCTTGTCAATCGTTGTATTGCAATCACAAACAGATTAAGAGGTCTCTGATTCCAACTCTGGTATCTACCATTACAAAAGTAGAACACAAAATCGAACCGAATGAAAATCATCATAACAGCTTTCGAATAAATTTCGAATTCTTTGAAACAAATCAAAGCTTCCTCCCAGAAACGTGATTTCTTTTCAATTCTCCCCAACTTCATTAGAAAATTAAAGCAACATGCACAAAGAAAATAGGCAAAACCAACATTGCATTCAATTTGAAGTGAAATTCAGCAACTTTACCATGGTCAAACGTCATAGGAAAGTCGGTTGAGCAGTCCGACATCATCGAAATCTCAATGAAGAAACCGAGAACCTCATCCATTATTCCCGGCACGTGACCACTGCCATCATCAATAGCTTCACCTTCTTCTACAGGTTCGTTCTGAAGCTATAGCGAGCCCGAAGTGAACTTGGAGATCTCAGTTCTTGCTGTTCGTAGAAAGCAACGAGAGGCCATTCTTGAAGCTTCTTGCCGATCTCAATGATGGCTTTCTCAGAACTAGTTTTGTGAAAATTCAAATTACAGAGAGAGCAGAGAGACGAGGAAGAGTGCATATGTCAAAGTACAATTTTACCCATGTATTAACAGATAGTTAACGGAAAAAACCACTTTTGAAGTAAATTTGCTAATGGAGTACACCACAGGGGCTTAAATCCGAATTTTTTTAGCACAAGAACTATTTTTTGAATACCTCATAACTACAGGAATCATTTATCCAATTTGCCTGATATAAAAAGCAATGCTACTTTATGCAGATATTTTTCGTTGCCTTCTAGAATATCCACACATTTTGTTGCCCATCATCAATGCCTGCAGACATTTTGCATCACAAAAAGCAATGCAGGTGAAAAAGCCAATGAAATAAAAACGTTTTCATCGAAAAAAAAAATGAAATAAAAACGTGTGAGTCAGAGGGGACGGTGGAGGGGAGAGTGAAGGGTGCGGTCCCACGAGATCTCAAATTTGAAGGGGATTTTAAAATTTTTGCCATCTAATATTATGTAATAATATTTTATATTTAGAAAATTTATTTTATTAACACTTTAAAATCTCATTGTGTATTTCTTATAAGAGTAGTTCTGGGTATTGCTAGAAATGCTAAATTTGTAAAATAAATGATGTGTCATCAGTAGAGAATGAGCATGTTTATCAACGCTTTGGTAATAATCCAATCATCAACTTACATGTCATTTAATTTACAAAATTTTGTCTACAAATTTAGTCTCACTAACATTACTCAATATAAAAATTTTGATTACAATGACATATTCTGATTGTCAATAATAACACATTAAAAAATGATAGTTCTTCAATTTTAATGTTATATATTCAAATGAAATTTTAAAGTTAGAGTTTTGAAGTTTTTGGTTTCAATTCCTAATAAACCTAATTGTTAGATTGAACTATGTTTGTTTAAATATTTTGATCGAAATCCTTAGCCTCATTTAAGAAATTTATTGCCAAACTTAGCAGATAGTAACTATATATTAGTAAAATTTCATAATAGGCCTAGGCCTCACCTAGCCTCCATGTCTTCGCCCCTGGAGGTGGATGGGTGGAGAGGCTGCTATGTTTTAAAAATGAGTAACGATATTCATACCATGTTTTTGTACCACATTTTCATACCATCTTAGGTGACATTTGATGTGGACAGCCACATCATTTGAATTAATCAGATTTTTAAATTTAATTCATTATTTAATAAACTAATAATTAAGAAAAACTAGTTAATTAAATGATGATTGTGCTATACGAGGAGTCTTTTTTCTTCATTTCCTTGGGTTTTGCAAAATTTTCAAATGATGATATAAAAACATGGTATGAATAACATTACTCTTTAAAAATAGGAATATGATGCGTGGTGATATAAGGTGAATAAGAAAATAAAACAAATGAGTGGGTCTAGCCACTCTCAAAATATATAAGACTGTAACATAACTAAAACTAAATAACACTTAAACCACAAAAAAACATAGTCCCTTCAATATCAACAGTGACTAATTCCAAGTACATGCATGTAATTTTCTATTTCGTTCTTTCATTTGGCTGTCACACATTTTTACTTTTCATCGTTAAAAGCATGCAACCTCTTTCTTCGACGACAAACGGTTCTACATGGCCTTCACGAGGTTAGAAGTCCTAGCAACTGGAAAAGAATCCTCGCCATTTGATATTTGATATTTAATCTCTCAAAGCTCCAAATAGTTTTTGGTGTTTAAAATTAAAAGCCATTTGACTGGTTAATACTAATATGTACAAAAAAGTGTAATTGGATGATACTGCATATCAATACAAAATTGACAAAAATTTGACAAATCATTACCAAGTGTTGTAGTCTTGTAGATTAATATCCATTACCAAAACTATACGTCTTCTTATACAAGGAAATGTATAATTTGGGTGATGGATAATTATATAAATTCTAAAAGAAAGTTTGTATGAAATTTTGTTTCGAAGAGGAATGGTTCTGGTTATAGGCCAAAGTCAATAATAAGTGAAAATCATAACTAAAAATATCAACAAGCATTCACTAATTTTTCTTTAATATCTCATATATGAATATATAGGAAATCTTTAATGGAAGTTGATTCCTATTTTTGTTTTTAAAAAAATGGGGATTAGTTATAGACAGGGGCGGATCTATTAAGGGACCAGGGTGGTCTCGGGACCACCCGAAGCTCGAAATAATGGCTGTGAGGATCTTCAAGGACCACCCAAGTCTGGGCAGTGATGGAGAAGAACAGCAGCCATGGCTGCTACACCTGCACGCTGTGCATTTCAGGAGGAGGAGGAAGAAGAAAGCAAAATTTTTTTTCAAAATGACTTGGCCAAAACGACGTCATTTTGAGCCAAGTCATTAAAAAAAATTGAAACCTCACTCACGTGAGAACCTCACACACACACACACGGTAGAGCAATCGGCTCCTTCAGGCTTCAGCAATCAGATTCAGAACCTTCACTTTACCAATCAGCTCTTTCGGTCCGCTCATGTTCTTTACGGCGTCGGCATCGATCAACTCTCTGCTGCAGCTGCACTCTAGTTTTTGTTCACTATTGCACTGACGGGCAGGGCGACGAGACGACATCTCTCATCTCTGGTGAAAATCTGTAAAGCTCTGGTCTCTGGAAGATAGTCGCGGCCCGCTGGTCCTCTTCTTCTTGGTCGAAGACGAATAGGTTTGTACTTTGCACTCTCCTCTGTCCATTAAATAATTTTTCCATCCACAGTCCACTATCTGATTGTGTTAGTATATTGTATATATGAATAATGAATGTGTAAGTATGTGGGTGGGGACCGTGGGGTGGGGAGGAGCAGAGGAAATTTATGCTTATGAAATGTTTGATCTTTGGTCTGAAAGAGAGTAGATTAACTAAAGAAGTGGTAGTGTATGTAATGTGTTGTCTGTATATTGTGAATTGGAGCGTAGAACTAGTATCTGATGTTAAATGGGTGGGTAAAGTTCGGTGCTTTCTTTCGATATTCGTTTCGTGTTTTTGTGTAATGTGTTGGCTGCTATATGTATTGTGAATTGGAGTGTATAACTAGTTTGTGATGCTAAAAGGGTGTGTAAAAATCTGTGCTTTCTTTCGATATTGTTTCCGTGCTTGTTTTCTGAACTTGAGGACCTGAGGTGGTAGTGGAATTGCAGGGACTATTTCGTATAGTGAGTTGATCAAGCTGCAGCCTTTGGAAAGCGTAAACTATATATTCTACAATTTGTGCGTTTCTCACAAGTGCAAGGTATGTTTTCGTTCACCTCTCTAGTCATTGCCTTTGTGTCTGCATTTTTGCTATATGCATAATATCATAATATTAGAATCCCACAGGCACGGACCTAATTATAAATTTATAAATGAATCTGATTTCTCGTTTTTCATATAATATTTGTTTAGTTTCATCAATTGATATAGATTTTTTTATTAATTGATATGTGTAGAAATTAGAAGTATGGAACGATATTACAAGCGAAAATCATCATCGATTAGTTCGGACAATCATATTCCAAATAGTTCATCTCCAAACTTTGATAGTTCCAATCCTATTCCGAACATTTCCCCTCCAATTCCAAGTAGTTCTAATCCAATTGGGGGTAATTCCACTCCACAACAAAATGAGTTAAAAGTTGATTTGGATAATCTTGAGAGAGACCCCGGAAAGAGAATTCCAATGAAGGATTATCCTCCAGATATTCGAGATGAGGTCCGAAGAGCATATATATTTGTTCAATGATATTTTCGTCTAGTTTTTTTTTTTTTTGGAGCTTCTATATTGGGACCACCCTAAGTTAAAATCCTGGATCCGCCACTGGTTATAGAGTCCACGCCATATCGAACTTTAACGATCCGAACCGTCTAGTTTTCAGGTTGCACCTTATAGATCATCCTTGCAAAATATTAGCTAAATCCGAAATATTTAAGACATCTCATTGAGTTCAAAGAAATTAACAAATACTTTATTATATAAGAAACAATTAAATTTTATTTTTTTAGTTTTCATTTATTAAAAGGATTGAAAATTTTTATCAAACAAATTTTTAGTTTTCAAATTTTTTTATTTTACAAAGTCAAAATGGTTGTTATCAAACAACTACATATGATTTTTGAATCACGGGGCAAATGCAAGGTAGAAGTACGAGGAAAAACAAAGAGGATTCCCTTTGAACTTTGACCATTTATTTTAGTGGTCCTTTCACTTCAATATTTACAATTAAACAAAATCTTGGGTGATTCTTCGATCAATCTAATTGTTTTTCAACACAAATCCAATCGCTCTTCAACAAACTTCTTTTAGCTCCTCAACTGCGATCTCAAAGCTTTCCTTCAAACATTATCGATCTAGTGATAGTTCACGTTGAAAGTATGAAATTAAATATTTGACAGTAAAATGTATGGAATGAATTGACATAAAAAATAATATGTTCATCTTTTATATCACCCAGAATAAATGGTTGCCAGCTTGCACTCTAGAACCGTGAGAGTGACTGAAAGAAACTGATTTAACCTGGTATTTATTCCTACCTACCCAGAGAATTAGCAGAGAGACCATCCATTTGAAAATGACTCCACAGACATTATTTTTATGTAGGGGGACCATCTGCTAGCTAAGCTACATAATTTGAAATGAAATGATGTGGTTGTCCACATCAGATGCCATCTAAGGTGGTATACAAATGTGGTATACAAACATGGTATGAATAACATTACTCTTTAATTAATCATCTAACTAGTGGTGTGGAACTATTAATAGGTATCAGCACAGACCTAATGCAGCAAAAATAAGAAAAACAAAAAGCCCAAAACCAATTCGAAAATTCAATAATTCGTAATATGAAATTGACATCGTCCTTCATTACAACTTAATCAATGATTTACTGAATCAATATATGAAAATAGGATCCAACATCTGGAATTTAACACCATTCAAGTGCACTATGAATTCAACCCCAGTATACTCTACTCATTTTTATATGCTCCATCACCACCGCCACCGCCGCAAAAGAATCCTCCTCCGAGTACAGCATCACCATATTATAACTCTCAGCTTCACACTACAAACCGAAAGCATGGAAAATTTTATTTGAACAAAAAGTAGACCTTTTCGACCAATACAATGAATGAAAGTTGTTGCGCACTGTGCGTGAGACAAATTGATTCGCAGAATTTGTTCGTGTAAGGTGTGAAGAACATATGAGAGTTGGGAGAGAATAAATGATTTGATGAGTGACAGAGAGTCAAAGGCTAAGAGAGAGATGAATTTTTGGTGTAGTCGAGTCCATACTAAATGTATGGACTTTAACAAACAATTAATTATAACAGACCTAATATGGGTATTTAATTAAATATTTTATTCTTTGTGGTGCGGTTCGGTTTCAAAAGATCAAAATTGAAACCAAACCGTTTTTCTTTACTGCGATTCGGTTTCAATCCCAAACCATTTCAAAACCGCAAAACCAAATCGTTCGATACAGTCCAGTTTGGTTTGTGTTTCAGTTTGTTTTCGGTTCCAAGTGCTCATCTATAGTACTGATTATTGTCATGATTTTATATCATTAATACTTTAATTACATGGTTATTGATATTACCGATAATGACATTATCGGTCTAGTGATAGCTCATGTCCAAAGTAAGTATGAAATGAAAGATTTGACAAAACAAAGAATGAAATGAAAAATATCACCTAAAATATAATATGAAATTAAATATGTTCAGCTTTCATTCACGCAGAATATACGGTTGCTTGCTTGCATTTTAGAACTGTGAGAGCGACTGAAAGAAACTGACTTAACCTCGTATTTATTCCTACATACCCAGAGCACTATAGGAATTAGCAGAGGGACCATCCGTTAAAAGGTGACTCCACAGAAGTTATCTGTAGGGTGACTATCTGCTGAGTTACATAGTTTGAAATGATTCCAAGTAGATCTGTCATTCGTGTCGTGTTTTTCATGTTTGTGTCATTTTTGTGACATATTCGATATCTTAACGGATCGTGTCGTGTAATACCCGTTACAGTAAACGAGTAATATGACCCTACCCGAAATCAACTCGTTAATATTATCAAGTAATATGATCAAACTCGTTACCCGTTAAAGAAAATATATTGTAAATCAATAAATAATGAAAATCAAAAACATAATTTGACGCTAGAAATATGGAAAACATAATACTAAATTAGTATATGCATACCAGGTTGTCACATAAAAATTATTTCAAAACATAAAAAAACATTTTTCTTTCAAGTATTACATACCTCAAAATAAGAGCCTAATAAAAAAAACATTAGTACATTACTACAAAATACCAAATTTTCAAGGATATGCAAGATGAAGGAAGTTGTGTTTCAAGGTTGAGAAACCTTGCACGTTTTTTACAATAAAACCCTTCAATTTTCATCAATCACAAGGGAAATGATATTGAAACTTTGACTTAATATATTGTCTTTAAGAGTTATATTGACAATGTTTTCATTAAGGCTTTCCACATTAGCACTCTCTTCCACATAAACTAAATATAAAAAACCAAACATTGTAAACCATTCAAATTTGTTTGGTATTTATAAATTAGTTCATATTTTTATTTTTAATGTGTTTTATAATTTTTTTAATCTCACTCTTTGCCAATAGTATACTATAAAAAATAATAATACTTAAAATTTTAAATTTATATAGAATAATAATACAATAATACATATTAATATACAATATATATACTCACCCATTATGGCTATTGTATTTTACAGTAAGTATTTTTAGTAGTTTAAATAAGGGTAAAAGATTGTTTACTACCTTCATGTTTCGTGGTTTTCAACATTTAGTACATCAAGTTTTTTTCGTCTCAGAGTCATACCTAAAGTGTAAATTTTGGGACAGTCTCATACATCCGTTAGTCAAACTGTTAAATGTGCCGTTAATTGTGACGTGGCGCCCATGTGGACAATGACTGGGCGTTAATTGTGACGTCACAATTAACGGCAGATTTAACAGTTTTACTAACGAATGTATGAGACTGTCCCAAAATTTACACTTTAGGTATGACTCTGAGACGAAAGAAACTTGATGTACAAAATGTTGAAAACCATGAAACATGAGGGTAGTAAACAGTCTTTTACCCTTTAAATAATTAAAGGGAACCCGTTATTTTACCTATAGTACCCTATAACGACCCAATTAATTATTGTGTTGATCTGAAATCCGTTATTTTCGTATCGTTTATGTGTTGTGTTAACAGGTCTTGTAAGGGATCATTCATTAAAATCTAGGCATCGGTCGACGGCATAGACTAGCGCCTAGGCATATTTAATAGAATTTATTATAAAAAATAAAAATATGTGCCTAGTGCCTACTTTACACTCTAAAAAACCTATACTTATATTAAAATTTTGAAAAAGTTAAAACTTAAGCCGTCGTGTCATTAGTATCAGCACAAACAAATGCAACAAAAATTAAAAATTGATATAAAATTATATCGTCTTTCATAACAGATTAATCAATAATTTAATGAATCAATACATGCAAATGCAAATAGGATCGGGCATCTGAAATTTAACACAAAGTGCACTATGAATTCAACACCAGTATGCTCCACTCACTACAACAAAAATGAGCTTTGGGTACAAAACAAAGGGCACAATTGAGAATTTTGTGTCAGTTTGACCACCAAACTCCTTAAACAGTTCCCATTCCATAGAGGGCACCATCTATTGTGCCCAATGTTAAAAAAAGTAGACACAAAACAGTAATGGGCACGGAAACCGTGCCCAATGGGGTCAGATGACATCTTCTTTACTGAAGATGGGCACAAACAACATTTTGTGTCTATAAAAATTATTTGTCAAAGGTGCTTTATATTCTCTCTCATTTGTCTTTACCTCCTCTAGCACACCAATAATTAAAATGTATAAACTTGTGGTAAATAATGGTATGGAGCTGTTTATTATTGTGCAAGTTATCAATAATTAATGTTGTTCAAATTCATTTTTTGCGAGAGCCGAACCTCATATCTCTTACTTACATGTAAAGAAGAATACCATTCCACCGTAGTACTGAATGGTGTGTTTTAGATTTATAATGGATCATTTCCAGCTGCAATGAATGTTTGTTAGATTCGTATCATTTTGAACTACTTTTTAGATTGGTGTCTCCTTGCAAGTTTGTTTTCCATGCTTGGTGATAAGGTTTTTGGTTTTATAGTAAGTGTTTAATTTTTTGACTGCAGCAAAAATCCTTCATGCAGTGACACATAACCAACAATTGTGCCCTTAGGGTCAGTCTCTTTGAAAAAGCAAGTTTATCTTCAGATGGACAAATAATTGTAGATTCTTAAAAGTCCTTCACACAGTGACACAAATCCAACAATTGTGCCCTTAGGGTCAGTCTCTATGCAAAAGCAAGTTGATCTTCAAATGGACAAATAATTGTAGATTCTTTTATCTTCAGATGGACAAATAATTGTAGATTCTTAAAAGTCCTTCACGCAGTGACACAAAACCAAAAATTGTGCCCTTAGGTTCGGTCTCTTTGCAAAAGCATGTTGATCTTCAGATGGACAAATATTTGTAGATTCTTTTTTAGGACACTAATGATAGAAATTGTGCCCACTAAATATTAATAAATAATAAATCATTCTACTTTTCATTGGGCCTTCAAATGGACAAAGTATTTTTAATAATTATGAATTCCTTTTTTTGACACAAATGTTAGAAATTGTGTCTAGTAAATTCTAATAAATAATAAATCACTCCATAGCAAAAGAATATGTTGGCACAATTATGGATTTGTGCCTTTATTATAGTATAAATTGTCCACACTCCCTTACTAATTTGTATATGGAAAATTATAAGGTTGTTTCATAGAGTTGTGTTTGTTTTGAATTTGATCAAGTTCTACATCATCGAGAATGGCGGACAGGCGACGTCGCGGAGTTCGAATTGGAACCGAATCTCCAGCATCACATTCATCTATTGGTTCCAACATTACAACAGCAAATTCCACAACAAATGCTTCATCTCAACGTCCACGACAACCTGTTAATGTCGGGCGCATACCTCGTTCTATTGATAATCAGTACATTCTTACTACAGTTGCTGATGGTCGTCTTGGCTACGCATTACCCTCAAATAACGGATGTGTACGCGCACCTCACGGACGTGTCTTGCCAGCGTGGGCAAACCCAGGTAGGACAGAACAATACCCTATCAATTTGGTTTCTGCTGAAACAACAACTGAACAGTCTACTAGTTCTGTCGTTGTTATTGAAGAACCACGCACTTATGAAGCACAAATTTGTCCTCGAGGCCTGTCTCTTCCACAGATGAGGTCACGAAATATGCAGAATGTTACCGTTGAGATTTTAAGCAGCGACGACGAGGATAATTAATATATTTTGTATTATGTTATATTTCATTGGTGTGTGAAAATATAATAATCTTATGCTATGTTGTACTCCTCTTGGGTCCTCAAGTTATGTAGTATTACAATATAATAATTTTTTTTTTTTTTTTGTAGTGGCATTGTATATTTTTTGGTTTTTAATTATGTTTCTCGTCCGATTCATGCCGCAAAATTCAGTGAATTCACAGCGTTGCAACGCAAGCCTTATGCCACATTACCAGTGCAAGAAAAGAAAAATAAAAGAAAAATAAAAGACAAAAGAAAAACAATAAAAGAACAACGCAAGGCTTTTATCATGCTAATCCAAGCCTCCTCTCATGGCGCCGTAGCTTCATTCCACGGAACAAACTTTCTTCCTCCAAAATAAGTCACTTTTCAGCCTTCCTGCAATACGAATTCAGAATTCATGAATTCCCACCTGTACCCTTCTCTCACTTCCCTCGATTCTTTCCGATTTCAGGTACTAATCCCAATCCTTTTCAGAATTGATCAATTGGGGTGTCTGTAAATCAAGCATTTTCAGTTGGGGTTTGTGTAAATTTAGCTGCACATCTGGGGAAAGGAAAATCCAAGCCTACACATCTGGGCAGAGGAATCATAGGTACAAACACAGAATTATATTTATCCTCGTTTTGCTCCAAATCGCGCATCTATTCTGGGTTTCTTCAGGTATTTGAATTTTGTATATATATATATTTTTTTTTTTTTCCGTTCTTATTTGGTGGCTGGCTTGGATAATCGAAAAATTATTTTTAGAGAGATTGAACCGTTTTGTTTCTACTATTTGCTGGTACTCAATTTGTTTGGTGCATTTTTCTTTGTGGTCTGATATATAGCATGAATAAAACAACAAGTAATCGAAAAACATGGGAGAGATGCTGGTACTCAAATTGTTTGGTAGTATAATCTGGTTTTTGGTCTTGAGGTAACATCAGGGACAATGTTTAGGCCTGTGACCTTTCCCATAGGCTGCTTATTGATTGGAGATTCACAATACAAACCGTTTTGAAGCTAACAGAGTTGCAGGTTAAGAGTGGTGTAATGCATAAGTGTAAGTCATGAATGTCAGGCTTATCATCCTTAACATATTAGTTCAACTGTAATGGAGCCAGCATGATAAAAGTATATTACTCACCAGTATGTGCTCTTTTTGTGACAGAACTGTGTACTTAGGAAATCTGAGATTGTAACAGAGGAACATGAAGTTTTTGAGTTGCCGTTCCTACTATATTTCTTCCATACTTTTTATATAATATGAATAAAACAACAAGGTTACATGAAAAATATGGGAGAGAGGTTGAACCGTTTTGTTTATACGATTTGGTGGTACTCAAGTTGTTTGGTGAAATTTCGTTTGAGGTCTGATATGTAGTATGAATAAAACGACAAGTATAAGTCTCTGGCAACATAAGTTGTAGGATTGCAATAACAGACTTGAAATGAAGTTAATGGAAATGAAACAAAAATCTATTCAGAGTATTGTACACCGTTAGTGAATAAGCCACTGCAATCACATCTGGTTTTAGTTGGTTTGTGAACTTTTGGGATACTAGGTTGGATGTTTATGAACATATTTCTTAATTTGTCTCAGTTCGCTAATCTTAACGTGTAATCGTTAACTTATAATTTCATACATGCTTGTAGCTAAAGATGAATAAAGAATGGGTGCATCTGAATAGGACAACCAATGAATACTTGATTGGCAGGCGTGCATTCATCAGTAGCGCTTTAGATGTTGCTGCGTTTCAAGGCAAAATTAAGTGCCCCTGTCGGAGCTGTTGCAATATGTTTTATCGTGATCCATTTGAAGTCGATCAACACCTGTATGTCGAGGGTATGGATCCCCATTACATAGATATACCTTGGGTTGAACATGGCGAACAGGTGCATAATTCTGATAACATATCAAGTCAAACTACCGAAGCTCTTAATGAAAGAAGCCCTGAAAATTTCATGGCAGCGATGCTTCACGATGTTTTCAGTAACCATGTGCATATGGATGAGTCAGACCATGTTGGTGAATCTTCTTCTGCGTGTGACGAAACAACTGATGCGCACCAATTCGACAACATTCTACGAGAAGCAGATGGAGAATTATATCCAGGTAGCAGGAAGAAAAGGTTGGATTTTGTGGTGAAATTATATCAGTCAAAATTGTTATATGGAATGAGTGATGCTGCATTTGGTTCAGTGCTGGCACTAATAAGAGAGCATTTTCCTATGTGTGAGACTCTTCCTCCAAATTTGTACTATACAAAGAAGATTATTCGGGCTTTGGGGTTGGATTACCATAACATAGATGTGTGTCGAAATAATTGCATGCTATTCTGGAAAGAGCATGTAAATGCCATCGTTTGTGCAAAGTGTGGAGCTAGTAGATATAAGCAATACGAAAAGTGTTGCCGAAATCGGTTGTTACAGTGTTGTTAGAGTTGAGCAGATTTTTTTGCCACCTTTGTTCAAAAACTGGAACTGAAGAATTGTTCAATGGCTTGTCAAAAAGCATTGTCTTAACTCTATGCAATCTGGAGAAGCTATTTCCGCCATCATTCTTTACCGTTATGGTACACTTGATAATTCACCTTGCGGATGAAGCTGCTATTGCTGGTCCGGTCCCATACCGATGGATGTACCCCTTTGAAAGGTGTCAGTTTCATAAAACACCTCCTCAGTTCACTTTGTAATTTTAGTATTTTTTTTTTCATCATTACCTTTTGCTTAAAGATTTTTATTTAACAATCAGGTACCTACATCTTCTAAAATCGTATGTACGCAACAAGAGTCAACCAGAAGGATGTATTGCAGTGGCTGTTAATTTAGATGAGTGTGTATCATATTGCTCCATGTACATGGAGGGCTCTATTGTTACCCGTCGCAATAGGCCTGGACGTAACTATGATGTGATGCACCCCAAGGACTTCCTCTATTTGCTAGCCAAGGAAAACCAGCAAGCACTGCTCAAACTGTTTTACTAGAACGTCCGAGGTGGAAATGACAAGAATGTGCAGTGTGGACCTCCAGTTTGTAGTGCTATGATGCATGAGGACTGCCAAAGTGAGAATACTGGTTAGTTGTCATCAAGCATCTCTTGTAGATGTGTATTTTGTTTATATATTGCTGGTTTAACCATTACAACGTTTGAATTGGGATACAAGCTTGGATATGTTATATTTTGTTGTAAATAGAGAATCCCGGGGTATAGCCAGCATAGGATAACATGTATTTTTTGTTTAACATTCGGATGGGTTGTATTGTTAGGTTGCATGAATCGGTCTTAGCCAAGAACATGGGTTATGTAATATATTAGCTTCACTATTTTAGTGCTAATGTTAATGAATGTAATGTTGATTTATGTTTAGTTTGTAATGGATAATTTGTAAGTTCCTCAACTTTGGTGGAAATTAGGTCATGTGAGCAAGCTTGATGATTTCTATATTTAAAAAAAAAAAATCCAATTTTGCCCCAAAAAAAATTAAATAAATAAAATTATCCAATTGTGCCACACTTTTACAATTGTGCTGGAGCTTTATTGTATTTATTAAAATATAATAGAGTGGCACAATTTTAAAGTTGTGGTGCCTTTGCCTTAACATTTATACAACAATCTAAGCCATTAAAATAGCAATTGTGCCCATCTTACACCATACATTCAATAGCCTTTATTAGAGGTGAGGCACAAAAATGGTTGTATTTGTGCTTAGCCATTGGGCACAAAACAACATATTGTGTGCTATCACCAATGGTGACACCCATAGAGGGCACAGATACAAATTCTGTAGCTGCACTGTTGCTATTGGTCTATGAGCAAAAATGTTGGTGCTTTTTGGCCTTAAAGGGCACAAATAATGTTTTGTGCGCAGTGGCCATTTTTGTTGTAGTGACTCATTTTTATATGCTCCATCACCACCGCAGCAAAAGAAT
The DNA here is from genome assembly GCA_035220775.1 of Malus fusca. Classification (NCBI taxonomy): domain Eukaryota; kingdom Viridiplantae; phylum Streptophyta; class Magnoliopsida; order Rosales; family Rosaceae; genus Malus; species Malus fusca. The sequence goes on from CM069075.1 coordinate 7,105,888, forward strand.
CCTTCCTCTGAGTACAGCGTCACCATATTTTAACTCTTAGCTTCATACTACAAACCGAAAGCATGGAAATTTTATTTGAACAAAAAGTAGACCTTTTCTACCGATACAATGAATTCAACATGTTTCTGAGTTGCAAGCTCCCCCATCTCTTTTTACTTCGAAATTAGGCAAAGCTGTGTTAACAATGTGTGCAAACAGAAATGGGTCAATGTGATGGTCAACGGTGAGGTAACACGAAATAGCAACTTACAAACTAAACACATTTCTCCAGAGACAAATTCCAAATAAGTATAAAAAGCAAAGAGCAGTGATTTTGACACTCTCATTTTCTCATTCCAACGCTCCTTCCCTCGATTATCTTTGATTCATTCAATTCTATGGCTAAAAAAAGGTAAAAATAAGCGAAAAGAGAAGTCTGAAAGCACTAATTTTGAACTATGTATGCAGTTAATCACAAGTTCAAACTTGATACAAATTTGTTCAGTTAACATAAGTGAAATTCATACAATCGGTCATCGATCACAATCCAAAAAACGAGAATTTTTGTTTACTTGTAATTCTTGCCTGAGGTAGGAAATGTGTTGGGTTTTTTCTCTGAGGGGGATTATGGGCTATTATTTTCTCTATTCTGTATTGGGCCTTGGACTTCTTATCGGTTAAACATTTTTTTTCTAATTTCTTTCTATCAATATCTACTATAATTTTTATTTAGGAAAACTAATGAAAAAGACTTGAAAACTTTGAGTTTTAACGATAAGCACAAAATAAAGGGTAAAATGAATAGTATCAAGATTGACTTTTTAGTGTAAAAATGTGATTTTTCGTTAAAGTGAACAGTACCGGGAGCTTTTCGTTAAAGTTCCCTTTTTATTTTGGCTCCTATTATGTGTGGATGAGTAGCTATTGTGTCTAGTTCAATACTTAACTAGAATATGCCCAGTTTCCAAAAACAAAAAAACTAGAATATGCCCATATAAAATGTGTGAGAAATTTTTTACTTTGTTTTTAAAATTGGAGAGAGGAAGAGGGTGAGAGAGAACGTGGGAGTGGGGAGAGAGGAAATGATAAAATCACTTGTACGTGAGACTTAAATAAAAAACAACAAAATTTTGTTTTATGAAATTACGTTACTGTCCTTAACTTTTTTGTTGTAATAGAAGACAAAAATATTTTTTCACCCTCTTTTGATTGACAAGGAGGGTTACATTAATATGCAGTTTAGATTATAGTTAGCTTAGTGTATGATCTAGCAATTTTTTTTTTTGAGATCATTGGATACATTAAAAATATAAGGTGATTTTCACTTCTCATTTCTCTCCGTGCACTCATATTTCTTTTAGCTTTTTAATTAAATAAAAAGAAAAACTAAGAAACAAAATAAAAAGGAAAATAGTTCATAAGGAGAAAACAAAGAGTAAAATTTGATACCCTCACTAAAATGTCAACATGCATACCTACACACCAAGTTTTCTTCACCTCATATGAAAGGGGCAAAACAACCATTATGTAAACATCTTTAAGGGTGCAGGCGAATACAGAGGGCAATATTGTACTATACTGACTTACGTGGTATGTTGCTTACTTATTTGTCTCATGAAAAAAAATTGGTTATTCCAGTGGACTAGGAAAACCAAATAGGCACTATGTATTATATTATTTTATTTCACCTTTTTGTTTTGTTAACACTTAAAACATGAAAGGTCAACAAAATCCAGTATGATTCGTTCTAGATGGGGCTCAGAAATAAAATTGTAAATAACTTAACAACAAGGATTTAAGTGATTCACCTCTCAGAATTGTGTTACATCCATTATAGTGCTCTTATATATATTGAAGATAGGTAACAGGAAGCGCTTGGTAATAGTCTAGTCTTTGTTTTCTCTTTTGTATCTAACTGTTTATAAGAGGTATTCATCCCCCTTATATAGGCACTCAGTGAGTAGCAAAAATCTTGGCTCAAGTGTTCCACCGCTCTAGCGTTTAATGATCCAAACATGTAGGTTAAAATTGCTGGCTACTCATTTGTTTTTTAGATAACACGTGGTAATGAAGTGACATTTGTTTAGACGTAATTACATGATTTTCTGGTCAACACGTACCGAGCACTACGGTACCCCATCTCGAGGGCTTAGTCTAACAGCCCATATGTCCCTTCACATATTTTTGCCTTTGCTGATGATCAACATATGTTTTAGACAGTAACGTAACTAAAACTTAATCACAGAACACGTGAAAAAAAAAAAAAACATAAACGAAGCACTGAATAGTCCCATCAATCAAAAGTGACTAAATTCCAAATACAAGCATGCATTGCATATACATTTGTGGAAAAATTTGAAATAAATCTAATTTTATAGGCCTACTTTTGAAATAAGTTCAATTTTTAGTGATTTTTTATTTTTTAAATAGGTTCAATTTTTAGTTACTTTGGACACATATCAAAATATCCCTATGCCGTTTTTTCATTTGCCTGTCCCACATTTTTTTTTCATCGTTAAAAAGCATGCAACTTATTTTTCACATAAACTGGCCTACACGTCCTAGCAATTAGGAGATGCCGACAAAAAGCATGAATTTAATCAAAATAAACTGGGCCAAGAAAACACAATAAACATGATATCAAACTCACATGCATAAAGAAATGGCGTTGCTTATGGCCTGGCCTGTCAAGCTCTACATATGATTTTGGTGAACTGTTCCTGATTTGAGGAGTCCCCCGATTTCATTCTTAGCTTACTTTCGTTTGAATGTAATTGACTTTGACGGCTTTACTGCTGACCTTTGATGTAACCCTCTTTTTTCTAACTATAGAATCTATTATCGTTGCTTTTAAAATAAAAAAAAATAAAAAAGCTTGTTGCATGTTTGCCTCATTGCTCCTCGATGCATGATAATACACCTCATCGACGCCCTGGCGGCCACAAGTCAAGCATATCGAATTACGATTTTATTCAGTCCTTGAGGATTGATTGATCATAATACCCTACCGGTGATTGATCTTTTGGGATTACGATTTTAATTACGACAACTTTTTTTTTTCTCTCTCTCTCTTATGTGTCCATTTGCACTTTTTGTTTAGTATTTAAATGACCAAAAAAGTTCATACCATTAGAACGTGTCATACATCAGAAATCTCGTGACGTTAAATTTTATTTTATGTTGAATGAGTATACAATAATTGAATTGAGGCCTTTTGTTGATACATATTGATCTGTACATGCATATTTAAATTGAAAATAGTATCAAAGTAATTAGTTGGAGAATGATAGACTAACTCTTAAAATGCAGTATATATGATACAAGTTTTATCAAGACGTATTACTTACACTTAATTATTTTTGTAGAATAAAGTATACAATAATGGGTGGAAGTTCTTTGAGGAGAAAGTTAAGCATATGATTTTTTTGCGATGATGATGATATCAACATGCTGACTACGTTTGAGTTCATTGATGACACCCATCAGTTAGATGTGAGATTTCATTTTGAGGAGGACATAACAAGATCCCTATATAAAATATTGAACAACATTGATGGCCAGGGAACAGACCAGAGTCTCCACCTCACAGCTAGGGATGGGCAAATACCAATTGGTTATGGGTAACCGCGGTTACCCGCCCATTTAAATTAAACGGTTACGGTTATGGGTAACCGTTTAGATAAATAAACGGTTATGGGTATAACCGTTTACCCGTGAAATTTAAATGGGTGGTTATGGGTATTAACCACAGTTATAAACGGGTAACCATTTACCCATTTATTTTATATATGTAAAACTAACACAAACCATGTTCTCGATCCAATAATACTTAGCACCCAATAAATTAGCAAGGAATTCATCGGTCATTCTCTCAATAACACTACTACAGGAATGATGATTCTCATCATCAAGGAATTGGCCAAATTAATTTAAATTCCTTGCGGGTAACTGTGAAATTTACAGAAATGCTTTGACAGAAATGTCTTCTAAACAATTTTTGTAACCCAATAATACTTAGCAAATATTATATTTACCTTCATTGGTAACAGTTAAAAATATCGTCCGTAAATTATTATTTCAATTATTGGAATGGTATAAGGACTTAAAAAATTAAAATATGGAAATGTATGATGAATGTACCTATAACGGTGTTTAATTGTCAAAAAAAAAAAAATTATGACAATTTGTTTTTTAATTTTCAAGTTGTTAAAAAACATGTAGACGGGTGAAAAAATGATAATGGTAAAAAAAAAGATAAACGGGTTAAAAAGGATAAATGAGTAAACGGATATTAAACGGTTACGGTTAAATGGGTATGAGGTTATGGATATGGTTAACCATTTATAAACGGTTATGGGTATGGGTATAACAGTTTAGGCAATTACCCAACGGGTAAACGGTTATGCGGGTATGAGCATAAATGGTTATGGGTAAATTAACCGCAGTTACCCACCCGCATAACCATTGCTCATCCCTACTCACAGCTCTAAACTTCAAACTCCTTAAACAACATGAGTTTGAGGTCTCCTAAGGTATGTACTACATGAACTTTTTGTTATTTATTGTTACAAACGATTACACAAAATTTGTCTAAATTATGGAATAGGGCTTTAATCTGGAAAGTACTTTAATTTGTATACTAACACCGACCTTTTTTGATAAAAGACAATAGTATATTCGGTAGGGGCAAAGGCCAAAGAAGCCAATACCCAATAAAGTTAGTATAATCCCGGTTGAAAGAACAAAAAGATACCCCCTGCCCATTTTCAGAGAATCCTCAGCAAGGAGGTCTAAAAATGAAGGGAAGGGAAGAATACAACCATTGACAACTACTACCAATAGATATACTATAGCGAGCTAGATAATGAGCAACATTGTTGGCTTGGCATCGGACGTGGGTACAAATGTATTCAGTGATTGTAGTGAGTAGCGCCTACGTATCCTCAATGATGTGACCGATCGAGGACAGGTTGATTAAAGGACATTGCAAAGCCCCAGTGATATGAAGAGAATCATCTTCAAATAATAAATTACTGAACCTGTAGTCGACGTCCAAACAACGCATTCTCTAGCTGCAAGAGCTTCTGCTAGAAGAGAAGATGTGACATTGCTGAAGTTTTTGCAGGCAGCTGCCACGAAGACACCCCTCCCATCTCTGACGATGATACCCACACCCTCCAAACAACGATTACGATTTTAGGCACCATCAAAATTAACTTTCAGGCAACTAGGGGGGAAGAGACCATTTGTTTTTTTGGGGGGGGGGGGGGGGGGGGATGGATTTTTACGAAGTTTAACTAATTTGTAGAGATTCTATGTAAAATTTTGATTCAATTCCCTCAAAATCTCATGGGAAGATGTGAGATCTCTCCAATTCCCTCTAATTCCTCAACTTTTCCAAATTCTCTAAATTCTAATTCTAATTGAATACACCTAGAATGTTATAAACTTCTTTAAAATTCTAATTGAATACACCCAGATTTCTAAGGATTTTAATAAACTATCTAAAAATTATGATTGAATACACATTGAATTTCAGATAATCACTTACAATCCTGATTGAATACCCCTAAAAGAATTAAAATCTCAATTGAATACACCTCCTTATAGACTCTGGTCATGAGGCAGATCAGAGTTACACTTCACAAACACACCTACCACCACGACACAACACGAGAGACTGAGATATTTGGTGGGTCGCATTTCCCATTCCACAACATAGAATTTTTGCAATTCCATATACTCCAGCATATGGCCATAAACATTTCAAACTTGTCCTTGGGGAGAGAAGTCGCAAGATCCGATGCCCAAGAATAAAAGGTGGGAAGAGCCAAGAGGGGATGATAGCCTCGCACACCGGGCAAAATGAGAGTTACAGAGGATATGGACAATGTGTTAGAGTATAAGTATGAAACATGATTGAGGGTTAGCTAAAATGTTGAATGAATTCTTGTTTGGAATTGTCTCGGCAGTGTGCTAGAATGAATCATTTTCCTTGTAGGATTATAAGTATTTTTGGTACTGCATTATGTGAAGCATTTGGATTATGCACAGATTTGTTTTATACAATTGCAGTATGATAAGGTTTGTTCCACACGATAAACTTCCTACAGAGGATGCGCTACAACGACGTGGTATTTCTTTGGCATCCATTTGTTGTTTATGTTGTAATTCTGAAGAATCTACTGCTCATCTTTTCTTTGGATGTCGGATATCTAGGCAACTTTAGAGGTGGTTAGCACGTCAATTTGGTACATCTTTGCCTCTTTCAGATTCTTTGGTTGTTTTTTGGGATGTCTATGTCCGTAAGCCCTTTTCCAAACAGTTGCACAATCTATGGATTTTTATGGGTCTTTCTACTATTTCAGCCACTGTTCTAAAAATCCCCGCCTAGCGCCGCCTAGGCGCTAGGCGGCTGGTCACCGCCCCGATTAATGCCTAGGCGTTTGAAAATTAATAAAGGGCGCCTAGACCGCCTAGCCCGCCCAGACCCGCCTAGGCACTTGCCTAGGTTGCAACTCACTTTGATAGAAAATAGATAACTTTCAATTTGCATTTAATTTTTTTCAATAAATTGTAAGAGACTTGTTGAATACTTAAATGGGCACACACTATATGCTTGTTCCCCATGTTTTCATTATGTTCCAATACTTTATAATACATATGTCATTCTATTTTGTAGTTTATTCTGAAATTATATATATTTTAAGTATAAACAGACACTTATTTACACGAAATATAATAGATTTACTTATATCCGCCTAGTCCGCCTAGGCGCCCCTTAGACCCCGCCTAGCCGCCTAGGCGCTAGGCCCTAGCCCGGCGCCCGACTAGCACCTAGCGTCTTTTAGAACCTTGATTTCAGCTATTTGGAAGGCTCGAAATAAATTTATTTTTGAGGGTCGTCCAATCTATTTTCATCGTCTTTGCATGTCTATCAATTCGGCGATTGTTCATGGTGGGAAGTTTATTCCTGGTTATTCTCAGGGTTTTGACACTCGGATCATTTCTTCTTTGGGGATCCAACCTATCCCTCGCAAGGCACCTACTATTCTTCATGTCCTTTGGTCTCCTCCTTGGTTTCCTTGGGTTAAGCTTAATACAAATGGTTTGTCTAAAGGAAATCCCGGTCCTGCTGCATGTGGAAGAGTTTTCAGGAATTGCCATGGTCGTTTTCTTGGAGGTTTCTGTCAACGGATTGGTCATCGCAACTCTTTTTTTGCAGAGTTATCAGCAATTATTATTGGTATTGAGTTTGCATATCAACGGGGTTGACATTGTCTTTAGTTGGAAAGTGATAGTTCTAGTGTTATTTCTGCTCTTTAATCGTCTGATTTTGATCATCATTGGCCTCTTCATACGCAATGGTCTATCTGTTTGGATCGCATTCGGAAAATGACTTTCTATTCATCTCACATATATCGCGAAGGAAATCTTGTTGCAGACAATTTTGCTAACATGGGCTTGTCTTCTCTATCTTTAACATGGCATGATTTTCCTCCGATGACGGTTTAGACCTTTAGGTTTGGTTCTAGAGGGGTTAGGTTTCATGTCCCCCCCTTCTTTTATTTGTATCATTTTCATTTTTTGTTTCTAGAAGGGTAAGGTTTATGTCCCCCCTTCTTTCATTTGTTGTCTCTGTTTTTTAGGGGTAAGGTTTATGTCCCCCCTTGACAAGATGTAACTTATTTTTTCGTTATCAATAAAATTACCCTCGTACCGTCGAGGTTTCCCCCAAAAAAAAAAAAGGTTTGTTCCACACGAGTTCTAATAAGAGAATGAGTTGGATTAATACTATATATAACCTCATTCACTGCTCTTGCAAATAAGTTGCTCATCTTGCACTGAATACCTATTGTTCAGAGAGCACATTTGTTTTGTAGAGATGAGAAGATTGATTGGTTATGAAGCTGCAATGGCTTCTTCAAGTTCAAATTCTGCAGGTATGTTCACGACAATTTTTATTCTTGGAGTTCGCGTCAGGAATTTCCGTAGGGGATGTCTCCTGGCCGATGAGCACACAGCTCCCCGGGATGGTTGGCGCCGGTTGAGGGCTGCTGTCGGGCTTCTGCTTCACTGTCGGGCTTTGTCGGGCAAGGCTCGTCGGGCAAGGATTGTTGGGCAAGGCTGAAAGAGAAGGACAGAGTTAACTTTGAGAGGTGCCTTGGTGGGGCCTTAGGTGTAGGCCTTGAGGCTCACAATCAAGATTAACTTTTAAGTGCTCAGGCGTGCCACTGCCAACTTCAGCATGGCAGATGTGAAATGGATGTCGAGTTTTAGTTGTATATATATATGTATGCCCGAGAAACTGTGTTAGTTATGACATGTGCCTTTGTGGGGCCTTAGGTGTAGGCCTTGAGGCTTCAAATCAATAACTAAACCAGTGCTTGAACACACAATATTTGTTCCATTGATTGCAGGAGTCTTATAACTATTATACTTCTGATTACCCGAGTCCGAGAGATAGAACGAACCCAAATGGGTGCCTTTGTGGGGCCTTAGGTGTAGGCCTTGAGGCTTCCCATCAGAATTCGTTCTTATACTCAAACGTTCTAGTCCGCAGAACGGAATGAACCCAAATAGGTGCCTTTGTGGGGCCTTAGATGTAGGCCTTGAGGCTTCCTATCAGAACTCATTATGTGCTCAAGCGTTCTAGGATAATTATAATATAATAGAAATAAAACTAAGGAATAGGTCGATTACTTGCGCCCCAAGTAACTTCGGACTTCTTGTTTATCAAGGACTGTCGTGGATGGGTTAAGTCCACATAAGGTTCTTTTTTATGCCTTGAAGCCAAGGACTTTTAAATGATCAAATAATTACATGCCCGAGGGCTTAGAACTTAGATCTGGTTTGAACAATGAAGATTTATTCAAATCAGATTCAAGTGCTGAGAGAGTCTTTTGATAGTCATTTTACTAGAAATAACTTGAATACAACTGGAAGTACACAACATATTGCTAGGCTAATGAATGAAAAGACAAGAAACAAAGAAGGACGGGCAAGGTTTAACCTTGTCGGGCAAGTCTGATCGTCTTGCAGGGTCCTATCTTTGTGGTTTATCAAGGGTCTGAAGGCTTAGAAAGGGGGATAAGGAGATGAGTTTATAAGGAGAAATCGATACTACAACAAGTTTAAACAAGGTAGCAGAGCTATTACAAGGGTTTGAATGAAGGTTTATCCCGAGAGGGATGAAGGCTTGGGCTGACTACAGCTTCGTTTTGAAGGCAAATCTGGCTTTGAGCAGAGTTTGTGCTTGCATTTGTTTGTTTGTTTGAGTGTCCTTATTCCTGATTTCTCTTTCTTCTTTTATAGACAACTCAGCTTGGCCTCTTGTATCAGCAGCCTTGCCCGAATGCAACTTGAGGGGCAGTGACTCATCAGCTATTTTACTTGTTCTGCCATTATAAAGTACTTTATGGGCTGTATAGCTAGTCAGTCTATACCACTTGGCCTTTGGGTAGGTGAGCAAGTGGTCATATGAGCTGCACCTAGTCGGCAAGGGCCATTTCTGCTTTCTGGGCTTCGGCTGGACTTCGGCTATCTTCCCTTCGTGGCCTCCCTTTTAGGCCATCTCCCTTTGTGGCCCAAATTTCAAGTTTTGATCCAAACAGTGCCCCCTTTAATTGATATTTAGCCTGGAATTCCAGGCGCCAATATTAATTGAATAGCTGCATGCGCCTACACCTTTGCTCTTGGAACTTGCATCTTTTGGTTGAGATTCACCCTCCGGAGTCTCTTGATCTTCCCCCGACCCGTGAACTACTTTCTGGTACTCTTTATAAATTTCACCTTTCTCAACAAATCATCCTCCCCAAATGTTCCTCATTTCTGAGCTTTCTCCCGAAAAACTGTAAAAATGAGTTCTTCAGATTTCAAGTGGGGTTTCCTAAAATTCCCTTTTCTTGAGAAAAAGGGTTTTCATCACATAACCACTATCTCCAACACCTTTGGTCGATCACCCTGCTATCTCCAACACCCTTGGTCAGGCGGTTTCCTCCTGACGGCTTGCTTCCCTGCTTGCTGTCCTGGTAAATCAGGCTTAACCATCACATATGGTGATGACTCTGTCCGATGATCCTCTACCAGGCCCATGTTGGCCGCACAACCCGATCACCTGATCGGATTCCATCCATGAAGACATCGGAAAACCAGCTGAAAATAACAACTTGTGCATCCAGAAGGAATCAAATGTAATATGTCGGAAATTGAATCTGTTGTAAATTTCACCAATTCGTCGAAATGAAATAAACATTATTTTATCAACTTTTGTCTTTCTGTCTTCTTGAATGGTTGATGAACATACACTGTGCATTGATATCCTGAAGCTTGCTTTACCTTGCATCATCTTCATACACTTGGTTATAGTCTTATTGCTTGGATTGTTTTGGAGTGTAGGTAATTCAATTTACATGTCAATGATCTGTGGTTAAGTTGTTACACAGTGGACTCTCCATAGTGATTTCACATGACGTATAGCAGATCACATGTAATGTGTTTCATGGAGAGGTTAACATTCGTAGGGACAATATCCTTGCAAAGTTTCCAAAAATTCAAATGGATCTTTGGTGGAACCATAGCTTTCCAAATGGACGCTCAAAGAGAGGAAGGGGGCACCTCAGATGATGACCTCGGTTGGCGAGTGAAGCCAGCAGTGATCCACTCCCTCGCCACATGATAGAGAATGTTCCATTGACTTCATAATGCCATACGAATCGGTCATCAAAGTTTCGAATACTAAGAAAAATGACCAAGTCTACGAAAAACTTTGGTTTAAGATTCACTAGAAACGGACAAGCAATTGGGTCTAGGAATAACCCACTTCCTTGGTACCACATTTCAGGTATTGAAGCCCTTGCCCCAAGAACTAGAGCAAGGCATAGAAGAATCATCCCTTGTTTACAAGTTGCTTTCAGATATGATTTGAAACTCTTAATCCGATAAATGTGTTTCAATAAATGCGGAGCAAAAGTTTTCTATTGGATTTAATGTTTAATTCCTGATATCGGAGTAATGAGGTACTTTGGCTATGGCGATGAGAATACTTTATGAATGCTAAGTTTGGAAGGTAATGTTTATCTGTCTCGTATTTCTCCTATAAAGTTTGTTTACTTTAGAGAGATTTATCGAATTCGAATTTTTCCATAAACGAAGAAGAAACAAAAAGAAATTTGTATTTAAACAAATCTTGAATCACGGAAGGGACAAACCCCGATATTGGCCATGAAACTTTAAGGTTGGTCACTTTTTGTGACTTCCTTTAATTTCCTTAACAATGTTTGAAGACTATCCGGATGCATCAGGTTCTGGGTCGTCATCAGAGTCGGACTCTTCTTCTTATTATGCTTCCAAATCCAAAATTTTGTCCAGTAGATGCTTTGGAACAAGAAAGTCCATGTGTTTGATCTCATCCAAGATCATGTAGACATCCCATCCTTTGAGGTTGGTGTGCTGGGTATAACCCGTAAGATACCCAAGTTTGTATCATTCATCATATTCCTCTATAAGCAACTTCTGGTTGTCATCCCAGATGACCGACATTTCAGAGTTGTGCATCTCAGGGAGTCGTTGAAGATCCGCGATACGAGTGTTTTCTTTCTGGTCAACTTATTGATGAAGTTGTCTAACTTCTAACTGAAGAGTAGCCTGCACTACTGGCCAAGCACATCGCTCCAAAATTAGTACATGTTCTGACTTATCCCTCATGGGTCCACCAAGGTCTGGTCCACTTATTCCTTAGGCCATCTTCAACCGAGGGCTGGCCAGATGGCTCGTTTTAGCTCTCTAGCCCTCCAAGAAATTAATATTTTAATGAACAATACAGGGCCATATTTGCCTCCATCTCCAACCGTGGGCCAAATGGCCATAGGGCTCGTTTTAGCCATGTAACAAAAAACCGTCTCCAACCGAGGGCCATGGGCCAAATAATTTATTATTTAAAAACTAAAACTTAAATTCAAATCCAACCGCTAAGTGAAACAAATTATGTAAAATTTTGTAAAAAAAAATATGAAACAAATTTTGTAAAATTGAAGTTATAGGAAAAAAATGGAATTTAAAAAAAAATACGAAACAAATTTTCTAAAATAGAAGTTATAGGAAAAAATGGAATTTAAAAAAAAATATGAAACAAATTTTGTAAAATATAAGTTATAGGAAAAAAATAGAATGAAGTGAGATAGTATGGAATGGTGAAAATTATGTGAGAAATGGTGTAGAAATGACTTATGTATTTATAGAAAAAAAAAGGTTTAAATTCATTATAAAAAAAATATTTGACAAATTTTTGTTTAAGCATTCTGTCGGTTATAACCGACAGGAATATATTTATATTAAATATAAGGAGAAATTAGGTTCATATCTCTCATTTAGCTATTCCATTGATTAAAACCTTATTCATTTTTAATTTTTGATCAATGTCCTTGGTTATTAATAACATCATTAATTATTTCAATAATAAAATAATTTTATTTCTAAATATATTCATTTAGTTAAAAATGTTACAATTAGTATATTTTGTTGTAGTCATATTTAGAATAGGAATGTGATTGTGTAAATCCTAGGGCATCTAGGAAGTATCTTATATTCCTATTAGGATTAGATTATATATTAAATGTTGTAATCATAAAGGGAAAGGTTTTACCATTCCTTCTACTATAAATAAAGGCACAATGGGGTGAATCAAACACACCTCACAATTAAATCAATCTCTCTTCTCTCTAATAGTGGCCGCCCCCCTCTCTCTCTCTAAACCCTAGATTGTTCAATCAAATAGGTCTACAACACGTTATCAGCACGCTCTTGCCAGAAGCTGAGGAATTGACGCATTGTTGGAGGAGGCTATCATCCACCAAATTCAAAGGCTTATTCGTTTTCTGCTAATCAGGTACGCTTAAAATAAAAGAAGATATTTGAAACGTCCACGAAGCATGAAAACATTCCTCATGATGCATGAACCTCTCTATGTTTATATTTTCCTTTCGATATATATATATTGTATATGTTCATATATATATTTGTTTCATGCATCGCACAATTAAATTGTTATGTGGAATTTGTGAGTCAAAATATAAAATTAAATTAGAAGCAAATTTGGGTTTTTCTGAAACCTTAAGTTCAAAAATTGGGTATGTTTTTAGTCTCACCGTGGGATGGCATCACCCTGATGCCCTTGGACTACTTGCGTAGCCCCTGTAGGGCTTGCTGCTCCACAAACACGGGCCTGCAGCCCTAGTTTCGGGTCCACAACCCGCAAGCCTAGCTTGTTGGGCCCCCTGTGTCACGGCCTGCATCATCAGCAACCAGCCCATGCGCTGAGCTTAACTTCCCATGCCCACGACCCAGGTCCCAGCCTTCGCTGGGCTTTCTCGCGCGCTCGCCCACAAGCCAGCGTGTGCTAAGCTTGTTTCCATGCCCCCCTCACGGTCCAATTTTGAAACCCAGCTTGCGACTAGGGTTTCCGCCCTTCACCGTGGCCTACAGACCACCCCAAGGTTTTTTTTAGGCCTCGCCTTATGCTTAAAGCACATACACCCGTGCCCTTACCCACGGCACCAAGCCCAAATTATTTTGGGGCTATATTTTCGATCCAATAATATTATTTACCTTCTACAATCGACCCCATATGACCCGATTTATTGAATTAATTAAAAGTGACCTGCAGTCTATTAATCTGATAATGAATCCAAAATTATTGACCTGAAGATCACTTTTGGACATTAACGATTCAATAATTTATTTTTATACATTGAACCGTCGCATACTTTCATTTTAACGAAGCTCTCACATTTGAGGTCCCGAAGAACCTCAAATCCACTACACTTAGTTAGTATATTGCATTCTCTGTTTCTTGCAGGAACCTCTCATTATGAACTAATTGTTCATAAAACTAAATTGAACATGTAGTTTCAAATTTAGTGCCTTTGAAACCCGAAGTTTGCATTCAAAACATACCACATGAAACCCGTAGTTTTCATGCATAAATTAAACCACTACATGTCTATAGAACCTGTATGTTCTACGATATATGTCTATGGCTTACCATATGACTAATCATGTTTTCTCCCTCCGTTTTAGGGACATGTCGAACTTGAACAAGGTCGATTTCTCCGCTCTAGAAGCCTCCGGAAGAAACTATCTAAAGTGGGTTCAAGACATGAAGCTTCATCTCACTGCAAAGGGTATTAGAGCCACCATCGAGGCACCTATCATCGACAAACCTGTTGACGAAGCTCAGAAGGCTACTACAATGATCTTCATTCGAAGACACATTCATGATGCATTGTAGACTGAGTATCTCGCTGAGGAGAACCCACGCACCCTATGGCTTGCTCTGGCCCACCGTTTCGATCACCAGAAAGACATATACTTGCTTGAAGCAAAACACGACTAGCATCATCTTCGCTTCCAGGACTTTAAATCCGTGAATGAATACAACTCTGAAGTTTGTAGAATCCGTTCTCTGTTGAAATTCTGCAAAGTGGAACTAACCGAATCAGATTTCTTGGAGAATACCTATTCGACATTCCATGCCAAAAATATTGTTCTGCAGTAACAATATAGGGCATAGAAATTCACCAAGTTTTCGGATTTGATCTCTGTTTTACTTCTCGCTGAAAAGCAGAACCAGGTTTTGATGAAGAATCATCAAGCTCGACCTATTGGCTCGAACGTCGCGCCTGAAGCGCATGTGACCTATTCTAGCAGCCATAAACGACGAAAGAACCATCGTGGCCGTGGCAATGGGCGGCAAGCCCAAACACGGGCCCAAGGTCAACAGAGTGCCGCACCTAAGGGAAGAAATGTGACCCAGCAGCGTCCACTACTCGCCCATAAGGTCCCAAACTTCAAGAACAAGGGCAAAGCTCCTGTTCAGGCTGCTTCTACTGAACTGGACATGTGTTATCGCTGTGGATCAAGGGATCATTGGTCACGCGTATGCCGAGCTTCCCCTGAGGCTATTGGCAAGTATCATTCCCGTCATGAGTCTAACTTTGCACATGTGGATCATTCGGAAGATGCAACTACATCAATGGAAATATCGGATTTCCAGGAGGCGTCAACACCTATGGATGAATAAAATAGACATATATTTATGGTGTTTACCCCTAGTCGCCAAACCCACTAAGAGTGGCCGGCCCTACCCCCCTATTTTGCTAGGTTTATGGTTTAATTTTGAACAATTTTTCTAAGTATTTGGAATAATTTGTTTGGTTTTGGTTTGTTTTGAATTATGGATTGTTATTTGAATGGATATTATTTTCTTGAATTACTTACTTGAATGAATGGACTTATATTTTTACATGTGACCAATTCAATCAATTTATTTCTAGGTATGTCTAGTGGGCAAGTTAGTTGTCTGGCAAATAGTGCAACCACGCACACCATCTTGCGTGAACGACACTATTTTACTAACTTCATACCCAAGAAAGCTCATTTAACAACTCTCTCAAGCTCATCCAACCTGATTGAAGGATACGGAAAGGCACGTATGATGTTGTCTAATGGTACAATTTTGACCATTAAGGAGGCACTCTCTTCTCCACATTCCGGAAGAACGTTGCTGAGTTTTAGAGATATTCGAGATAATCAATATCATCTTCAAACCACTGAAGATCATGGTTCTGAATTTCTTTGTATCACTTCGTATGAATATGGCCAGAGGCATATTTACGAGAAGTTTGAACGCTTGCCGAGTGGGTTGTACATCACAACCATTCGCGGCATAGAAGCCCACAGTGTGGCCGACCCTATGCCTGAGTTCCCGGACACTTTGTTGCTTTGGCATGATCATTTGGGACATCCTGGATGTGACATGATGCGCTGTATCCTCAAATCTTCACACGGGCATAAGTTACATCCCTATGTTGGACTTCCACCATGCAAAGCGTGTTCTTTAAGGAAGTTGAATACTCAACCCTCATATACAAAGATTATTCACGACCCCCCTTAAATTTCTTCAGAGGATTCAATGGGACATTTGTGGACCTATCTAACCAACCTGTGGACCATTCAGATACTTTATGGTGTTGGTTGATGCATCAACATGATGGTCACATGTTTGCTTGTTGTCCACACGCAACGCCGCGTTGCTAAACTCCTAGCTCAAATCATTAAGCTAAGGGCTCACCACCTTGATTATCCGATCAAGTCTATTCGACTGGATAACACTGGAGAGTTTACGTCACAGACTTTTGACGATTATTGCATGTCAGTAGGGATAAATGTGGAACATCTTGTACCCCATGTTCACACCCAAAATGGCCTGGCAGAAGCTTTCATAAAGTGCCTTCAATTGATAGCTCGGACTTTGGTTATGAGAACCAAACTGCCGATATCTGTCTGGGGCTATGCAATATTGCACGCAACTATGTTGGTCCGCCAGAGGCCCACCGCTACCCAACCACATTCACCGTTACAATTGGTCACTGGATACGAGTCTGACGTCTCGTATTTACGGGTGTTTGGGTGCGCCATTTATGTGCCAATAGCACCATCGCTACGTACTAAAATGGGTCCTCAGAGAAAAATAGGAATCTATGTCGGTTATGATTCACCATCAATTGTTCGCTACTTAGAACCATTGACAAGAGATCTCTTTACCGCACGTTTTAGAGGGAGATAAGCATGCTAACGTTCCCGTAGAACGTCGCGAATTGTCGTGGTATGCTCCCACAATGTCTCATTTAGATCCCCGTATTGCCTAGTCTGAAACTGAGGTGCGTCGAATTATAGATCTTCAGAGCATTGCTCAAAGCATGCCAGATGCTTTTAATGATCTAGCAAAGGTGATAACATCACATATACCAGCTGCAAACACACCTCCAATGATAGATGTACCCCGCGTACGTCAACAACCCGCCTGGGAAGGTCGGACCGTCCCCGAAGATAGGGAGGTCGCACCCTCCACGCGACAAGGTACATTGGCGGCTAGCCAATCATCTGCTCCAACCCTGAAGCGTGGCAAACCCATTGGTTCAAAGGAAAATGGCACCAACTAGTGACCTTAGTTTGAATCCGACCATCGCTCACTCATCCGTTCCAACGTATTAGATTATTCTAGATTACGATGATGCTTCAGACAAAACATGCCGGCCTCCCGAGAATAGTGAGATTTCGGTCCACTACATAGTATTGGATGAGTTTTGGAATATGAATGAGATGATCGTCGACGATGCATTCTTGTACTCAGTAGCTATTAACATCATGCTTAGCGATGACATTTGTTGATGCATAAAATTAGTGGAGACTTTGGTACAACAGAAAGTGTTAAGTTTATGACCTTCGCTATATTGTTCCGGTTACTATTGTGGATAAGTATGTAAATGGATAGAGACAGGGAAGCAAACACAAGATGTACGTGGTTCACCTAGATTGGCTACGTCCACGGAGTAGAGGAGTTCTCATTAATTGTGAAGGGTTTACACAGTACATAGGTTTAAGCTCTCATTTAGTGAGTACTAGTGAATGATTTAGTACAAATGACATTCGGAAATATTGTGGGAGAATGATCTCCTTTTATAGAATAGAGTTTCTAGCTTTGTTCTGACATTGACACGTGTCATGTTGCGATTGGCTTCTGATGTTGACACGTGTCGCTCTATGATTGGCTTCTGATGTCGACACGTGTCGCGCTGTGATTGGCCTCCTGGTTAGAGGGAAACTCTTCTGGGTCTTTGACAGTATAACGTTAACCGATGCTCGGTAGTTTCGAGATTGGTCAAGTATGGTACAAACAACATTGAACCACGTTTCGTCGATGAATGCCGACGTAGAACCGATTGGTCAAACTGGAAACAAGCAATCCAGGTCGAACTCGATTCGCTCACGAAATGTAAGGTATTTGGACCTATCGTTCCTACACCACCACGCGTGAAGCCCGTTGGCTACAAGTGGGTTTTCGTGAGGAAGCGTAATGAGAATAATGAAATAGTGAGATACAAAGCACGCCTTGTAGCGCAAGGCTTTTCTTAGCGCCCAGAGATTGATTACGAGGAGACGTATTCCCCCGTAATGGACGTTATAAGGTTTCGCTACCTAATCAATTTGGTAGTTTCTGAACAAAACTGAATATGCAGCTTATGGATGTGGTAACCGCGTATCTTTATGGGGATCTAGATACGGAAATATATATATATATATATATATATATATATATATATATATATATATGAAAGTTCTATAAGGACTTCCATTGAATGGCTAAAATAGTTCTAGACCACGGAGCACTTTCTCAATTAGGTTGAGGAGGTTACTCTACGGATTAAAACAATCCGGGCGGATGTGCTATAAGCTTCTGAATGAATATTTGACAAGTCAGGGTTATGTGAACAACGAACTATGCCCATGCATGTTCATAAAGAAGTCACATTCTGGATTTGCAATCGTTGCCGTTTATGTCGATGACATGAACCTCATTGGGACTTCCGTAGAGCTTGAGGAAATTGCTACACATTTGAAATCGGAATTTGAGATGAAAGATCTTGGGAAAACTCGATACTGTCTCAGCGTGGAGATCGAGCATTGTTCGGATGGAATCCTAGTACATCAATCGAACTACATCCAAAATGTGTTGCGACGTTTTAATGAGGATAAAGCGAAGCCTTCGAGTACACTCATGGTCGTTCGGACTCTAGATGCTAAACGAGATCCCTTCCGTCCAAAGAAGGATGATGAAGAGATTTTGGAACCCAAAGTCCCTTACCTAAGTGCAATTGGGGCTTTATTGTACTTGGCTCAGTGCACTAGACCCGACATCTCCTTCGCTAAGAATCTATTAGCTAGATACAACGATACGCCCACACGCAGGCTCTGGAATGGTGTTAAAGACATTTTCCGCTACCTCAAAGGTACTATAGATTTGGGTTTGTTCTATACCCGCAAATCTCCAAGTTTTGCCGCCCTTATGGCCCTCAGACTGATTATCACCTTGTTGGTTATGCAGATGCTGGATATCTGTCTGACCCACATAGAGCACGTTCTCAAACGGGTTATGTCTTTACCGTTGGAGACACCGCTATATCTTGGAGGTCTACCAAGCAAACGCTAGTTGCGACTTCGTCTAACCATGCTGAGATTCTCGCCCTACATGAAGCATCGCGTGAGTGCTTTTGGCTGAAAGAAGTTATGGAACTTGTTTGTACCATACTTGACCAATCCCGAAACTACCGAGCACCAGTCAACGTTATATCGTCAATGACCCAGAAGAGTTTCCCTTCAACCAGGAGGCCAATCACAGCGCGACACGTGTCGACATCACAAGCCAATCATAGCGCGACACGTGTCAACATCGGAAGCCAATCATAACATGACACGTGTCAATGTCAGAACAAAGCTAGAAACTCTCTTCTATAAAAGGAGATCATTCTCCCACAATATTTCCTAATGTCATTTGTACTAAATCATTCACTAGTACTCACAAAAGGAGAGCTTGAACCTATGTACTTGTGTAAACCCTTCATAATTAATGAGAACTCCTCTACTCCGTGGACGTAGCCAATCTGGGTGAACCACGTACATCTTGTGTTTGCTTACCCACACTAGTGACCGGAGCAATCTAGCGAAGGTCACAAACTTAACACTTTCTGTTGTACCAAATTCCTCACTGATTTTGTGGATCAACATTTGGTGCCGTCTGTGGGAACGACACTTATTCCCACTCTCTTCAGCTTTGTTAAGCTGGTTTCCACCATTCATACACTCTCTTTTGACCAGGCATCATTTTCCAACATGGGGAGCGAAGGAAGCCACAGCACGCAGAACGACACCCCCCTCGCACCTGGTGCGAAGCAACGAAAGAATGAACAAAAGAAGTTTGCTCTTCAGGCTAAAGTCGATGAGCTGGAAGCTCAGAACAACAAGATAGCGATAAAGAATGAGATCCTCCAAGAGCAGTATGAGAAGGTCTTTGAGATGCTCCACGAGGCTACATATACTAAAACACACGAGCTCATCACCCCTGTGAAAGTCAACCATCAACTGGGTGCCCCCCAACACGGAGGGTCATTTGCCCTCGACATGGGTATTTCTGCTGAGGAGCGAGCTACTCATCGAAATGGCGACCAACATGAGACTTCTCTCAACCCAGCTGCTTCGACCCGAAGCAGGAGAAGTAGAGGAAGGCACCTCCTTACAGAAGGAGTAGAAGGATCAAAAGCCGTCTTTCGCGACTATCGAGACTTCCTAAAACAACGTCGAGATAATCTCATCCATGTAAGCTCGAAGATCAATGACCCAAGGGTATCTGAAAGACTTTGTCCCCTCCCATGTCCCAGGCCGGCTACCAATTTGGGGTAGGGGAAATAAGTCCTAGAGGAACACGAAGGTATAGGGGACTCAAAGATGTTCCGACAAACATACTTTGGAAGTCAGTACGGTGAGTCCAGGGAAAAATCACATGCTCTTGATCAAACATTCCTACTTCCAACAGGAGATGGAGATTTACGAAAGAAAGCCCCAGTGGTACATGACTCTACTCATGACCCTTTTGTCCTACAACTCCTTAAGGAAGTAAACAAGTTGAAGGCCGAACGACAAGCTGAGATACCTGATTGGAACCAACCTAGGCCTGGCCCTCTTACAATGAGGATCCTCGACACCCCCCTCCAAGCAAAGACAAAGCAGAAGCTTGGCTTGCAACTCTATACTGGAAATGAGGACCCGATTGAACACCTTAACCTCTTTGAGTCCACCATGGCATACCGAATGCACACCGACGAAGAGCGACGTCTTCTCTTCCCCTCCACCCTCTATGGCGGAGCTCTAAACTGGTATTGCCGTCTTCCACCTGAGATGGTAGACTCATTTGAGGAATTGAGGAAACTGTTTGTTTCTCAACACATTTTCAAGACCGATCGCTTGCACTCTGCGGATGACTTGTCCACTATTCGCCAAAAGCCAGACGAGTCATTACGTATATATGCTGGCCGCTTCAGCCATGAGTATTTCCGTTGTGCGGAGGCAGACGACAAAACTGCCCTCAAAGCCTTCACGGCAGGCCTACGTGGTTGTTTCTTCAAGTACATGATCAATGCCAACACTTGGAAGACTTACTCTGAGGTGATGGCACAGGCTTACAACCATGCCTCCGCTGAGGCAATGACATATCAAGGGAAACCCCCCCACAGGCACCCCTTATCAACAAGTAGGGAGTGGAAGCCAGATCCAACCAAATGAGAAAACCTCGACCTTCCAAACAGCAGCGGTGCCTCCCCCTGCCTTACTTAATACTTCGCCAAGTCAACAGACATATCAATCTCAGGGCAAAAGGAAAGATTTACATCCTCACCAGTCTCATTTTAGTAAAAGAAGTAAGGGACACAATTGCGATAACCAAAGGTATCACCACGATAATGCCCGCCCCCAGGCAGTCAACACAGTGGGCCAAGCACGTGTTAGGACAGGCCCTACCCCGAGGTATGAGACATACACACCTTTGAACGCCACATGCGTGGCCATTTACCCCAGCATAGCACACTTGATACCGAAGCTAATACCGAGGCAGTCCGGTTACAAGCCCACGAAGAACACGGGCACGTTTTGCTGCTACCACGAACATAACAGCCATGACAGCGAGAAGTGTATCACCGTTCGTGATCATATTGAAGCTTTGGCGTCTGAAGGAAAAATTGATCGATTCCTCATTCACCCTTCAAGGGATAACTGTAACCAACGCCAAGTGAATGTGATATATTCCATAAGCAGCGGCACACCCATATCTGAATCTTCCAATAGAGCCATGAAAAACAGGGAACGAGCTTTAAGGCCTGGCCACTAAGTGTTTCACGTGGAAGACATCAGGGGAGGCAAGTATCAAAAGCCTAACTGGGATCCAATATGTTTCTACCCTGAGGAAGAAAGAGGTATCATCTACCCTCACAACGACCCACTGATCGTGGAAGCTCACATGGCCAACTTTGAAGTACGACGAATCCTGGTATACACGGGGGCTTCGGTCAATATCATGTTTGCTAAAGCTTTCAGGGCACTTAATGTAGCTGAACACTTGCTCGATCACTCGATTTCTCCTCTGATAAGCTTCTCCGGTGATATCGTGCAACCTTTAGGGAGCATACACTTACCTTTCACCATTGGTACAGGCTCTTACACAGCTACCATTACCACTAACTTCCTGGTGGTTGATTGTCCAACGGCGTACAATGTCATCTTTGGACGCACATGCATCAATGATCTCAAGGCCATGGTATTCACACATATGTTGTTGATGAACTTTTCAACCCCCTATGGCAATGGTTACATTAGAGGAGATCAACTTAGTGCACGATCATGTTACAACACTTCAGTCAAGCAACAACACCTGCTTGTGCCCAAGGAAACCCTTTCTATACATGACCAAGTCATAAAGACCAGCCCGAACGAAGCCAACTTGGATCTTCACGGTGGCAACAGTCAACCCGACGATCCTCGAGATGACTCTTTCACCCAACAAGCACAACCCGCTGAAGAGCTGGAGAAGGTTTCTATCTCAAAAGATTATCCAGATCGCATGGTAAAGATTGGCACCACCTTGTCACCACTCATTAGGTTGGCATTGATCTCTTTTTTACAAGAGAACACTGAGGTCTTCACCTAGTCATACGAGGACATGCCAAGCATCTCTCCCGATAGCATATGTCATCGCTTGAGTATTGACCCCAAGACCAAGCCGGTGAGACAGAAGCGAAGATCTTATGACGCTGAACGATATGAAGCAATGAAGGCAGAAGTTGAAAATCTCAAAGGCATAGGCTTCGTCTGCGAAGTCAATTACCCAACATGGGTAGCAAATGTGGTCCTTGTTAAGAAAAATCCGACCAAAGAAAGTCTCATACTTTAAAAGGTCTTGTGGAGAATGTGTGTCGACTATACCGACCTAAACAAAGGATGCCCAAATGATAGCTTTCATCTTCCTCTCATTGACAGACTTATAGACTTTACGGCAGGGTGTGAACTCCTGAGCTTCATGGATGCTTACTCAGGATACAACCAAATCCTCATGAGCCATTCGGAACAAGAACACACAACCTTCACTACTGACATGGGACTATATTACTATAAAGTCATGCACTTCGGCCTAAAGAATGCAGGAGCGA
The DNA here is from genome assembly GCA_035220775.1 of Malus fusca. NCBI lineage: Eukaryota > Viridiplantae > Streptophyta > Magnoliopsida > Rosales > Rosaceae > Malus > Malus fusca. Next base: position 7,128,957 of record CM069075.1, read on the forward strand.
CTTATCAGAGACTAGTCAATTCAATGTTCGCCGAACAGATTGGGAAGAGCATGGAAGTTTACGTTGATGATATGTTAGTCAAGAGTAAACATGTTGACCAACACATCACCAACCTATCTGAAACTTTCACCATTCTGAAGAGGTATCGAATGAGGTTGAACCCCAACAAATGTGCCTTCGACGTAGGCTCTGGCAAATTCTTAGGCTTCATGATAAGCCAACGAGGCATTGAGGCTAATCCCGAGAAGAGCAAAGCAATCCTCGACATGAAGGAACCGGTAACTTCAAAAGACATCCAGAGCCTTACTGGCAAGGTGGCAGCCTTAACTAGGTTCATCTCTAAGGCCACAGACAGATTTGCTTCTTTCTTCAAAGCATTTAAGGGAAGTAAGAAGTACATTACATGGACTGATGAATGTGCCAAGGCATTCAAGAACCTCAAGGACTACATGAGTAAAGTCCCTCTGCTCTCCAAACCTGAGGTTGGTGACACTCTCATTATCTATCTCTCGGTATCGGCTTCAGCAGTAAGTTCCGTTCTCATTTGAAATGATGGTAATGTCGAACGGCCTGTCTACTACGCTAGCAAGGCCTTACAAGATGCGGAGACACGATACTCCAACATTGAGAAATTGGCTCTAGCTTTGGTCATGTCTGCTCGAAAACTGCGCCCTTACTTCTAAGCACACTCCATCATAGTGCTTACCAATCATCTTCTTCGACAGATACTCTAAAGTCCAGACACTTCGGGGTGAATGATTAAATGAGCGATAACATTGGGTGAGTTTGACATCTCTTACCAACCAAAGCCAGCTGAGAAAGGCCAAGCAATGGCAGACTTCATCGCCGACTTCACATATCCTGTTGACATTGTTTCTACGCCTAAAGAAGTGGTTTCATTACCCTCGGAAGCTCAGAAAATAGAACCAACATCCCCAACATGGAGTCTATATGTTGATGGCTCGTCCAACCAACAGGGTTGTGGAGCAGGACTAGTTCTTACGACCCCTAACAAAATGGCGATGGAGTATGCTCTTCGTTTCAAATTCAAGGCGTCGAACAATGAGGCCGAATATGAAGCCCTCCTAGCAGGCTTACGTTTTGCCCAACACCTTGGGGTTAAACGAATTGATATATTCAGTGACTCCCAATTGGTGGTTAACCAGGTCACCAACAACTTTGACGCTAAGGATAGCTCTATGGCAGCATATATGGCACAAACACAATTGTTGCTCAAGCACTTCCACTACTATATCACCCAAATTCCTCGAGCGGCAAACAGTCATGCAGATGCTTTGGCTCGCCTCGCCTCAGCGGTGGAACACAAGATTGGGAGAAAAATTCAGGTCGAATTGTTGGCAGCACCAAGCACCATGGCTGCAAAAGTGTGCAACTTACAATAAGGGGATAGCTGGAATACCTCGATTTATAGATTCCTTGCTCATGGCACCCTTCCAAATGACAAAGTCCAAGCTAAGCAGATTCGATACAAGGCTACCTGTTACTTGATCATTAATGACCAACTCTACAAGCGGGGTTTTAACCTACCATACCTAAGATGCCTTACGCCCGCAAAGGCGGAAACTATCATTCGGGAAATACATGAAGGAGTCTGCGAAGATCATGTTGGATCTCGATCCCTAGCACACAAGGCTTTTCGCCAAGGATATTACTGGCCAACACTCCACCAAGATGCCATCAGAATATCCCGCTCATGTGATAAGTGTCAACGCTACGCAATTATTCCTCACTCCCCTCCCGAGCTGCTTACTCTTATGATCAGCCCTTGGCCCTTCGCCCAATGGGAATTTGATCGGCACAATGCCTGCAGGGAAGGGCAATGTCCGCTATGCAATCGTTGCAGTTGACTACTTCACAAAGTGGGCCGAAGTAGAACCCTTGGCAACCATTACTGAGGCAAAAATAGAAGACTTCGTATGGAAGAACATCCTTTGTAGATTCGGCATTCCCAATACGATAGTCACTGACAACGGGCGACAGTTCGACAACAATAAGTTCAGGATGTTCTGCTCTAAGTTCAACATCAACTTATGTTTTGCCTCCCCAGCTCATCCCCAGTCTAATGGACAAGTTGAAGCCATCAACAAAATAATCAAGCGAACTTTGAAAACCAGCTTGGACAAGGCTAAAGGTTATTGGCCAGAATTTGTACCCCAAGTTCTTTGGTCATACCGCACTTCCTATCGGACATCAACAGGAGAAACCTCATTCTCACTTGCCTTTGGTACAGAGGCAGTTGTCCCAGTTGAGTCCAGAACTACGTGCAAAGCAAAACTGACAAACAACTTACCCTCAACTTAGATCTAGTCGAGGAACATAGAAACCAGGCTCACTTGAGGAATGTCGCCTACAAGCAGCGCATCTCTAACTACTATGACTCAAGGGTCAAACCTCGTTCTTTCAAAGTGGGGGACTGAGTATTGAAGAAAAGATAACTCTGCGACAGAGTCCCCGAGTGAAGGAACACTTAGTCCAAACTGGGATGGATAGTTTGAAGTTGTTGGCATCAGTCGCCCTGACTCCTACAAGCTTAGAAGCTCCGATGGCAAGACCATTGGCCATCCATGGAACGCTGATCACTTGAAGTACTATTACAAGTAAACTCACATTGTACAAGTGTTAAGCTTCAGCCGTTCGGCATCCTATGTAACAAAGACTATTTGACATGAATTCAATAAAGAGGTGATTTAGACAACTCGGTCCTAATCCTCTTACATTCCTAGCAATGAAACACTCGGGTTCAAAGCTTCAACATGAATGCTTCCAACATGAAACAAAGTCTAAGTATATGTCAACAAGACTATACAAATAAACGAACAGTTTCATAGTATATTCGTTCAATCATACAATCCAACACATTCATACATAAGCCAATTTTGTTTCGAAAGGGTTCAACATACTTTGTGTCATTCGACACCTTGCTCTTATTCTCACCAACTAAGTGATGAAATGTGAAGAAGGAACTCATCTTCATGCCACCAACCAGGTAATGAAATGTACAACCCGTATTCTCCTTCATGCCACCAACCAGGTGATGAAATGTACAACCCGTACTCTAATATCATTTGGCAACTTGCCACTCATGCCACCAACCAGGTGAAGAAGGAACTCATCTTCATGCCACCAACCAGGTGATGAAATGTACAACCCGTACTCTAATATCATTTGGCAACTTGCCATTCATGCCACCAACCAGGTGAAGAAGGAACTCATCGTCATGCCACCAACCAGGTGATGAAATGTACAACCCGTACTCTCATTCATGCCACCAACCAGGTGATGAAGTGTACAACCCATACTCTAATATCATTTGGCAACTTTCCATTCATGCCACCAACCAGGTGAAGAAGGAACTCATCTTCGTGCCACCAACCAGGTGATGAAATGTGATGAAAGGTGATGAAGGAACTCACATTCGTACCACCAACCAAGTGATGAAAGCAACTCACCATTCATTCCACCTACCAGAAGACGAGTGGTACAACTTGTACATGTGAACTCCTAGCATTCACAAATAATAAAAAACCCTCAAGCTTGACAACTCAACTAGGGGAGCACTTATGCCCAACAAGAGTTATAGTCACCAACAAAGTCTTATTGCAAGCCAACAACAACTTCAGTGCATGGCATACGAAGATCAAGCTATTCAGCCCTCTTGCATCTGCTTCGGACATTTCTCCTCTGTAACAATGCAAACACTACAACTCGTAGAAGGCTTAACACACTCATGATTAAGATAGTGTGAAGCAAAATCAATTCATGGTACCCAACAAAGCTTCACCTACAAAGCTTCATCTATAAAGCTTCACCACAAAAGCTTCACCAACAAAAGCTTTAACAAATGAAGGGCAACTACAAATTCTCAAAAGCTTCACACTATCTTGATCTAGATAGTGTGAAGCAAAATCAATTCATGGTACCCAACAAAAGCTTCAACTCCAAAGTTTCACCTACAAAAGCTTCAACTCCAAAGGTTCACCTACAAAGCTTCAACTCCAAAACTTCACGTACAAAAGCTTCAACACAAAAGCTTCACCTACAAAAGCTTCACCCACAAAAGCTTCACCCACAAAAGCTTCACCCTACAAAAGCTTCACCCACAAAAGCTTCATCCACAAAAGCTTCACCCACAAAAGCTTCAACACAAAAGCTTCACTTACAAAAGCTTCACACACTCTTGATCAAGATAGTGTGAAGCAAAATCAATTCATGGTACCCAACAAAGCTTCAACCTCAAAGCTTCACCTACAAAGCTTCAACACAAAAGCTTCACCTACAAAGCTTAATATATATATATATATATATATATTCATAAATTTGAAAATTCGAAAATTCGAAAAAATTCGGAAATTCGATATTTCAAAAAAAATATTAAATAAATTTGCCTATGCCTCCTCTTTCTTTGGGCCTAACAACTTTCATAACAAATATATATGAAGGATGAGTTTTGGGCTACCACTTAGAAAGGAAATGCTTCCTTCGTCAACTCCCTCGACCGGAGACTTGGGGGACTCCTACCATAGGCTACTACACCTTGATACTCGGAAGTCTCACGACCACTCAGTGACTTGGATTTTTCAAGTCTCCAACCGAGAAGTTTTCCTCACTCGGGAAATTAAGGGAGCACTACCTCAACATACATGCTTCACTCACAAAGCTTCAACATACAAGCTTCAACAAAAGAAAAAATTCAAATAACTTAGTGAAGAAGGCTTTGGTGTATTTAACACAATACGTTGAAATGAAGCAAAGCTTATTTATTGATATATCTGATAAGTTACAAATATGTACATATACATGAATCAAAATAAACAAACAAGAGGGAGCCTTCACAAAGGTTGCTCATGAGAAGTCTCAGCAGTCGGCAGAGCCCCAGAAAGAGAAGGCACCGGAGGGTGATCATTCGGAGCCTCAGTACTGGACAGAACCCCAGAAGGAGGAGGCATCAAAGGTTGATCATTTGGAGCTTCATTAAGCAGTACAGCCCTAAAAGAAGAAGGCAATAAATGCCTTTGGAACAAACCCACAAACCTTTGATGATCAAGTAAAATCTAACCATCAGATTCCTGCATCTGGTCAAACTTCCTCTTCATGTTTGTAGCATAGTCATGTGCAAGCCTGTGCAACTGTTTATTCTCATGCTTGAGCCCTCTAATCTCTTGTTTGAGACTTATCACTTCAGCCGCCAATGATTCAACTTGGCGGGTTCGAGCGAATAGGTGTTGGGCCATATTAGACACAGAACCTGCACACTGAACACTGAGAGCCAGAGAATCCTTAACATCCAACTCATCAGACCGTTTGGAAAGTAGTCTGTTATCTTTGGGAGTGAAAAGGTTCCTGGCCACCACCGCAGCGGTCATATCATTATTCATCACAAAGTCCCCAACAGTAAGAGGACCAGTTGGGGATAAAAAGGATGGGCGCCATATGTTGTCTTGAGGAGGCATGGCTGCCTCTTCACCAAAGTTCAAGCCAAAACGACGGTCGGATGGGCCAGACATTTTCAGAAATGATGAAGGAGAAATGAGGTCCAATAAATCTCTGAAGTACGAAAATAAAAGGAAAATTCATACAAGCAATAACTCTCTGAACGTACTTCTTGCACACAATTGGTGCCCTTATAAAAGAAAGGGCAGCAGGGCCGTTTGTTCAAAAATCGAAGAGGCACCACTCTCCGGATTTCGAGAAGCAGATTTTCTTGAGTCAAATATGTCGACAATCCCCACACGCAACATCAGCTCCTCGAGTACCACAGATAACTTTGCCAAAGATCTCTGACAAAGTTTAGACACATAAATTTTGAAGGTCCAGCTACCCTACCATTACCCACAAGGGTAAAGAAACAACATCACTGCTTGATAACTGGAAAGTCCCTATGTGTGTCAACCTCCGTGCTCCATGGCAAGGCAGACTGGCAAAAATGCCCAACCTTTACTCACATCGAGAAAACACTCCCAACAGGATTACTTTCTCAAAAATCGAAGAGGCACCGCTCCCCGAATCTCGAGAGCCAGACTCTCACCAGGATTAATTTCTCAAAAATCGAAGAGGCACCGCTATCCGAATCTCAAGAGCCAGACTCTCACCAGGATTGCTTTCTCAAAAATCGAAGAGGCACCGCTATCCAAATCTCGAGAACCAGATTCCCAACAGGATTACTTTCTCAAAAATCGAAGAGGCACCGCTCTCCGAATCTCAAGAGCCAGACTCCCAACAGGATTACTTTCTCAAAAATTGAAGTGGCACCGCTCTCCGAATCTCAAGAGCCAGACTCTCAACAGTATTGCTTTCTCAAAAATCGAAGAGGCACCATTCTCCGAATCTCGAGAGCCAGATCCCTGACAGGATTGCTTGTTCGAAAACCGAAGAGGCACAGCTCTCCGAACTTCGAGAGCCAGATTTCCTTGGATAAAGCTTGTCTGCAATCTTCACACGCAACATCAGCTTTCCGAGATACCACATACCACTTTTTTAAAGTGCTCTGACAAAGTCACGTGAATCTTGCAGCTCCCACTACATTTCTGACTTCTTCTCTCTGACTCCCTTCTTCTTCTTCTCTCTGACTCCCGTCTTCTTCTTCTTCCCACTTTTCCCACTTTTTTCTTCTCTCTGTAAACCACGCCATCGAACCCACCCTACTTTGAACATGGACACCCACCATTATGGACATGCGCACACCGTAAACCCCCAAAAATCAACACCTACATATTCAAAAATTCATCGAAAATATACAAAACGGAAAAAAAAACTCCAGTTGCAAGAAGATCCAAGTTAATCAACTGATCGACAACGATCCGAGTTGCAGGAATATCACGATTTGGAAGGGGACATGGTGTTGAATATATGGATTTATCAGGGGAAGGGGGTTGATGGAGTTCCAGGGATTGGGATGGGGTTCCAGGCGTCGGATGGGGTTCCAGATGAGAGAGACGGTAGCCATGACGTTAGCATGGCGTCAAATGAGCCGTCTCCTTCCTCTGTCTATTTTAGGCTGGCCTGTGGACTGGCTTGGGCTGGGTGCCAGTCTATTCCACAGACTGGAGTGGATTGGCTGAGTCTCAACCTGTTTTTTCCATTGGGTGCCGGCCTCTTTTGCTTCCGGTGGAAGTGCTCTAACTAATTGAATAGAGAATGTTTACCCATAATAATTGAACTGCACATGTGATTAAATTGAAGACAATATCAATGTAAGTAATTAGTCTTAAGCCAGTAAACCAGTATATAATGCAAGTATTATCAAGAAGCGTACATTTTTTTTTTACTTACAATTACTATTGTAGGATGAAGTATATAAATATGGGTGGAAGTTCCTTGAGAAAGTAAAGCATATGTGATTACGATGATGACAATATCAACACGCTGACAACTCTAAATCACCAAGCAAACAATCAAAAGAACATTGTAATGTTGTCTAACTAAAAATTAATATAAAGTAAAAACCTTAATCATGTTGGCACTGGAGGACCCAAGAAACAACATCCTCCAAATTCAAAGCGTGGAGTATCACCACAGTATGCTCCACTCATTCTTATATGCTGCATCACCAGCGCCTCAAAAGAGTTCTTCCTCCGAGTACAGGATCATCATATTATTACTCTTCAAAGTACAAAACTATTCTCCGCCCTAAAAATATAATACAAAGGGCTAGAGAAATTATTTACTAACCATATTTTGTAAATCATGTGATGTGGAAGTTGATAATTGAATTCCTTGTTTAAATCACTAAATAAGGTATCCAACCGTCAACCGCCACATTATATAGTTTATAAAATATGGTCTCCCTAATATTTTTTTTTAATACAACTCTATTCATCATATTATAAGGGGAATTGTTCTAGTTATATGGGTCCAAAGTTGATAACATAGTTAATAAATTCGTGTATAAGTATGTATACATTTTTCTCAATCCGTAATTCCAACAGAAACAGCAGCCAAACAAGTGAATCTCAAAGGCCAAGACCCAAGCATATAAGTAAATCATGAAAAATATCGTGGGCAAAATAATGATAAAGCTTAACCACCAATTCTGATAGACATCATATTAGTTCAACAAACCTTAATCACACGGTTAGCAGCTAGACTCTATATCATTAATTGAAAAGCCTTATCAACATATTAACCTTAGTCAACATAGTCAGGAGACATCCAAGATATATAATATATGTCCTTATGGAACTCATTAGTCACGTGATCAATATGATCAAATAATGTGAGATATTTCTGATGGGGGAATCTCCTGGTCGAGGCCGCTTAATGACAAGTGTATCAATTATTGATCGATATGTTGGTTATATTACCAATTAAGTAGTTAATGATATTTAAAAATATTAAGTGAAAAGCAAATGATAAGGTCATTATCATTCTCCTAGTTCATGTGCAGAATATGGTAGCTTAGTGAGAAATGTAAGTATGAAATGAAAGATCACAACAAAGTATGAAATGAAATATTTAGCCAAAGATAAATAAAATATTTACTAACTAGTCATATATCAATGGTCAATTTTTCTTTGGGACATAATAATGAAATATTTATAATAAGACTTATTATATTAACACCCCACGAATTGTTGAATAAACCCTATATACTTAATACATTCCACATTTGCTTTTTCACTTAAAAATTATCTTAATACATCCCACATACTTTCCCATAATACCCCCACACCCCACATTCTCAATATACACCATATATTTTGTACATACACCCTACTTTTTTTATACACCTCACATTTCTCAAATCTTATAACACTCATTTTTAACTTTTAGGAACTGAATCTAACCATTTGAACGTTCAGTTTGCCGAAAGATTTCAAATCATTTGAAAGTGGCAAGGCCTAGAGTTGTTGGGCAACGTATGCAGGACGTCCCTGTACTAAATTTTGACTAATTACAGCAGTACCATTTGATGATGTTCTTGACTGGAACAAGTTAAAAGCACTTCTCTGGCGTTTATCTAGAAATGATTTAAAAGAAAGGAAAATGCAAACCATGAGCTGGTGACCCAGTGGTAAATAGCAGATTACGAGGCTTCCTTAAAACTACAAACTGGAGGTCTCGGGTTCGAAACCCGTTGTTGGTGTGGAAACCAGACTTGTGGCCAGAGAAAAGTTGAAATGCCTCTGTGAGTCTTCCCGGCCTCCGGAAGGGATGTATAACTGTGGCTTGCCACCATTTGTCTCCTTTTTAATAAGAAAAAAACCACGAGCTGGTGGCCTAGTGGTAAAAGTTGGATTACGAGGCTTCCTTAATACTAAAAACTAGAGGTCTCGGGTTCGAAACTCATTACTGGTGTGGAAGCCAGACTTGTGGCTAGGGGGAGACTGAAATGTCTCTATGAGTCTTCCCGACCCCCGGAGGTGGTGGATAACCGTGGCTTGCCACCAGTTGTCTCCGTTTTTTAAGGAAAAAAAAAGAGAGAAATGAACCCCCGGAGGTGGTAAATAACCGTGGTTTGCCACTAGTTGTCTCACTTTTTTAAGCAAAAAAAAAAAAGAGAAAGGAAAGTACAAATGAAATATAACAGAAAGCCCGATAATTAAAAAACCGGATAGTTCATGCAATATATTAATATAAGTTTATCCAAGAACTAATCATATATATATATATATATATATATATATATATATATATATATTGTTTTACCATCAACCGGGACGTAATGTGGTTTATAAAATATGGTCTAATACACCTATTATACAAAGATGATAACATAGAATTAGTTAATAAAGTCGATAACATTTTCTTCTACAACGGGGATAACATAATTAATGAATTTGTGTACAATAAGCCTATTATAATCTCTAGCAACAACAGCTAAACTGTTGGAAAATAAAAATGAAATTTAGGGATATGATTTAATTAAGTTTGATATGATTTGATTTGGTCTAGTTTCCTTGTCTGGTTGACAAATGATTGTTTTGATTTATTTCCTAATATTGCTCTTTTGTAATCTTATACATACCTTCTTATGAAGAAGAATAAAGAATTTAAGTAGTATTTGAGAATTGTGAGATTGTAGAGAATTCTTATATTTGTCATAAACCCTTTATTTTCAACTTAGTATAAGAGCAGAGTTTGATTCTTGGTTGAACTTTGTTGTGAGCGCTTTCCTGTGGGTGCACGAAGCCAATTTTCTTTGTGCACCCACATGTCATGAACTTGAGGGTGAAGATTGTCTACTATTGTGAAACAAAGAAAAAGAATGGTTTCTGCTACCATGAAGGAAAAAAAAAAAGGAAAGAAAAAAGTTGTGGTTCCATTGCCTTGGAGAAGAGATCCAAACAAAAGTTTTGTTACGTTTCCTATGACGAAGACTTTTGGGGTTTGTTTTATTTATTTTTTATTTAGTTTGATTATGTGTTTCAGGAAGAAAATAAACAAGAAGGATGAAACAAAAAATTGAAGAAAAAAAAAAGACTTGGTGATTGGGGCTTTTGAAACGACTCGTTAGTTTCAATTGGACTTTCGAAAGATTAGCGTTTGTTCCAATTGGACTTTCGAAATGAGGCGTTAGTTCCATCATATCAAGAGATTTATTTATCGGACTTTCAAAAAAAAGACGTTAGTTCCAATTGGGCTTTTGAAAAGATTAGTGTTAGTTCCAGGTTCCAGTTGGGCTTTCAAAAAGAGACGTTAATTCCGATGATTATGATTTGTTCTAGTTGGGCTTTCAAAAAGAGACGTTTGTTCTAGTTGGGCTTTCAAAAAGATTGGTGATAGTTCCAGCTGGGCATTCAAAAAAAGACATTAGTTCTGACTGGTTGTAATTTGCTGAGCTTTTGAAAAGATTGGCATTAGTTTTAGCGTATCAATGAAGATTTCCTTCTTGGCAAACTCATGATTTCACACCATGAGTTTGAGGGGGTGTTGGAAAATAAAAAGGAAAGTATTTAGGGATATGATTTAATTAGTGATTTTATATGATTTAATTAAGTTTGATATGATTTGATTTGGTCTAGGTTTCCTTGTCTTGTTGACAAATGATTGTTTTGATTTATTTCGTAGTATTGCTTCTTTGTAATCTTATAAATATCTCCTTATAGAAAAAAATAAATAATTAAAATAATATTTGAGAATTGTGAGCTTGTAAAAAATTCTTATATTTGTCCTAAACCCTTTATTTTCATTTTCAACTCAAACAAGTGAATCCCAGGGGCCAAGGCCCACATATATAGGTATATCTTTAAAAACACGCGGGGGAAATAAATGATAAGACTCGTAATCTTAAGCCCTAATCAAATATTCAGGTGTCATTAATTAAAAAGCCATATCAACATAATCAGGCGTCATCCAAGATGTGTCATCATTTTCATATGTCTATACTCCTTAGTCACCTGACCCACATTATAAAATAAAGTGAGATATTTTTTATGGGAAAACTCTTGGGCGAGGATGCTTGATGACAAGTGTACCGATTATTTATTTACTTCAATTAAGTAGTGATAACGTCCTGTGTAAAATAGGGTAGGTCAATGAGAAAAGTAAGTGTGAAATGAAAGATCAAAACAAAGTATGAAATATAAATGACTGAATGAAAATGACTTAAACCTTTATTTATTCCTATAATCCAGAGACTAGAGGAATTACCAGAGGACCATCCATTAAAAAATGACTCCACAGAAGTTATCTTTCTGTAACTGTACAACCAAATATTTTACAATCTCGGTAATAAAAAAAAGAATATAACTAAAACATATTATTAAGTGGCGGTTCTCTTACTTTTTATACTTATGAGCATTTCTATTCATTTGTAAGTGAAATGACTTAACTTGACCCTCATGAATGACGAGTTTATCAATACTTAATTATGGCTAGCTCATTGTTTGACTTAGTCCAAATTTCCTAATGTAGAGATCGTTCTATAAATTCAAAAAGAAAAGTGATATTCGCATACTCATTTAGCCTATTGAATGAACAAAAAGAAAATTAATGAATAAGGAGAAAACAGCGTGAAAAAATCACTACCATGACTAAAATATCAATATGCATACCACAACTATACACCAAGTTTCTTTTTTTTATTGGGTGAATACACCAAATTTCTTGATCCCACACCAAGTTTCTTTATTTTTGCTTTGAGTACTCTTTTCTTTGTTTATAACCTTAATGTTGTTTTGATTTATTACTCAATTGTAAAGCTAACAAAAAGAAGGCAAGAGGCAAGAAATAGAGTATGAAAATTATTTGGAATAAAATCCATATATTTATTGTAAAAATGAACTTGTTTCAATAAAAATGCTTTTCCTTTTGGGGTGTGTTTGTTGTGGGAAAATGGGCTTGAGAATGGGCATCTCAATATTGGTAAGTTCATGCATGGGAAACGACTGACTTGGCCGTGTGAAAATAGAGGGAAAAGTGATGTTTTCTTACTCAAGGGAAACCAATACAAACCATTGATAACTTTTTTATATGACAAACCTACCCTCATTAATAATTAAAAATACCTATTATATCTCAAAAAGGTAGTAGTTCCTTGTTTCATTCCCATTACTTCCAAATATAAAAAATAAATAAAAATTCATATCTCGTCCTTATGATAAGGCATGAGAATTTATCTCTCACGAATCTATTTCTACATATCAACTGTAATATTTGAGTAATGTTATACTTATTAAATTTGTATCATCTCTACAATAGAGGAAAGACTAATCAATAATGGAGGAGAGGTAATTTAACTGTGGTTTGAAAATGTGAAGTGTAGATTTCTGTTATTTTATTATATTATTTTTTTCTTTGTTCTCTATGTCAATCATGTAATTAGGCTACACTCTACTTTGAAGATATTATTTCTTGTCAATATTTTATCATAATCACATGGATATCAGTATATACTACTAACTAAGAAAAACTCCACAATTAGGGTTGGTAAAGTACCTAACCGAGTAGGTTGTTCTAGAGCCTTTGGATTGATATTATCTTTACTATTGTAGAAATATTAAATGTCACGTGGGACAAAGTGAAGATGTATAATACATGAACAATTGAAATATCATATAATCTGACATTAAAAGCTAAACCTTGAGAAGATGCATGGAACCTGCAGTAGCATATATACACGGTATCACTGCCTATATATAGGTCCAAACTTTTGATAGATATCAAATCATTCGCAGGCATATACATTCAAGTAGCTTCAGTGATGCATAATAACACGCCTCTTCGATGCCCTGGCACCTACAAGCCAAGCATATGGAGTTACAATTTTGTTCAGTCCTTGAAGATTGATGACAACCCCCTGCAGGTGATTGATCGATTAGGGATTATATATGATTTTAATTAGGACAACATTTGTTTCCCTCTTAGGTGTTCATTTTGGCCTTTTGTTCGGTCCTTGTTGATTACAATCCTCATAACGTAAAATTTTGTTCTATGTTGAATGGGTCTATAATGATTGAAATGAGGCCTTTTGCCTATACATATTGCACACAGTGGCGGAGCCAGGATTTCGGGTTAGGAGGGGCCTCTCACAAATATTAAAAAAAAATTAAATCGATAGTAGTTACAAAACTGTTAACCAAAACATCATAGTATGTATATGAAAAGTAACCAAAATTCAAAATAACATAGCATTGATAATATTACATATTCCCAATAATTAAAATAATTGTCCTCGACGAGTTTTCATATTTTGAAACCGTTGCATGATAGCCTCGTCCTCTATACTATTAAAAATATCTTTTTCAATATAAGCAACCAAACAATCGTTCATCCACAAATCACCCATTCGATTGCGTAAGGTGTTCTTAACAATGTTCATAGTAGAAAAGACTCGCTTTACACTTGCTGTTGCAACCCGTAAGATGAGTGCCAGTGTCAAAAGCAAGTACACTAACGGGTAAGTATGATCTTTCTTGGTTCCAACCATCTTTTGTGCAACATCACTAATTCCTTTCAAATCTGCAAACTCACTATTAGAGGTCATGTCCCAAATATAATTCTCAAGCTGTTCTTTGAGTAACTCAAGATCGTGCTCTGAAAAATCACTTGGATAAAATTGGGCAAGACGCATCAATTTTTCTTTGTCAAAGGCAGAGAAAGAATTACTTGGACTTAAACATAGGGGTGGGTTTGGTTCCCTTCGGTTCGGTTTTTGACTGAAACCGGAAACCAAACCGAAATTACTGTTCGGTTCGGTTTTTCTTCGGTTTTTTTTCGGTTCGGTTTTTTTCGGTTTCGGTTTTTTCGGTTCGGTTTCAGTCCGGTTCGGTTTTTTCCTCTTTTTATTTATTTTTTATTTATATATATATATATATATATTTGGTTGGTAAACTAGCCCAAAAGATGACCTGCCAAACAGCCCAAAAGATCCAACAAACTGTAAAGGCCCAATACATACAATACAACAAAAAAAAAACCTAAGCTTTCATTGCAGCACCCGCCGCCGAGCATCCAAAACCCTCGCCACCAACCAACCGACGCCTCACCGATTGCAACATCCAGACATGAGCACCTGTTTGAACACAGCCAAACAGACGAGCAACCAACATAGGGCTCCACAAAGACAAATCCAAGAACAACATCGGTCAATTTTCCTTCAAAAATTCACAAACCAACAATCCAAACAAATATCAGCAACTTCAAAAATTCACAACCAAAAATCCAAACAAACATCAGCAACATTTTTTTAGATGATCAAAAAACACAAAAACAAAAAGAAAGATTGATTAAACAATTATAAGAAAATCCAAACAATTATATTAAACAAACATCAGCATAATTCATTGGGTTTTGCAACTTACTTTCTTTTCGCCATTTTTGATCCCACATATTTTGTATCTTTTTTTATCCCAAGAAAAATCATATTTTTCACGAGGAAACCACCGAGAAAGGGATTAGATTTTGGGTTTTGCAACTTTCAATCAGCAGTGAGTTTTGGGTTTTGTATGATCCCTTGAATCTGCCCTGTTATGGGTGTTGAATGAGATCCAGGCGGAATGTGGTAAGAAAAAAGTTGTCTTCTTTTGGGCCCTCTGATCTTGAATATTTACCAGGAAGGATAAAGGCCAGAAGGGTTGGAGGAAAGTTGCGTTTTTGGTACAACTCACAAGAGTGTACAGAGAGTTGGTAATTTGCAGCAAAAAGGAAGGAAAGATTGTTCCTTTTTTGGTGCATTTTCTGGGTTTTTCTCTTTTGGTGGGTGGAAAATGAGATTGCAAGTTGAAGAGTAAAACTAGCAACAAAAAGGTACTTGGAAGTTGGAATGGACTGAGAAGCAACGAGTTGGCTATTCTCAAGTTTACT
Source organism: Malus fusca (assembly GCA_035220775.1). Taxonomy (NCBI): domain Eukaryota; kingdom Viridiplantae; phylum Streptophyta; class Magnoliopsida; order Rosales; family Rosaceae; genus Malus; species Malus fusca. Next base: position 7,144,221 of record CM069075.1, read on the forward strand.
TGGTATTTGCAACAAAGAGGTACTTGGTATTTGCAGAGGGTAACAATTCCAATTTTCGAACCCAATCATTCAATCACAAAATAAACAGATTTACAAGATTGGGAAAAAAATCGATGAAATTGATACAGCTAGAGCAACTTTACGAACCTGAACTTCTTGAATTAGGCATCGCAGCGGTGGGAAAGATAGGTTCTTGACGGTGGGAGAGAGAGAGAGGTTGAGAAGTCAGAGAAGATGAAATGGGAATAAATGGGTGGACGGCTAGGGTTTGTGTTTAGATATGTTATAAATATAAGGAATTAAAGATCCAGAATCAATATAAATATTTTACTAATACAATTATAGCAAACAAAGCTTGTTGTCAAGTTGGCTGAAGCAAATACTCATCACCCAGGAGGGAAGGGGTTCGAAACCTCTAACCTCTAGGTTTTGAGTATTTGTGTATGATTTATATAATTAATATATATTATATATAAATCGGTTCGGTCCGGTTTCTGGACCACCAAAACCGAAACCGAACCAACCTATTTCGGTTCGGTTCGGTTCACCTAGTTCGGTTCGGTTTTTTTTTCGGTTTGGTTTTTTTCGGCTTCGGTTCGGTGTTCGGTTCGGTTTTTTTCGGTTTTCGATTTTTTAAACCCACCCCTACTTAAACATGCCACACAAAGAAGTAGTTCAGTATTCTTCTCAGTAAATCGATCATTTAACTCAGTGAGTTGTTTATCTATGACATCGGTGAATAAATCAACCCGATAATGGTGCAAGTTTGTGATGGGATGAGCTTTTCGGTTTGGTCGCTCTCCACTCGTAAAAATAGCATCCATGCTAGGAATTTTAATACGATTCTTGTCACAAAAGGATGAAACTTCATCAAATAAGGATTCCCAACCACTTTCTCGCATCCTTTGCAATCTTCCTTTGCATATATTGACCAAGTTCATTGCATTCACAATATCTTGATCCTTCTTTTGCAATGCCTGCGATAAATCGTTTGTGATCCCCAAAACCTTTTTCATCAAGTGTAGACCAAAAATAAAGTTGAATGATTGAATAAAAGTCAATAGAACCTTTGCTTCAAATTTTTGTTCAGAACTTGTTCCATCTTTTCTTACAATCTCAAGCACTTCTATCGTTGATGAGAACATGTGAGCCAAGCTGATTAAACAATTATAGTGAGAGCTCCATCGCGTGTCACTAGCCCGCTTAAGAGTAGTTTCTTGATTCAAACCTTGTCCACTTGAAAGCTCGTTATTTTCTAGTGCTTCCAAAACTACATGAGCATGTTTCTCTCTAAGAATATCACGACGCTTAGAAGATGCCACCACAATATTCACCACAGAAGAAACCATAGTAAAGAGATCTCCAATTTCAGAATTTTTTTTTGCCACTGCTACTAGAGCTAATTGAAGTTGATGAGCAAAACAATGAACATAAAAGGCAGACTCATTCTCATTTAAAATTAGTGCTTTAAGGCCATTGAACTCACCTTGCATATTACTTGCCCCATCATAGCCTTGCCCACGCAATTTTGATATGCTCAATCCATGTCTAGAAAAGAAATCATCAATGGCTAACTTGAGTGAGGAAGCTTTAGTATCTACAACATGCTCAATACCTACAAAGCGCTCTATCACATGACCCTTATCCACAAAGCGCAATACAATGGCCATTTGCTCCTTTGAAGACTTGTCTCGTGATTCATCAACAAGAATGGAAAATAAAGAATCATTAATATCACTAGTGATTGCACTGATGATTTCATATGAAATAGCACTTGAGATGTCCTTCTGAATATCAGGTGATGTCAATTTCAAATTTTCAGGAGCATTTTCTAGCGTGACAACCTTTATACCCTCATTATAATGACGTAGCCACCGTAGAATTTCAAGAAAGTTTCCTTGGTTGAGTGAATTTTCAGATTCATCATACCCACGAAATGGAAGACCTTGTTGTAAGAGAATTCTACTAACACCAACTGATGCACCTAATCGAGTTCGATAATCAATTCGATCTTGGTCAGTTTGTTTTGAGATAACTGTTTCAATATGTTGCTTTTGGTTTAATAAGGCTTCACAGTTTCTCCAAGCATTATTATGAGAACTATTAGGTCCTCCAACATGAATTTCTAGTTTTTTCTTGCACTTCCAATTCTTGAATCCGACTCCAACAAAAGTATCCCCACCAGATTGATCTCCAATATCAGGTTTGAAGAGATAACAACATAAACAATAGGCAGCATCCTGTGATGTGCTATACTCCAACCAATTAGGAAATTGAGTAAACCAAGGAGGATTGAACCTTCTAGGCTTTGTCCCAAAATTTGTGTAGGGAAATGCATGGGTTTTTGGTTGACAAGGTTTATTTTGGAGATAGGCTCTTCGAACTTGGTCTCGAACATTAGGATGATAACTCAAAATCGGTCTACGCAATCCAGGATCATACTGGAGAGTTTCCGAGTTAATTTCCATAGAATCCACACAAGTTTGTTTTGAACTACTTTCATTGTTCTTTGGACTCTTTGGAGACGGTTCTAATATCTCAGGTTGTGTTTTTCTTTTGAAATATCTTTCCATAACTGAAAAGTAAAAAAACATAGATTGACTAACTTTAAATTAAAAGAAATATGAACATATATGCTAATTTTACAAACTAAAACAAATTAGGCAATAGTTAAGAGAAATTGCAAGACATCAATTTAATCATAATTTATAAACAAAAAATTGTAACAGGAATTGAGAGTAAAATACATACTTTGGGTTGTTGACCAATTAACTAAACTTCAAGTCTTCAATGTCTTTTTTTGATGGAATGATGGAATAATGGAATTCTTTAATCTGCAAAAAAAAAAATATTATTTGTTAAATTAATTTATAATTGTAGATAACAACATATATGAATTAGTTGAAAATAACAACTTTAGAGATTCGAAGTTCATACCTTTGAGGATCATGGAAATTGAATTATTGAAGACTGATAGACTGATAGACTGATAGAAGACTGTGACATGCTATAGATGAGAGAAGCAGCAAGGTTGTGTACTACGGGTAAAAAGTACACGATCAACGGCAAAGAACTGAAAGACAATGGTGCTTCATGCAGAGGCCTCTTTAAAGTTCATGTACTGTTCCTGACTATTTTTTTTTCCAGACTAGCAGCAGGCTGCAGTCGGCTAGGGCTAGAAATTAAAGAGTAAAAAAATACTAATTTTTAGTATTGGGGAAAGGAATGGAAGTGTTGGAAGTTGAAATAGATAGGTTTTAGGGTTAGACTAGATTACATAAATATGCTTAAAATATTTAAAGAGGGCCGGATATTTTGTCTAGAAAATTGGAATGGCTTAAGTGAAAGAATCATAAAAAAAGTGATTAAAATAATTAAAATAATAAGTAGTACTAATTTTTTTTTATAAACAAAAGCAGGATGGGCCTAGGACTACTGTGGTCCTATGGTCCCTCCGCCCCTGATTGCACATGCATATAGTTAAATTGAATACAATATCAAAGTAATTAGTCGTAGGCCATTAGACTGACTCAGGAATTGCAGTATATATGATACAAGTTTTATCAAGATGTAGTACTTACACTTAATTACTTTTGTAGGACAAAGTATACAAAGATGGGTGGAAGTTTCTAGAGGAGAAAGTGAAGCATATGATTGATTACGATGAAAATGATGATAATGATATCAACACGTTGACTGCACTTGAGTTCATTGATGATATCCAACGGTTAGGTTTGGGATATCACTTTGAAAATGACATAAGAATAGCCCTTCATAAAATATTGAACAATAGTGACGGCCAAGGAACATACCAGAGTCTCCACCTCACTGCTCTCAGCTTCAGGCTCCTTAGACAACATGGGTTTCAGGTCTCCCAAGGTATGTAATACGTGAGTTTTTTGTTATTTTTTGTTATAAATGATAGACAATCTACAAATAAAGACATTAGACATAAAACTTTCAAATGTACTTCTAGTCATAACTTGTATGCAACTCAGATGTATTCAGGAGATTCACGGACAATAATGGAAGTTTCAAGGCATGGCTTTGCAAGGATGTAAAAGGAATGTTGAGTCTGTATGAAGCTCTTCATATTTTTCTTTCGAAGGAGAGAGCCTCTTGGATGAGGGCCTTGCATTCTCAACAAATTATCTCAAGAACCTCAGTGGACTTAATGTTACCAATGGACTAGGATAACAAGTGAGTCATGCACTGGAACTTCCATTGCACCATAGAATGCAAAGATTAGAAGCTAGATGGTATATTGAGGCATACAGTAAAAGGCCAGATGCAAATAAGGTGCTACTTGAAATTGCCAAGCGAGATTTTAACAGGGTGCAATGCACACTCCAAAGGGATCTTCAAGAAGTATCAAGGTGATTATTTTTCTCTTATACGTGCAATATTTGAGAATAGAGAATCAAACACAGCACTCAGAGTACAACTATATACATGTTTTAAATATATATTTACGAGCATAAGCATTATCCTAATTCAATTAGTGTTTGCTTCATTAATCTTGCATTTAGGTGGTGGGTGGATATTGAGCTTCACCAGAGACAGATTGATGGAATGCTTTTTTTGGTCGGTTGGAATCATCTTTGAACCTCAACACAGTCATGTCAGGAAAGAGCTGACAAAAGTGGCTGCTCTAGTAACCACCATTGATGATGTCTATGATGTTTATGGTACTCTGGATGAACTAGAGCTTTTTACTTCTGCTGTTGAAAGGTTAGAAATTAAAAAGACAGTCAATATACAATCATTTACTTTTGAATATGCATTTAATTCAGAGTTACTTATGGCATTCCATTGCGTACTTGTGCTACTCAGATGGGATATCAAAGCTGTAGAAAATCTTCCAGATTACGTGAAGCTTTGTTTTCTAGCTCTTTATAACACAGTGAATAAGATGATTTATGACACTCTAAAGAAGAAAGGAGAAAATGTCCTCCCTTATGTCACAAAAGTGGTATGTACATTACATTCATATATCATATATCAAAAAAAATATATATATATATATATATAATGCTACTTAGACATATAAAATTAACCACCTTATTGACACACAATCTAACTATTACTGTACTAGAGAATATGTACAAAGTAGTCAATTTTTTTCTTTCTACATTAGTAATATCATTTTGTTCTCCAATTAAATTATAACTTCAGTTTTCAATATTAATAAAGTGCAATCTTTTGAATTCTATATATCTCAGTGGGCTGATTTGTGCAAAGCATTTCTAAAGGAGACAACGTGGTGTTATAACAAGCACACACCCACATTTGAAGAATATATTGACAATGCATGGATATCAGTCTCAGGGGTGGTGTTCTTAGTTCATACATATTTTCTCCTCAACCCAAAGATCACAAAGCAAGCACTTGAATGCTTAGAGAATCACCATAGTCTCTTGCGTTGGCCATCTCTTATTTTCCGGCTTTCCAATGATTTGAGTACTTCGGCAGTATGTTTTTTTTTTTTTTTTTTATTATTATTAAGGGGAGGGTTGAAAACTATTAATATTCTATATATTAATTTGTTTCCACACTGCAGGCAGAAGTGGAGAGAGGAGAAACTGCGAACTCAATCTCATGCATGATGCGTGGCAGTCTACATATTTCTGAGGAATCTGCTCGTCAATATATAAGTAATTTGGTTGAAAATAGTTGGAAGAAGCTGAACAAAGATGGAGCTTCTGCTACTCCATTTACTGAGCAATTTGTAAAAGCAGCAAGAAACCTTGCTCGGATTTCCCAATGCATATACCAATATGGTGATGGGCATGGAACTCCAGACACAAGAGCAAAGAATCGATTCCAATCAGTGATTATCGATCCCTTTTAATGACATAACACAGACATCTATATATGCCGGATGGTTATTAGCCACTAACACAGTGGAATTTATAATAGTTTCTTGTTTGATTTTTCATTATGTATTAGACAAACGTTTGTATTTAATGTAAAAGTCATGTGATAATTAATATTTAAGCTTTCAAAGCTCCAATATTTTTTGGTGTTAAATTCTTAAAAAAATCATTTGACTTGTATATAAGTAGACGTATAATTTGGGTAATAAATATTTATATCATAAAATTCGAAATGAAAGCTTATAAATGTGTGTCCAGAGAAAAATTAAATTTTAAAAAGTAAAAGAAATAAGAGTATTTTTAGAAGTTTGGTAAGGTTAAACATAAGTTAAGAAGTTAAGTGTCCAAAGAAGTTAAAAGAAGTTACGAGTATTCTTTTTTTTCTCTCTCTCTCTCTTTAGAAGTTTAGAAGTAAGTTCCAAAGAAAAATAAATGTGTTCAGAAACAAAACTTGAGTGCATACACAATTACTCATTTTTTATTTGCATACAAATGCCCAAGTACTAAATGTTTTTTAGTGATTGGGCTTGAGGCCCGACAAACTAAAGAGTAACACTGTTTTTTTTTTTAAGTTTAGTAAGGTTATGTTTAGAAGTTTAGAAGTTAAAAGAAGTTACGAGTATGTTTTTTCTCTCTTTAGAAGTTTTTAAGTTAAGTTCCAAAGAAAAAAAAAATGTGTTGAGAAACAAAACTTGAGCGCATACACAATTACTCTTTTTTTATTTGCATACAAAGGCCCAAGTACTGAATGTTTTTTAGTGATTGGGCTTGGGGTCCAACAAACTAAAGCATAACACTGTTTTTTTTTTAACAAACAATATTATCTAACACTAATTGAGTGGGAGAGTGAGTTAAGTCTTATACTAGGCTAGCCATAAGAATGTGATTCAAATTCGCCCTTGACGATAACCAAACCTAAAACCTCTCAGTTACAAGTGAAGAGAAATGTTATTGGACCGTAGTACTAAATGGCAGAATGACACCACTTTTGAGTGGTCAATATTGTCCAACAATTAAAGCTTGTCCTAGAGAGGACGTCTGATAAAATTGGAACAATACAAAGAAGATTAGCATGGTTTCTACACAAAGATGACATGCATAAATGAAGAAATGAACCAAATTTATTTTGCTTCCTTCGTTCTTAATTTTGCCGATCTGCCCATTCTTTAAATTTCTTTTATATGTTCGTTCTCAATTTTCTTGACACGCCCGTTCTTGATGGTGTCTTGATTATACTCGTACATTAATCTAATAAAGAGATAACATTAATTAGATGCAACTAATCCAATGTCCTCAAAAGTTTTCATGGATGGTAATGGGATGAGGCCTTGCGTTCTTAAGCATAACCTTTAAAAATTATTCCATGATTAATGGATCAGATATTTGCACTACCAAAGGATTATTAGCACAACAAGTAAGCCATGCAAACTGGGGGTGGAGCTAACACTGCTATTCACGAAGGAATAACTGGTATGGGCATGGAGGCCCGGATCTAAGAGTGAATAATCGAACCTCAGCTTCTTTCACAGATTCATAAATATTTTGTGCATTGTATTTAATTATCATGCATCAGCTTTTTGTGTTTGATTATTTTCTCTCCATTATCGCTTGTTTCAAATAATCTTAAGAGAAATTTGTTGTCAAAACAATCTCACAATTTATTAAAGGGGTTTTCAAATTTTAGAGCCTTAATATAGATTCTTCTTAGATTTTAACCTCAATGATTTTATAAATATAATTTTTCAAAAGCTTACCATATTTAAGTACCACATATATTGTTTAAAAACTTATCATAAATTCTCCACCCATCCGTAATTAAGGTATTTTTATTTTTTTGGGTCCAATCATATTAATAAATAAAATTGTCTTCAAAATTCAAATTCTTATAATTAAACAAAAAATTCAATATTTATGAGCTCCAACAAACTTATATGAGCAAAATCAACATCAATACCAAAAAAAAAAAAATAGGTGCGGAAATATTCATACGTAAGCATAAGTACCATAGTATTGCAACGTATCGATACAAATTTGTACATAAGTTTCAGTATGAATGCTCGGTATGTAAATGGAATATTTATATTTATATATATATATATATATATATATATATATATATATATATATATATATAAGTACGTAATAGACATATCCATATGTTGGGTGAAATTTAAGCACAAGAAAGAATAGATGAAAACATATGACCTTCTTATTATGCTAACTTAATAATAAGTGTCAGTAATATATTACATTTTAATTATTTATAGGAATCAATAAATAACCTACATACAAAAAAACTCAATAATAAGTACAACCTAATTGATATTTGAAAATTCAATTGAATGTCAAAGACTAGAGTTAAATTTCTTTTACTTGACAAGATTTTAATCTGAAAGTGACCTTTGTTCAAGGAATGTAATGATTTTTATTTTTTTATTAAATAGATTGCTTGAAGAAAGTTGAAGTGCCACTATAAGACCAATTACCAATAGAGAATAGTCCAATCTCTTATAAGCTTATAAAAGTCTCTCATTCTATTAATGTGGACTTCATTCTCAACATTGCTTCACGAAATCTAGTCAAGATGTGTTGCTTCCAGGGAAAGGTATCCATGTACGTGCAATGAAATAACAACACTGAAAAAGTCAGTTTTCTTCATTGAAATTCCCATGTCCGTGTATTATAATTCTGGTTGATTTATAATTAAACCCAAGAAAAGTTGAAAGGCTTGGGAAGTAGTAGTAGAGGAAAAGTGGCGTTTAAGTAAAAGGCTTTTGTGGGATTTTGTCTCTTCATTCACATGATATGTCATCTTGGTTTCATCAAGATTTGAGAGGTTGACCCGGACAACCTACCATAACACCATTGACCACACAATTAACGTCCAACGTGAATAGTAATCCTGCATATTACGTTATGTAAATCTGATCAACTATTAGTCTTTAGTGTAGTAGTATTTTTTTGCTCGTATTCAAAAGAATGTTACATATTATGAAAGAAGTTAGAGTTCCATCTATATCAATTTTATTATATGTTTGTGCGCAAAATTGCTTAACTTTTTTATACATGTTCCACGTGCGGAAACTTTCAAGTCAAACAAGAGGACAATATTACTTGGCGTACATGCAACCATCGAGTTTTACAGATGGACTAATTTGCTCTACTACCATAAAGGAAAAATTGAGGTTCCACTCGACAATCAAATGACAATGGGTCCTTATAAGTCCATACAAATGTTACTTAAACTTTCCGATGAGGGACAACTTTCCGCATCCTCATAACTTCGAATCTCCTCTCTCTCGTTAAACAATAAACCACAAGATATGACTAAGTTAAGTAGCTTTTATTAAATCTTAAATTGTAACAATATTATAATTCAAGAGATTATAACTCGTTAAGAATTTACTCATCCACTTTAAGTCTCAAATTGAATCCCTTTTTCTCCTGATACAATTGTATAGAAAAAAAATGTCCGATATCAAAACTTCATAAAATATGATGTACCAAATTCTATCCTTCATCAAATTTGATGTGCATTCTATCCTTCATCAAATATGATGTGCCCCTTTATTAGTTCATATAAAGCACAGAAATGCACGGTTTTGAACAATACTTCTGACTGCTGGGGATCATCAACCCAAAAGAATTATAGAAGTGAGCAGCTGATCAAGTTGTTACCAAGGCATAATTTTCCTCACAGATCACGTCAATAAATATATATTGTATTTTGTAAAATATTGACCTACATTGTAGTTACAATTTCTTAATCAAAATATCATGGAATTGAGGGTTTGGCAATTGGTTAATAAGGTGAAGACTGTTGAGGAATCTAAGGAGAAAATAATTATTAAGACTTGCAGTATATATAAGTGGACCACGTGGTAAAATTTGTATACTTAATACTTCCATTGTTTTTAGGGCAAGTCAATAGCAACTACACTCAACTTTTGATATATCATACTCTTGAGTAATGGTGGTGACAACGATACGTTGATTAGGCAAAGAGGGGCTATTACACCAACAGAAACTTTCAGAGGTCGTCATCTCTCTGAGTCCATGGCCCTAAGGGAACTCATCGCTCACGTGATGATATAATATATTTTTGGTGAAAAAAATTGAAGTCAAGCTGTCTGATCACGTGGCATGTCCGACCACTCAATATCGACACGTTATCGACTATTGAGATGTTTATATTGTCGACATCTCGATTGCATATATAGTATATATTGTGTTTATATACTTTTTTGTAAAAAAGTATTGGAAAGTAACTGATAATGTGTCATTATCTCTCCTCTCCCAGGTGGTATGAACAAACTGCTCTAGTTCATGTGCAAAATCTGGTAGCTCAATACAGAATAGTATGTCATGAAATATGTTCAGCTTTCATTCACCTCACCCTCATATGTTCATGCAGAATATATGGTTGCCAGCTTGCATTCCAGAAGCGTGAGAGTGACTGGAAGAAAATGACTTAACCTTGCATTTAGTCCCATCTACCCAGAGCACTATAGGAAAGTAGCAGAGGGACCATCAATAAAAAAGAAATGAATCAACAGATGTTCTCTTTCTGTAACTGTACAACCAAAGATTTTACAATCTCTCTAACTGAAACAACTTTAGTTATGCAGCAAAGAAAGAAAAATCTGCTAAAAGCACATAAAAAATAAGAAGAAAAAACTGTTGGAAATTTTGAGTAGAAATTTCATTATTCCACGTTGGTCATTCCCAAAAAGTTTCCTCACTTTATAAGGCTTTGTCCCTTATAGAAAATGATTTGAGTGATAGGCCTTGGAGACTAAAATTGGGCTCACCCTTGGGGTTGGGCTTTAGGGCGTACTACTTAATTGATAATTAATTAATAATTAATATATAATTAATTATCAAAAGATGGGCATTGGGCTCTGAAAATTAAATTCTTTAATTAATTTCAAATTTAATTAAATTATTATTTATTTGAACACTCATCTTTTCAGATGAAGTCTGAAATAAAAAAAACGTAGAGAGCACAGCACCCCTCTGAATAGATGTCTTCCAACAGTCACATCTCATTCTCATACCTGTTGCGAACATGCATAATCCCACTATATATACATCCATCTGCATGGCATTTAGAACACATAAAATATCAAATTCTTCTTCTACATTCCTAAACCTTCTTACTGAGAGAACCACACAGAAATTCGCCAGAAGTTAAGTTTTTCGGTGCTGGAATTCTAACTTGATCCTTGAATCCTGGTGAAGCAGACGTTCGTAGAACTACAAGCACTGAGTAGGGACGAAATTTCTGTTTCAAGGACATTGCGGTACGCAAGCCTCAAACTTCAAGTTGTCTGTTTTATATTTTTGTTTGGTTCATACTTTGTTAATTTTTCTATTCGCATTTATTATTTATTAACATATATAATTATATCACAGATTGTTGACTTATATCCAACAAAAACAAACAATTTCCTTGAGCTGTACAAATATGAGATAATGCTTAAAACTAATGGAATGAAATGCAAAACTTGTATCATGAACAAAGTTTGGGCAAAGATCTTGTATGGCTGTGGCTTGATGCTTTCGATTTTGTAAACTTTGCCATTTGAGATTGCATTTTCTTGCAAACTTTCTCCAATTCCATGACCCTGCATTGCATGCCTTGCAAATGTGCCCTGAGCTTCTCGTTGTCAGTTGAGAGATCGAGTTTTCCGGCATAAAGCACATGTTGTTCGTTGGCATCATCTTTCCTTAATCCCCAATTTTTTGCCTCAGTAGTGGCGCTATAAGGGGAGGTGGCATGGGAATTAAAGTTGTTGGGTGATTGGAGTAACTTTTTGAGCTTGGATTGCTGAGAGACAAGAGCTTGGACTGCAGATTTTGATGGAAATATTGTGTTCTTTGAAAGGTGTATGCAAGTCTCTGCCGAGAGCTTCTCATAGTTCAGTACACAACATATTTTCATCTTTTTGTCTTCGGACAATCCTGCGTGCACCTATGACAAAGCAGATAAAAAACAAGTTCAAAATATGCTCAATGATGTTAGTTTTCTCCAAATGTGCTATGTGAATTCTTGGATCATAAGTAATCGAAACAAAAGTTACAAGAACAAAGATTTCCTTGAGACGAATCCAATACCTGTAGATACATGTCTATGGCATGGTAGAGCTCATCATAGGAGTCTCTTGCCGAATCTGGCAGGGCTATAGCTAAAGCCAGAAACTTTGAAGGCTTCAAACAAGGATCTGGGGCTACTTCTGCTATATACAAATCAATCAAGCCAGAAACTTTCCTTAATCGGATTGGAGAGGCTTGACAGGTTCCTCCATCACGCAGAAATGATTTCAAAAACCTTAGAACAAGATTGACATCATACAAGTAATTGATTCCTTGTGGGGATGGAACAAGCAAATTGTCCAATGTTGCTTGATCTAGCTGTGAACCAATCATATTCTCCAACTTATTCCTGATACTTCTGTTGAAGTTAAAATTCAGCGAAACTCGAAGAATCCCGAATAATCTCTTGCATGAAACACAGCTCTGATCAAGCATGTACAGCATCTCAATGACCGTTTCAGCAATGGTGCGCTTGGTATCGGATTTGACCGTGTAAAACTTCGATTTCTGGTAATAAAAGAGGAACCTACTAATGATAACATGATCGAGTTTTCGCGAAACCATGGCCTTGACAAGCATTTCAACCAAATTTGGACCTAAAACTAGAAGATCCTCGAACCACCAGGGTGCGCGAGAGAAGCTAGTTTTCAAACTCTCAGTGCTTCTAGTATCACATGAAAACCGAATACCAGAGCTATCGGGGGATGAAGTCGAAGGACAAGGACTTGCTTCGCTTGTCAAAGGAAATCTCGCAATGAGGGTATCCAAGCATTTCTCAACTAGACTCAAAGAATTCGCAACCGGAAGCAAATCCTGGCACTGCTTCAAAGCCGTCAAAAGCTCAGACCATGACCAATACCTGATATCTTGAAATGATTTCTCCGCTTTTTCTAACAAATTATGTTTTCTGGCGACAGAATTGTTCATTTCCATGAACCGCGCAGCGCAGTAAAGGAGGGAAATGTTGGAAGGAGTTATGTAAATGCTGCCATTGTTGTAACAAAACCTTGAAATCAGCTTGAAACTCTCCGCTCCTCCCGGAAAGTCATGGAATACCACTTTAAGATTTCTTGAGGAGGCTTTTGATTTTCCAAGTAATTTGCTCAATTTGCCAGAGTAGGAGGCAAGAATTCTCTGCAAAAATGGTCAGAAAAACCAGAATTAACACCATTTGCTGAAAGCCATTAAAAAGTAGGTAAAAAGAAGAACAGTAAATTACTGAGAACAATGTTACCAAGATCTTCGGCTTCTTAACTAGCAAGTAAACAAGAAACTCAATAAACACAAAACCCCGGAACAAATTCCAGAATGCAGAAAACCCACCAAAAGAATGAAGACATTGAATTGGAAAAGAAACAATATACAATAAAATGTGGGAATCTACATTCTGCACCAGAAGGTACCAAAGAAAGCAAAGAGGTCGTTATATGCAATAAATTGTGGTGACCGTTGAGGGCTATGTCTGCCAATCACCCCATGACAGTAACACCCTCTCACTTTCAGAGTCCATCTCAAAAGAAGTGCCCATAACAGCAGCAATAAATGAGAGAGAATGAAGATAATGAAAAAGGCGTGCAACTTGTTTAATAAAAAGACAGAACCAGAAGAATAAAAGGCTAAGGCAGCCATGAGTTCATGACCCACATCAATGCAGTATAGGTGTTTGAATCAAATGGTGGGGGGAATGGATGAATCTTTGCAATCCATCAGCCATGGTGGATAAACTGGAAAGTAACCCAGATCAAATGTACCAGAGAACGTACGAAATTTACAAAGTTCATCAGTAAAACTTCACAATTCAAGCACAAAATGTTATCACAAAACTACATTTGGACAAAAGAAAAAATGGGATTTTGCCATTAAAAAAGGGAAAATCTTTGCAATCCATCAGGCATGATGGATAAAATGGAGAGTAACCCAGATAGAAAAATATGGAACTTTTCTGTAAAAAATAGAGTTGAAACAATTTGCCAAGCACGGAATTATTACCTTGTCCACCATGAAAGACTCTTCCCCATTGACATCAACTTCAAGATCACAATGAACTTCCATAACAAACTGAATAAAAAGGTTAAAAACAAAAACCCACTTCAAATCAAGAGTTGTTTTTTGGGACTTGCAATCAGAAGAGCAAAAGAAGTAATCTTTTTAATGGTGCAGCAGAGACAGAGACAGAGAGGTGAGGAGGCCAAATGGGGAGGAGGGAGGAGGACGAGGACGAAGGGGACACAAATCCATATTCTCAATGGGGAAGAAGACAAAGGGAAAGAGTTAGGGACTTTAGTGACCCAAAAAATGTGGTGGTTCTCAACTGGGATTTTTAGAGAAGAGAGAGCAGTTGAAGTGTGTGTTACTATCAGTATACCACTAGCCTCATTATGACATTCCCAGAGAAAATGCATCTATAAGCTTAGGAAATTTATTTATTTATTTATTTATTAGGTGAAAGTATATGCTATTAATGGATAATTATTAAGGAAAACTAATGAAAATGGTTTGAAAACTTTAAGTTTTAACGATAAGAACAAAATATAAGGTAAAGTGAACAGTACCATCATTGATCTTTTAATGTGAAAATATGATTTTTCGTTAAAATGAACAGTACCGTGAGTTTTTCGTTAAAGTTGTCTAATTATTAATGCTGGAATTGGGATTATTCCTTTTGGGGTTTTGGGGGGAGGACCATTAGGTTTTTTTTTTTTTTCCGAAGGATAGAGATTCATTAAATACGAATAGAAATATTAGCATCCTTAGCAAGAGTGTTAAACAAAAAGTCCGGGCCGATACAATCCCAGATAAACTCTTCCCCGTGCTTGAAGACATACTTGGCCACTGAGTGAGCCGCAAGATTGCACTCCCTAGACACACCAGCAAAAACCACAGACGACAATCGGCGTGCTAGAACCTCAATATCACCAAGAATACAGTCCAAACTAAAGTCAAAAGGCATTTCCTTCCTGAGCATCTTAATGATCACCATTGAATCAGATTCAATAATGATGTTGTTGAAACCACGGGACGAGCAAGCCAAGATGGCCTCGCGAATAGCATAGGCTTCTCCCGCCGCCGCAGAATGGCAGAAACCATTACCCGCCCCACCTGCAGCTTGGAGCACACCGGCGAAATCACGACACACCCATCCCACACCCATCCGAAGGGTGTTCTTACACCACGCAGCATCAGTATTGACTTTTATAACCCCAAACTCCGGTTTCGTCCACTTCGCATCCCGTCGCCTCCCCGTCGACTGCACCGAGCCACTGACCAGGCGGTCCCCATCCGCCTCCCTAGAAGTGGCATCTCTGAACTCTCCCAAATTACGCCTCCATATATCCAAAAGCTCCAAAGGTTGTTTTATCGTACCTTTGAACACAGACTCGTTTCTGTTCTTCCACAACCTCCAGAGCCCGAAGCCAAATTCTTGCATAATCGCATCTGCATCCACCCTTCCCTGTACACTTCTCTGGAAAGCCTCCCAATTTGCCAGGAAATCATCCCCGGTCAGCTCATAGGAGTTTAGGTGCAGGGGGGAACAAAACCAGAATATGTGACTGACCTCGCAGCGGAAAAAGAGGTGATTTTCCGTCTCCCCCGCAGCGCCGCAAACCCCACACACGTTATCCACTCGCATGTGACGTCGTTGAAGGTTTTGTCTGACCGCCACAACTCTATTACAACAGCGCCAGATAAAGACTTTTATTTTATTTGGCACGTTCAGCTTCCAGAGTTGATTCCATACCTGATTGTTCTTCCGCCGATCACTAGGCCCACCGCGACCTTTCCTTCCCAAGGCACCATTTTCCACAAGGTCCACCGCCACCCCATACCCGGAACGGACCGAGTATACCCCGTTAGCGTTGTGATGCCAAACTAATCTATCAAGGCCTCCGATCCTGCTAAGGGGAATGCTTAGAATAGGAGCCACGTCGTCACGGTTAAACCCCTCCGTAACCACATCAGCCTTCCAGGAATTTGTGATTGGGTCGATGAGGTCACACACCCTGCTGCCCAGGAGATTCGCCCGAGGTCGAACTTTAAAGGTCGAAGGCTTGGGGAACCAAGGGTCGTCTCGGATGTTAATCTGAGTGCCGTTACCCACCCTCCATCTCAGGCCCTTACGCAAAACCTTGCACCCTTCAAGAATACCTTTCCAACCCCACGAGGAGTTCCTCCCCTTGCTGGCCTCCAGAAGGCTTTTCCCTGGGAAGTATTTATCCCGAAGGATCGTAGCAAGCAGGGACAGAGGATCCTGGATCAAACGCCAGCCGATCTTAGCAAGGAAGCCAAGGTTAAAACATTGGATGTCCTTAAACCCCAGCCCCCCTGCCCGTTTTTGCGTCTTAAGGCGATCCCAGGAAAGCCAATGAATCCCCTTTCGTTGGTCACCCCCCCGCCACCAGAAATTGCGAATAGCTTTCTCAATGTCTCTACACACCCCAATGGGCAACTTAAAGCAGCTCATAGCGTGGTTCGGCAAAGCCATAGCCACAGCCTTGACAAGAGTTTCCTTCCCTGCTTGGGATAAATATTGTTCTGCCCAACCGGTCATGCGGGACTCAAGCCTGTCCCTAACCTCCTCGAAAACCACTTTCTTAGAAAGACCAAAATCCGCCTGTAGACCCAGGTACTTCCCGAAACCCACTTTGCATTTGATGCCCATGGTCCTTCCAATTTCAGCCCTGGTATGGTTCGGAATCTTGGAACCAAAAAAGATAGAGCTCTTCAACATATTGAGCTCCTGTCCAGACCCCCTAGCATAAGTCTTCAGAATATTCAAAATCGCCAGAGCTTCCTCAACCGTGGCATTCCCAAACAGAACAGAGTCATCCGCGAAGAACAGATGGGTGATCGGGTTCCCGTCTGGCGACACTCTATACCCATGGATAGCGCTCCTTTCCAATCCATTTCTGATCAACATAGACAGACCTTCAGTACACAAAAGAAATAGATAGGGAGATAGGGGGTCACCTTGCCTTAAACCCCTCTCAGGCACGATATAACCAGTCGGGGTTCCATTTATGATGATACTGACAGAAGTTGAAGAAATGCATTCATTAATCCAGCTGCAAAACAGGGGAGCGAACCCCAACTTAGCCATCATAGAGAGCAGGAATTTCCACTCCACACGGTCGTAAGCCTTAGCCATGTCCAGCTTAATTGCCATCCCACCCAGGTCATCCTTCTTCGGATGGAGAAGCGAGTGGAGGATCTCGTGCACAACCAGGATGTTGTCCTGTATTTGCTTCCCGGCGACGAATGCAGATTGGTTCTCGCTAATGACTTTGGGCATCACCACTTTCAATCTATTAGTGAGGACCTTTGCGAGAATCTTGTATATCACATTGCAGAGGGCGATAGGCCGATATTGTGTCATGTTCTTCGGACACTTGACCTTTGGAATAAGCACAATGTTGGTATGGTTGAGTTTCCGAAGGAGCTTACCTGAATGCCAGAAAGCTTTAATTATCCTAATAACGTCTTCCCCTACGGTTTCCCAGGACCATTAGGTTTTGGAAGTGAAGCTTTGTGTTGCTGGCTGCTGCTTTCCCTCCCTCCCTTTGGTTTTTATTCCACGTTGATAGCTGCAAGTCTCTCTGTATACGTGCGGTGCAATGCACCCGTTACTTCTCTCCCCTATCCACTACTTTATTAATTGCGTTAAACTTCCCTTTCTAGCAAGGATTTGTTATTTGTACATTGGGACCATGTCAGATTTCCTTTCTAATTATTTATTTTGTTTTGGTGGGATGCTATTTGGACATTTTATTAGGGGTGGGTTCGGAGGACCCCACTTATATGTAGTGGGTCCTATTGAATAAAATTCGTATATCTAAATGCTCAAACTCGGCTCAAATGAATTTTTAAGCTCGGCCCGATTCGTTTGTGAACGAAGCTCGAGCTTATTGGCTGGTGTTGTTAAGTTCAATTGTGAAACAAATTCGAGTTTTAGTTTGAGTCGCCGTACATTTTTTGGATTTTAACTACACTAATATAAATTTTATGCCTCTTTTATTTTAAATATAAGATCCAAATGTTTAATTTTTGTAAACCAAACTTTAATGAACAAACTAAGCTTGAACCAAACTCGAGATGACTCGTAAAATTATATGAGTTGCTCACAAGCTTTATGAGTAAAATGAGACAAACTACACAAACTCTTTGCCATACAACTTTTTAGTTTCCTACAATCTCATAAGGGAGATGCTAAATTGTGTAGCCAAAATGTCCACATCTCAAACTTTTTCCTCCAATATGTTCTCCCACTTTATTTGACACATTTGTATGCACACTATATATCACTGTATCAAAAACACAAAGGAAAAAACACACCAATATGGAAACTTCAATTTCATCTCATTACATTCAAAATTACCAACGTTTTTTGCAATAATCTTTCACCAACATACAACTTAATAGGGCCCACTATTGTAGGCTTCGTAAGGGCCCCAAAACTTATTGTATATATCGATATAAATATCTGGTATTACTTTTACCAGCAATCCGACCTTAGCTCAGTTGGTAGAGCGGAGGACTGTAGTGGGTGAATATGCTCTCAGCCATCCTTAGGTCGCTGGTTCGAATCCGGCAGGTCGGATTTCTTTTTCTTAATTATTATTTATATTCTTATATTCTTAATTATTATTCATTTTCCTTAAATTATATTTTTTTTTATTAAACTAAAGAGTAGAAATAAATGCAGCAAATATTACACAAGAGAGGACCCAGAGAATTAAATTCTTTTTCGGTCAATGACAATGAGAGAATCAAATTCCAACTCCTGACCATGTAACCAATTTATTTTTAGTAATTCAAACCCCATATTTTAGTTTGAACGGTATTTCAGTGTTGTAATGTGTGATAGGCAAATTGATAGACGTTTGATGGCAAAGTGTGGGGAGATTTGTCTTGGGCTTTCTTGGCAAGATTTCATTAGATGGGTTTTCTTTTTAATAGTGTGGAAATTATCTCTCTACCTTGACAAAGAAGACTTGTTTGGTTGTTGCTGTTTACCCTATGTGCAGGGAGAAGAATAATAGAATTTTCACAAATGAGTCCAAACTCCCCATGATGATCGTCAAATCCATCATACATATTATTAGAAGTAAATTGATTTGCATGGACCAAAAGCCTTGATAACTTGCATATTTTTATGGTGTGGAGACCTCCTGGAGTGAATGTCTCTCCTTGAAGCCTCCTGCGTGCTGTTCTTCTGAGGGATTTTACTCGGCTCGTGTTGTAGCTGTTCGCGGTTCCTTTTGAACTGCTAGTGTTTTAGTTCTTTTTTTTTTATTTCTTCTATTTTTGTTTTTTTTCTCTCCTAATAAATTCTGATTTTACAAAAGAAAACAAAAATTGATCGTGGCGTTTGATTTCAAATCTACTTCCCTAGAATAGAATAGTCTTAGAAGATTTATTTAAAAAAAGAATACTTAGATGCTGACACAAAAGTTTTGTAAACCCATTAATCAAAATAGTTTGGTAAACTTTTACACATAGTTGAAGCTCCATCAGAAATAAAAAGCGGACCTTCTACCCGGTTTGAACTAAAAGAAAGTAGTTGCAAACACTAGGCGAGAATGATAAGGGGCGCTGATGAGTAGATTTTATATTATATATTTTACCATATTCTTAGTATATTTTGGTTAATATTTTGGAAGAATTTTGATGCTTTGAATTGTATTTGCAGTATAGGACTTTCGACTTCCTCTGGAGCAAAACAGGACCAAATAGATGAATTTTGGAGTAATTCTAGTTGGAGGACATTCGTGAGTCACTTAGCTTGATCGTATCAAAATTTGGGATTTTTCCACCAAGCGGTTATTTTCTGGCGATAAAATAAAGGAGCAATGCGCGGTGCAGGTGCTGGAAAATGACGTTTCTGGGCTTAAATTGCGTTTTTGGAGCCCAAGATGACCTCAGATAGTTTCGTGGCCTTCTGGAGATGTGCTCAGAACGTCCTAATCTTTAAAACAAGCTATCTTGGGCCGGATTTGGAGGAGATCTAAGGTTAAAACGTGGCTGGACAAATACTTGGCAGATTTCCCTAGTTTAATTAGGGTTTTATTTTCTAAGATATTTTATTATTTTTTCTTAGTTTCCTAATTGGAATAAGAGACCTATGTTTTAGGGTTTGTGGATGGCTAAGCAAATATATTGCTTGGCCGTTCTTTATTTTTTTTGGGGACTACGCTTTCTTTTATGCAACTTTGGAGACAGAGAGAATTGCTAGGGTTCTTGGAGATTTTCTACTTTAAGGTGTTTTCAATCCTTTTCTTAATAATATTTTCTATGATTTCAATTATGAATATGCGTAACTAATTCTTTTTGCTAGGGCGAAGCCTTGAGCCTTAACATGAGTATGTGATTTTTATTTAATTGCTTATAATTGATTGCATGCATACTTTGAATTATTAATCACTGGGATTAAAACTATTTAATTGTCTTAATGCTTGATCACCATTAGGATCTTTAGAAAAGTAATTTGATGCAATTTTGGTCGGAAGGTTCCCTGAAATTGACGTTGGCTTCTTGTGATTAATAATTGTAATTTCACTTAAGATGAACATCACGTCTTAAGGGTTGCATGGTTTCTCAAAGGGTTTTCATAAAACATAATGAGTCTTTCATGTTCAGATTTGATCCGAATGTCCGGACGGGTTGCATGTTAGATATATGTTCTATGTTGGAGGTTCCAAGTAGAATATGAATTAGGAAAATCTAACCTTCAAAGTGGCATGTATAGATCATAAGTAATTGGTAAAAGTTCATAGGATTGCTAGGTGATGGTGGAACCCTAGTGCTTTCTTAATTTGATTTCTCCAAAACTAGTTCATTTTCTTTCAGCTTTAATATTGCAGATTAATTTACTTTTATTAATTAAATTCGTTTTTTAATTTAAGTAGGTTATAAAATCAATCATCTCAATTTCTACTTTACAATAATTACATGGAATTTGATTTGTTTCGAATTGTTTAATAATCCCTATGGAGAACGACTTTGCGAGATCCGTTTATACTACAACAACCTTGTAATTCTTGCAAGTATTATAGGAGTTTTTAGCCCGTTCACGTGTGTAGTAAAATCCCTATCAGGCGCACAATGTCGTTGTGCGGGGATGCAATTCGCAACATCATGTTTCCCATTGTCACTAACTCATACATTCTAGATTTTTAGTTGCAAGACCCTTTAGTGAATATAGTGTCTTTGAAACTCAACAAGTTACTAAAACTCCTCTTTTCGGATGGTCAATATTTCTCAGAACATGGAGTGTGAATCAAACCCATGTTTGAATTGAAATTGTTCATGTAATCAGGATTCAAGGAGCATGAGTCTAACTAGTTGAGACACGAAATAGGTACTAACGATAACAAATTAATATGAGGTATTTGGATTGCGGTCATTTTGATTCGAGGATCAAGAACAATGATGTTTACTCATGAAATAAAAAGGTGTGGTGGTCCTTGTTTGATTTCTCTTTTTACACTTGCACACTTTCGTTCATATATATGCGCATGTCTATATTCTTATATTACTCATTAAGTTCAAACTATAAGAGCTTACAGGTGTTTGTCCACACTTATCGACTATTGATAGTTACCCGCACATACGTGAACGATTATCTCACTTGAGCGGCAACCTAGTAACTGGATGCACTACCAATACTTCTAGGGTTACATGATGTTTTCATTTAACACAAGTTGATCTTATTGAAACATGCAAACCTAATTTAATAAGAAGTACCATTTGTTAAAAAAAAAAAAAATGTAATAAGAAGTACCTAGTTACTAATTTGAGTAAGAAAATAACTAGCCACCAAGCCATTCCTTTCACTTTTCCACTTCTAGTGTGAAATAGTACCAGAAATAGCAATTCTTGAGGGAAATTACATTATTAATGATCAAATAAAACGCTAAAAAAGTTAATTTCACAGTGGAACAAAAGCCTGCATAAAGTGCTAGATTTTGTCTAATGCAATACAACAGACAAGAACATGTCTCTCTTTTGCCTTTCATGTGATAGATCATAGCTAGCTAAAGCTTCAATACAAAGTGCTCGTGAAATTTATTTTTCCACAAAATGCCTGCCGTTTTCCTTTTTGTCTTGTGCTCATTTGCAGCTTTTTGACGAAGAGGAAAAAGCAACCACAAAGAGCTTTGTCATTTCATTGCCTCTCCTTTAATCTCCTGGACCACTGCAGTAACTTCACTTGCATGGTAACATGTTTAATAGAGGAAATGGTTTTCATACTCCTCGTCTCTTTTTCTGCACTCATAAGAGAATCAAGGGACAAAACCAAGGAGAATGTAGAATGAGTAAACGAGAGTACGGAAATCACTTCAGGCCACACAAATTAACACCGAGTTAATCCTCAATTAGCAACCCATTTGGATTTGGGACCCAAGCTGTGGCAAAAACTGAGTTGTGTCCCTTCCATGTGAGCACCAACATATCTTCTTCACGTTTCATGCCCCAACCACTTGCATGTTCATCTAGCAAGGCCTTCACTTCCCTAGCAGTCTCTTCACAAAATATAGTACTTGAAAAACCAATGTTTCTCAATCTTTGTGACATTGTGACACCTGACTCCAACCTCTCTATTCTTTGGTGCCCTTCAAAACCAATAATGTTTTCAATTTTGTGACCAACATCAGATTCATAATCCATCCTTTGGGTACTATCTTTGGGCAAGAATGTATCCAAGGAATCAAAGGGTATCCAAAGATAATTAAAACAAGTTGTTATTCTTGAGCTAAGACTTGGTGCACTAAGATCAGAATCTTCATCTACCACAACTATGATTCTAGGGTTAAGGGATCTAATCGTGTTAAGGAAAGTGTTGCGCATTGAACCATTTTGATGGCCAGGGGTACCACGTGGCTCATCGGAAAGATAGCGTAACCAATTTTGACAATTCACAACCAAAACCTCATCTTCCCGGAGGTCTAGTGAGGAAGGGTTTAATTCAGTGGTAACTAGCAATTCCAAAGAGGATGAGTTTTCAATCACATTGAACTCAAAAGGGACATCTCTAAACCTAGAGAAATTCCCCAAACGAAGACCAACTTCTTCGCTTGAAACATTGAGCAAAGGAGGGACTTGTGGCCTCCAATTAGGCACAGAGACTCTAAGCAAAGGAGGACCCTCAGACCTTTTGGCCAATGCATCTATTAAAGTAGGCCATTGCATACAATGAGTGATGCTAAAATCTAAGATATGAACTTTTGGGCACCCTTGAATTGCCTTAAAAATTGCACTATTTGATGCACAGTATCCGAATCGGTGCCATGGGATTAGATCAACATACCCGGCTAGCTCGGTCACCGACATCAACCTACTCGGAATGGTACTAGTGCTACTGCTTCCATTAAAATTCATAGGTGTAGGGCAAACCTTTGAGGCTCTTGAAATTATTGCCCTCAAGATCCATGAGGTGAGCCTTTGGTTAGGGTCACCAACAGAAGAGGCAACATTGTTGAGCACCCACATCACTTGTTGAGCCAAGGTCACATCATTGCTCTCTAGGGCACTTGCACAGTGAAGTAGTAGCTTCTCAATACATGCCCCGTCGAGGCTTCCGAGACACCCGGTAAGCGCACCGTTGAGGGACGTGCCCTGAGAGGTGTTGAAGAGAGCAGTACTTGGATTTTGGAGAGAAATGGAGGTAATGCTTCCTCGAATTTCAGTTTTCATGGCTGCTGATTGTTGGAGGTATGTGACAAATTAGGAGTTTCAGGGGGGAGGAAGAGGGGAAAGAGATACTTGGGGTGTCAGACAAGCGTCCGGCGAAGATCGGTGGATGGGATTGATGAAGAGCTAGGGTTTTATCTTGTTGGTATATGCGAGTTTCTAGGTTCAAGAGAAATATGGGAGGTATTTGGCTAATGGAAAGCTGTCCATGGCTTTCGTGTATTAGGTGTGTTTCTGTCTCTGAGACATGCACTGAAGCAGAGAGTTGAGAGCTATAGCTCATCTGCTACTGGAAACCATATATATACTAAGAGACTAGAGAGAGAAGATATATCCCTAATTATCCATACATAAATACAGTGTATATGCAAAAGGACTTTCAGATTCATAATAACATGACAAGAGTACATTGATAATTAGCTGCACGTATGATTGTAGATTGACATCACTCTTGAATTCTCCGTACAAATTAAATAAGTTGCATACGTGTGAAATTTAGTGGTATGTTAAATGATATAGAGTGAGCTAGCTAAAGGATCCGGAAAAGTCTATAAGAACAAGAATAATTATGTGAGAGATGAATTACATGAGTTTGTAACGATCTCTGATCTACTGGCTACAAGTTTTCTCTCCCTTTTAATGAATGAGATCTCAATTTCGAGGCATACTCAGATTAAAAAAAAAAGAATTACATGGTAGTGTCAGATGAATTAGTGAAATTTATCAAGATAGAGCGAGCATACAAGATGAAGTAGTGTGATACGCACACATCGCAAATTATTGATATCGTCAAGCACGTAGTATTAGGAACTGAGTCAATTCATATAATCCAAATTATATCTTATGTTGGTATTGCTAATTTACGACTACTTACACTATAATCAAAACAATCTAATGATTTTGCATAGATGGAGCTCTGCTAGGGCTAACTTTCCAACCAAATTTGGCATATTGTTAATTATTACTTCGCACCCTTTCATTTTCTTAAGAGACTAGTTATTGTGGCCACTTCTGTTGAAGAGAGTAAAGAGTAGGTTAAAGAAGCTGTCTTCGCCGGCCAGTCTTTTGTCGAATTAGTGTTCATGCAGTATGATTTAAGACAAACCACAACATTAATTTAACATTAAAATTGAATTAGTATGGATTTGCCTTTGAGTTTTGTGATGGTTACCCATTCCTTCCACTTGTATACACGATGCATATGAGAGTTCAACTTGGTTTCTTGCGCCATGTGAAGCCAGGGGAAAAAACAAATTAGACCTCTTCCCACAAGGACAAAATTTGATTATCTCCCATAGATGTCACTCCCATAAGGGTTAAAGACAATGGAATATTTGCATAAACCCTTGAAAAATGTTAGTCTTTATTTAAAAACGGCAAGGAATAAAAAAAAGGAATTGTTGCTCAATGATTGATTGAGAGTAAAGGGATGGAATTCCACGAGGCGGAAGGTGCAAAAAACTAAACAAGCTTATTTAGTCTGAAAAGGGTTTGTCCTTTGCAGTGTTTGAACAGAGGGAAACCCTAGAAAATACTAAAATGCATGGATTGTACATATATAATGGCTCGCTAGGGTTGACAGTAACCAAGAAGAATAACTATGTACTATACCCTACTCGGGTCGTTCTTCATCTTTAATTACGTGTAGTATAATACTTAACTATACATTAAATTTTCAAACAGAGAATAATTTATTTTATTATGTTATCAAACTATGAATTATATAAGATCATTTAGGTTTTATATATATACATACACAAACATACGTATACATGTATATGTGTGTCAAACTAATTGTCTCGTTCTATTTGTTTTTTGGTGACCGGAAAATACATTGTCACTCGCCATTAAATTTGATATCAAATGTTGAATTCGGTAGTAGTGTACAAGTCTCTCTACATATAGTTGTTTAATTTTATGTTTTTGGTAGATCTTAATTTGTTGTAGTATGGATCATAGCACATGTGTGATTGTGTAATAATTCCTAGTAGATTGTATTTAGGATTACTATATGTATTCTAGAAAATCTTAGGTTTTCTTACGTGTAAGTAAACCCATTATGTTTAATTACTAAAAATAAATGCAAGTTAAGAGGAAAAGACACATACAAAATTTCCCCTACACCTCTCTTTTTGCTCTCTATGTTGCCGCGCACTCTCTTTCTTCTTCAATTAAATTTAGGCCACAACATAGTTGACTTATTTGCACATTTATTTGAGGGTAGTGTTATCCATACATTCATTTTTACTTCTAACACATCCCTCTCAATTTTCAGTCGTTGGATCAAATGAATTAGAGAAAATCAATGACAAAAAATTAACAAAGATGAGGGAGAAATAAAAATAAGTGTGTGAACAACACTATCCTAATTGACATCCACAACTCAGTTGCCTGCTTCTGATCGTGCATGCTAAGGACAACCAAAGAAATTCAGTCATTATAAATAGATACCAATAATTATGATAGAGGACGTACGTATTAGTGCTGAGACCATTATATGTATTCTTCATGCATTTAGATGGTAAGAAAACTACAAAAAGAAAACAATGGAGTTATTTCGATTCTGGTTTGAACCATCGATGATGATTCATGAAAATCAGTTACATATTTTTCTCCGGAATAATTTGTTGCTGGAAAAGCAGTACTGGGGCTGTGGCTAGACTGCCGGCTGCTGTACATGTATAAGAGACATGTCACTCTCACTTTACTTTGACAATCCGACGAAAATCTTGTGATTTAGATTTCACATGGTTCCTTTACAGGCTAGGGTAAAGGGAATTGTATTATGTGTAAGTGTAACGTACGTCTCGTCTCCATCGACTCTAAAACTTTGTTTACTTTGTTTGGTCTATAGTCGATATTATGTAGAAACTAATTAAAATTTTAAACTAATTAAAGGATTAAAGACAGTTATATTGTCATGTGGTACGTTATCAATTCATTTATGTTATAACATGTGTTTTTTATTAGTACGTTATAGATTACCTGTGGAGAACATGTGCTTAATGATCACAATATGCGATGTGCAGGTTATTCCAACCCCAATCCAGACATATGATGAGAACCATGAAGAGAAACAATACCCAGAACTCTCGAACTCTATTCTGTTTGTAGTGAAACGATTGAAGAAGATGGTAATGTATGTGCCTTGAAAAGATAATTCAGTAGGGTAAGACGACATTTATGCCACGTCAAAACAATTAGGCTATTCTGCTTGCTTAATTTATGTGAAATATAACTCATCTACGCATAGTGATTTTCACCCTACCCATCAATCTAATATATAGTCTCTCAATTATTAGGTTTTCTTGTTGAGGATGTGAATCTCACATAAAATAATTAAGGTAATTATATATATATGTTATAAGGGAGAAGGAGTTGGACTATCTCATATATTGCCAATTTATGAAGAAAAAAAATATTACCAATTAATTTTATAACGGAGCCTCAACTTTCTTCATGATATTAGAGCAAAACCCGACCTAAATTGACTCTAACTGTTCCAATTGTAAACAATGACCCCGCCACCCAAACCAATGACTTATGTTGATGCACAAAACCGAAAGGTCTTGGAACAACGTAAATCCGACCGTGAATCATGTAAACGCCCAAGAACACAAAGATGTATTGTGGTTCACCCCAATGTTTGGGCTACGTCCACACTGATGTTGATCGTATTTCTCTGTAACTGTTTGTATAGATTACAAGTGTGAGGGGGAGTCCCCCCCAGAGAAAGAGAGAGTTTGAGAGAGTTTCTCTGTTTGTGAGCCTTGTGGCTTTGTATGTGAGGGTGAGGAGGCCCTTTTATAAACTAAGGGCTCATCCCCTTTTACATGAATCATGGGCTCAATGTCTGGAAGCCCAAGTAACGAGGCCCAATATAATATGGTACCAACAGTAGTCCCCCAAGTCTTCAGTCAAGAGAGTCTTTTGGCTGGAGACTTGAAATTCAGTCCATGTAAGGCCGAAGTAACTAGATGTCGTCTAGAACTAATACTCGATATGGGGCGGTGCTCAATCTGAAATGATGCTCAACTAGAAGTAGCACGTGTTGCGAGGCTGCTCGGTTTGTGGCGTTGAAGGTGAGGGAGTCCCTTTTATAGAATAATGGCTCGCTCCTCAATGCATGAATGATGGGTTAGAGTTGATGCTCGCGGCGAGACGGTTGCTCAGCAGGCGGCAATGCTCTCTAATTATGGTGAGGGAGTCCCTTTTATAGAATAAGGGCTCGTTCCTCAATACATAAATGATGGGCTATAGTTGATGCTCGCGGCGAGGCGGTTGCTCAGCAGGTGGCGATGCTCTCTAATGATGGCGAGGGAGTACCTTTTATAGAATAAGGGATCGCTCCTCAATACATAAGTGATGGGTTAGGAGTGATGCTCGTGGCGAGGCAGTTGCTCAGTTGGCGGCGATGCTCTCTAATGAAGGTGAGGGAGTCCCTTTTATAAAATAAGGGTTCGCTCCTCAATACATGAATAATGGGTGCCCTCTAATGAAAGTGAGGGAGTCTCTTTTATAAAATGAGGGTTCGCTCCTCAGTACATAAATAATGGGCTAAGTCCCCCAAGTATTTTTCATGAGGCCCAGTTACGGAAGCCCAATATATGGTACATAGTGTAGTCCTCCAAGCCTTCAGTCAATAGAGTATGTTGGCTGGATACTTCAAATTCAATCCATGTATGGGCCGAAGTGGCGGTTGTTC
The DNA here is from genome assembly GCA_035220775.1 of Malus fusca. NCBI lineage: Eukaryota > Viridiplantae > Streptophyta > Magnoliopsida > Rosales > Rosaceae > Malus > Malus fusca. The sequence continues at coordinate 7,172,586 of CM069075.1, forward strand.
GGAGGCGGTTTTTGTATACCATGCACTGAAGCTTTGTATGTGAAGCTTTGAAGGTGAAGCTTTGAAGGTGAAGCTTTGAAGCTGGAGCTTTTGTAAATGAAGCTTTTGAAGTCGGAGCTTTGTAAATGAAGCTTTCAAAGCTGAAGCTCTTGTAAATAAAGCTTTTGAAGTCGGAGCTTTGTAAATGAAGATTTCGAAGTTGGAGCTCTGTAAATGAAGCTTTCGAAGCTGGAGTTCTCGAAGCTGGAGCTCTGTAAATGAAACTTTCGAAGTTGATTGACATGAGTGATACTCATGAATGTTTATGTTGATTGACATAAGTGATGCTCATGGATGTTGACATGAGTGATGCTCATGAATGTTGACATGAGTGATGCTCATGAATGTTTATGTATGATTAACATGAGTGATGCTCATGAATGTTTGTGTATGATTGACATGTGTGATGCTCATGTATAATTTTGGAGTACTGGACGTACTTTTGATCACCTAGTTGGTGATAATAGCGGCAGGCTGCCGAATAATTTTGGAGTACTGGACGTACTTTTGATCACCTGGTTGGTGATAATAGCGGCAGACTGCAGAATAATTTTGGAGTACTGGACGTACTTTTGATCACCTAGTTGGTGATAATAGCGGCAGGCTGCCGAATAATTTTGGAGTACTGGACGTACTTTTGATCACCTGGTTGATGATAATAGAGAGTGAACCTTAAGTAGAGGGATGAAGGTTGGAGTTTGAAGTCATAGGGTCTGGCTCTTTTGGGCATAAGGGTCTTCGCCCTCCACATAACATTCTAACCCATTATTCTGGGCTTGCCTTTTTTTTTTTTGGCATGCTGCCTTCTTTATTTATTTATGATTACCCTTTTGGTGGGATTATACAGATGTCTCCAAAAGATAAAAAAAAAATCACATCATTCAAAAAAGCTGTTGTAGAAGGTGAGTATGGCAGATGGTTGGATAGTGGGATAACATGTGCAGCTGGCAGTTGCTGGGGGCAGGGCCTGCTCAATAGGTCACACCCATAATTCCCTTATCTACAATCATGCCATCACCACCGCAATTATGTCTGCTTTTTCCTTCTTTTTATCTTATTCATTTCTTTCTACTTTTGCTTTCTGCTTTTGCTTTTGTTTCCCACTCCATTTCACAACTCAAGTAGACATATCCTCATGTTCTGGGCCTTCAGAAAGTGATTTCACATGGCTACCACCCTGCAAAGAAGATGCTCCTTGATCTCGCACGTGCCCCGGTGGTACCCTAGCCTCTTGATCGGGTCCTTGTTTAATAGCTGCTCGATTAAGTCCGTTAGCATCGTCCGCTTCCCGATAAACTCAGGCGTCTTCGTCAGGACGTTCACAAATGTCTCTTTCCGATTCTTCCCCTTGAACGGCATCGTACCGTACCACGCCTCGTAAGTTAGAATTATGAGGGCCCACCAGTCAACGGTGAACTCGTGGCCCTCCCCGCACACCACCTCGGGGGACACATACTCTTCCGTTCCAACAAACAAGTTCGCGCGTTCGCCGTCCGAGAAACTCAGCTTCCGTTGACTCATCGGGCTAACTCGGGCCGACTTGGCCTTCTTCAACCTCTTCATGTTGCAGTTGTTCTTGTGATTGTTGTTTATAATCATGATCCAACATGTCAAGTTCCGCCGGTGTTTACGGCCAATCTCCGGGGTGTCATTTTCCGGAACAGAGTCGCTGGGCTTGGCGGTAACTCGATCCACTATTTTGGGCTTCCCTCGAAGCCTTCATAGCTTTTAACGTCGTTGTTGAGATGAGACTCCCTAAAACTTGTGACACTGATGACGCAGGTGAGTTTGTGCTTTTGTCTCTACCTTGCTTTTCAGCTAGGTCAGCCTCGGAGCTCTGTCAGCCATGGCAGAAGTGAGAGGTGGCCGCTGGATCTTTACTTCATCAGCGTCGGAGGAGGATTAGGATGGGGACCATGGCGTCCAGCGATGCAGTAACTTTTTGTGCGACTAAAACATTTGGGGATTTTTTATTGGATTGTGGAATTTCCTCTCCTCCTTCTCCGTCATGAAAAGAGTGTGATTGTAACTGACAAATGATGGTAAAGAGAGAGAGAGAGAGTTTTGGTTGTCTCTTCGGTTTTGCAGATCCACGGTGGATAGTGTGAGATTTGATGAAAAAATAAAAGAGAACCGACATAGTTTTTCGTGTCGATTCCCACAGACGGCGCCAAATGTTGATGCACAAAACCAGAAGGTCTTGGAACAACGTAAATCCGACCGTGAATCATGCAAATGCCCAAGAACACAAAGATGTATCGTGGTTCACCCCAATGTTTGGGCTACGTCCACACTGATGTTGATCGTATTTCTCTATAATTGTATGTATGGATTACAAGTGTGAGGGGGAGTCCCCCAGAGAAAGAGAGAGTTTGAGAGAGTTTCTCTGTTTGTGAGCCTTGTGGCTTTGTATGTGAGGGTGAGACCTGAGGATTGTGAGGGTGAGAAATCCCTTTTATAGACTAAGGGCTCCTCCCCTTTTACATGAATCATGGGCTAAATGTCTGAAAGCCCAAGTAACGAGGCCCAATATAATATGGTACCAACAACTTACATGATAGATCTTTGCATCGATTAATGTAGCATGTAGTTAAGTTGAGGAAAATATCAGTACTTGACTCATTTTGATAGTAAAACGCTAAACCCAATCATTTTGAATCTTGATTGTGGGTTTAGCGTTTCACTATCAAAATGAGTCAAGTACTGATAAATTGGACATTCTAATATACAAATATGTGATTCAAATTTAAGAACAAGAGAGCATGCATACTACCCTTGCCAATTGATTAACTCACATTTGTTACGTTAATGAATGAAGCCCTTCGACAGACAGACGACACATTTAAACATGCATGCATTCGTCCTCATATTTAAGCTCGACCAATTAAGCCAACAAGACTTGGAGGTTGGGAGGGACAATCTTTCATATTCGTTTTTCCTTGAGGCTCTCATTGTTGTTAGGAATAAAATCTTTGATAAAAAAAAAAAGCATAAACTACCATTGTTGTTGTGTAGGATGCGATGATCAGTGCAACACGATAGACCATCACTCTATTCTTTTTCGATCAACATTTTGTGGTGGAGAAGTGTCGGTGGTTCCCTCCATAGAGTGGCATTTTATTAATTTACTTTTCATAGATATTAATTTTTATTTTTTTGTCGACATAGATAATTCTTTCTTCTTCAACCACTATGCTCGGCCTTAAATCTATAAGGCCCATGCCAACCAATTGGTAGACCAACAAGATTTCAATGTGCAGATAGGGGCCCAACAACAATTTGGGTGGGTGGTCACCAAGTTTTGTTGCAATGTGCAAATTCTAGTAACTTTTGGTATAATTCCAAATTAGTTTCAACATTTTTAAACATTTCAAAAAAAAAAAAAAAATGCCAACGTATGAGACATATCACTTTCATTTAGTCCCAAGTTAAGGGAACCTTTAAGTGCTTATGTGGCATTCTTGGTCATATTTTTTTATGGTCTGGACAAATCTCAAATTAATGACGTGATATTCATGGTCAAATTGGTCTCAACATTCTAAATTCCTCTCTCCTTCTCACACCACACTCCCTTATCCTTCCCCTCTCCATCATTAGCACCAACAAACAGATTGAAACAAAACTCATTGACCGTCTTTTATTTATTAAAAATTGACAACCACACTCTCTTGGGAATATTTTGAAATGTTTGAAAAGGTTGGGACTAATTTGGAATCACACCAAAATGTTAGGGAGTTTTAGGTACTTAATCATAAAAATTAAATACTTTATATTCCAACAATACGGTATTTGTGCTGAAATTTCCTTTAAATGAGTAGGGTTGAAGCCCAAACAAATAGAGACTAACTGATTGCAAGACTGAAACAATTCAGAAAAGTTATTAAAAGTTGAAGGAATTTGGAGTTTCATTATAAAATTAAAGGAAAACTAATGAAAAAAATTTGAAAACTTTGAGTTTTAACGATAATGACAAAATAAAGGGTAAAGTGAATAGTACTAAGATTGATTTTCTAGTGTAAAAATATGATTTTTCGTTAAAATGAACAGTACCGAAAATTTTTCGTTAAAATTCCCTAAAATTAATTGACAATAAAAAAAATGTAACGGTAGACGCCTCAAAGACATAAAAGATAATGTGATGAGCAATTATCAACTAGATGAGTGTTCTCTTTGTATACTTGATGGGGAGGAATCTAGAAAGGGACAATAATCCTTGTAATGGAGGAATTTTTTAATCATGAAATTTTCTGATAAAAACTCCTTAATTTTCTCTCGAGTTAATTATTTTTCTTTACAACAATTCTAAAGATATTAAGAAGCAAAATAAAAATAATAATCAGGTTAATCTTTAACTTAATGTTGTGGAATCTTCTCGTTAAGATATTATTTAAGGACCACAAGAGAAAAAGAAAAGATTACAAAAAAGAATAAAAGTCCCATAAATTTTGTCAAAAACTGAAATTCAAATATTGGAGGGCTCCATCCAATACCCAACATAGTAATTATCCCTTATCCTAATTAATTACCATGGCTAATATAGTACGTAACGATAATTAAGGAATAACTATTACGTCAACGGATTTCCACATTAGCTTCATTGTTCATTGTAATTACTAATAAGTAGCAATTAAGAGGTGCACAGTACCTGTGGAAGGTGTAATTAACAATTGGATTAGGCAAACCAAACGTATTAGGACCCCTTCAGATTACGCAGATAAGATGACAACTCAACACATTAACATAAAATCCATTAAGATTTCAGAAAATAGACACTGCACGTCAGCGTCACAAATCCTAACCTTATCTCTCTCCCTATAAATACAAGCTAAAAAAACCGATTAAATGTCATACCTTGACAAAATCACAGGGCATATATACTTGAGCTTTCTCCCGAGCCAAACCTAACCAGAATAATGAAGTTCCTCTTGGAGTTGGGATCGTGTTACCGCTCATCGTCGCGGCGAACCCGAGATCGGATGACAAGATCAACCCATGGGAGTGTTGATTATTGACTCAAACATGTAGTCAAAGTCCAATTCTTTGGGCTACTTTGTGGTAATGGGAGGCAAACAACAATTGTGCCTAACTCTTTTTGACTTGATGTTAGGCCTTTGGCCATTGATGTCTTTGAGAAGCTTTTCTTTGGCTATAAAAGAAGAAGCAAGGTGCAGCCCTAGAAGTAGAGACAAGAGGGAGGAGTAAGGGAGAGGAGAAAGAGCAAGAAGCCATTTGGCAAAGAAAAGAATTTTTTCTCAAATTGTTTTGCTTTGTATTTTTTTGGTTTCTTCCCTTCCTATTGCAAGTGTGTGAGCTTGGGTTATTTGTGTCTTTGGGAAATTGAGTGATAAACACTATTGTATGTTCTCATTGATTATAGTGGAATACTCCGTTGTCTCCAAACTGGATGTAGGCATTGCCGAACCAGTATAAATCTTGGTGTTCTTGTTGGTGTTGTTTTTATTTTGTTTCTGTTCTCACTTTTTCACTTACAGTCGAATGCCGCTTCCGCACAACAAGTGGTACCAGAGCCCAGTTCCGTGAATAGTGTTGGCGCTACAGTCCGTGAACAGTGAACTGCTACAGTATCTGTGCACGGTATTGTACCTGTGAACAGTGCCGTATTTGTGAATAGTGCCGAGTAGATGGCTAGAGATAAAGATGAATCTGTAAAGAAGGGGTCAGCATCGTCTTCATCTAATAGACATCAAACTACTACTACAAGGTTAGAGGTTGATAAATTTAATGGCTCTAATAATTTTGGTATGTGGCAATGTGAAGTTATGGATGTGTTGTATCAACAAGAGTTGGATATGGTTCTGGAAGATAAACCAGAAGATATTGATGACAAGCAGTGGACGCGAATTAATCTTCATGCTTGTGCTGCTATTCGATCGTTCCTTGATAAAGAGTTGAAATACCCGTATATGAAGGAAACTTCTGCTAAGGAGTTATGGACAAAATTGGAGGAGAAGTATATGACCAAGAGCGCAGAAAACCGTCTCTTCTTGAAGAAGCGACTCTTCCGATTTCAGTATCGTCCAGGTATCTCTATGCACGAACACCTCAATGATTATAATAAAATACTTGCTGATTTAGCAAACCTTGATGTGAAAATTCCTGACGAGGACAAGGCACTATGTTTGTTAAATTCATTGCCTGATGATTATGATCATTTGACAACTACTCTGTTGTATGGAAAATCCGAGGTGAAACTTGATGAGGTGTCTGCGGCGTTGGTGAATCATGAGTGTCGTAAGAAGGAACTGAAGACTCACAATTCACAAACCGAGGCACTTATTGCAAAGGGTCGAACAGAGGAAAGAAAATCTGGGAAGCGGGGAAAATCTCGTTCAAAGTCACGAGGGAAGTTTCCTGCTAAAGATGAATGTGCTTTTTGTCGCCAAAAGGGTCATTGGAAGAAAGACTACCCCAAATTGAAGAACAAAGAGAATGAGAAAGCGGGTTCTGAAGCAAATATTGCAAAATGTGGAGATGATGATGATTTCGAGTTTGCTTTGGCTAGTTCATATGCTGATGGTCACTCAAATGAGTGGATTTTGGATTCAGGTTGCACCTATCATATGTGTCCCATTCGGGAATGGTTTTCTAATTTCGAGGAGCTGGATGGTGGAGTTGTTTTGATGGGTAATAATAATGCCTGCAAAACACAAGGGATAGGCAAAATCTGTTTGAAGATGCATGATGGAACAGTCAGAGAATTAAGTGATGTTCGGTATGTACCGGATATGAAGAAAAATCTCATCTCACTGGGTGCATTGGAATCCAAGGGTCTCAAGATCACCATGGAGGGTGGAGTTCTTAAAGCTGTGTACGGGGCCCTGGTGGTGATGAAAGGTACAAGACGAAATAACTTGTATTTTTTGCAGGGGAGTACAGTTATTGGTGGAGCAGCTGTCACCGAAGCTGCTGACGCAGATAGCACAGACACCACGAGGTTATGGCATATGCGTCTTGGGCATGCTGGTGAAAAAGCGTTGCAGGGATTAGTGAAGCAAGACTTATTGAAAGGTGCAAAGGCATGCAAATTGGAATTCTGTGAGCATTGTGTGTTGGGTAAGCAAACTAGAGTAAAAATTGGCACTGCTATTCACCACACTAAAGGCATTCTTGATTATGTTCACACTGATGTTTGGGGACCTTCCAAGAATGCATCTTGGGGAGGTAGCCATTATTTTGTTTCCTTTGTTGATGACTTCTTTAGAAGAATATGGGTGTACACCATGAAGCGTAAAGATGAAGTCTTGAAGATATTCCTGAAGTGGAAAAAGATGATTGAAACGCAAAGCGGTCGAAAGATCAAGACTCTCAGATCAGACAATGGGGGTGAATATAAGTCTGATCTTTTCTTGAAAGTTTGTCAAGATGAGGGTATTGTGAGACACTTCACGGTTAAGGAGACACCACAACAAAATGGAGTGGCGGAGCGCATGAACCGTACTTTGCTTGAGAAAGTCCGGTGTATGTTGTCTAATGCTGGTTTAGGCAAGGCATTTTGGGCTGAGGCAATTACTTATGCAAGCCATCTCATTAATCGATTGCCAGCTGATGCGAACGAGGGCAAAACGCCCATGGAGGTATGGTCTGGTAAACCTTGTACTGATTACAAGTTTTTACACATATTTGGTTGTCCTGCTTACTATTATGTCAGAGAAAGCAAGTTGGATCCAAGAGCAAAGAAAGCTCTATTTATGGGCTTTAGCACTGGCGTGAAGGGATACCGACTCTGGTGTCCAGATGAGAAGAAATTTGTTGTAAGCAGAGATGTGACTTTTGATGAGGCTGCTATGGTTAATCAGAACAAGCATGAAGGTGAAACTGAAGCGACCGAGACCATGAGTAGCTCAAAGCAGGTGGAGTTACTGAAGACTCCAGTTGTTCCAGTAAGGTCTGATGTTACAACCACTAGTCCTACAGTTAATTCTGATGATGAGGACGAGGATGATGAAGAGGAATCATTTACCCAAGAGCCTCCACAGCAACAAGACTATATTGCAACCAGAAGATCGAGAAGGGAAATTCGAAAGCCTGCTCGATTTACTGATATTGTGGCATATGCACTTCCTGTTATTGAAGATGATATTCCATCCGCCTACAAAGAAGCTGTCATGAGTTCAGAGTGCAAGTTGTGGAAGAAATCTATGGATGAGGAGATGAAATCTCTTCATAAAAATGAGACTTGGAATTTGGTTCAGTTACCAAAGGGGAAGAAAGCAATTGGTTGTAAATGGGTGTATGCCAAAAAGATGGAATCTTTGGGAAAAGACAATGTAAGATTCAAAGCTAGATTGGTAGCTAAAGGCTACGCTCAGAAGGAAGGCATTGACTACAATGAGGTATTTTCTCCTGTAGTAAAACATTCTTCTATTCGTATTCTGTTGGCTTTGGTTGTGCAGTTTGACCTTGAGTTGGCCCAACTTGATGTCAAGACTGCGTTCTTACATGGTGATTTGGAGGAAGAGATTTATATGTCTCAGCCATAAGGTTTTAAGGTTGCTGGAAAGGAAAATTGGCTTTGCAAATTGGAAAAATCATTGTATGGCTTGAAGCAGTCTCCAAGACAATGGAACAAGCGATTTGATCGATTTATGATCGGGCAAAAGTACACAAGAAGTCACTATGACCATTGTGTATACTTTCGCAAACTACAAGATGGAACCTTCATTTATCTGCTTTTATATGTTGATGATATGCTTATAGCATGTAAGAGCAAAGTGGAGATTGAAAGGTTGAAGACTCAACTAAGTAATGAATTTGAGATGAAGGACTTGGGAGAAGCTCGAAAGATACTAGGTATGGAAATTGAAAGAGATAGAGCGAATGGCAAGATTAGTCTGTGTCAGAAGCAGTATTTGAAGAAGGTGCTACAACGTTTCAGGATGAATGAAAATTCAAAACAGGTTAGTACACCTCTTGCCTCTCATTTCAAACTTAGCGCTTCTATATCTCCTAAAACTGTTGAAGAGAGTCAGTACATGGCTAAAATTCCTTATGCAAATGTTGTTGGTAGTTTGATGTATGTTATGGTGTGTACTAGGCTTGATATTTCACAAGCTGTTAGTATTGTCAGTAGATATATGCATAATCCAGGAAAAGGGCATTGGCAAGCTGTGAAATGGATTCTACGGTATATTCTGGGTACTGTGGATGTTGGTTTATTGTTCCAGCAGGATAAAGTTACTGGTCAATGTGTTGTTGGATATGTGGATTCTGATTACGTAGGTGATTTGGACAAGCGTAGGTCCACTACTGGTTTTGTATTCACTATTGCTGGAGGTCCAGTAAGTTGGAGGTCGATTCTGCAATCTACAGTTGCTTTGTCGACTACTGAGGCAGAATACATGGCTGTAACAGAAGCTATAAAGGAAGCCATCTGGCTTCAAGGGTTGCTTGATGACTTAGGGGTTCAACAAGACCATGTGGATGTTCATTGTGACAGTTAGAGTGCTATTCATTTAGCAAAGAATCAAGTTCATCATGCACGTACGAAACACATTGACGTGAGGTTCCATTTTCTTCGTGAGATTATTGACGAGGGAGATATTCTTCTTCAGAAGATTGGGACCGCTGACAATCCTGCGGATATGTTAACAAAGCCAGTTTCGTTGCACAAGTTTAAGCATTGCTTAGACTTGATTGGCATTTGTAAAATTTGTTGATTGCCCCATGGGCGATTGGGAGACAACTATTAGGAGTTCTACTTAGAGGGTTTGAGCCAAGGTGGAGATTGTTGATTATTGACTCAAACATGTAGTCAAAGTCCAATTCTTTGGGCTACTTTGTGGTAATGGGAGGCAAACAACAATTGTGCCTAACTCTTTTTGACTTGATGTTAGGCCTTTGGCCATTGATGTCTTTGAGAAGCTTTTCTTTGGCTATAAAAGAAGAAGCAAGATGCAGCCCTAGAAGTAGAGACAAAAGGGAGGAGTAAGGGAGAGGAGAAAGAGCAAGAAGCCATTTGGCAGAGAAAAGAATTTTTTCTCAAATTGTTTTGCTTTGTATTTTTTTGGTTTCTTCCCTTCCTATTGCAAGTGTGTGAGCTTGGGTTATTTGGGTCTTTGGGAAATTGAGTGATAAACACTATTGTATGTTCTCATTGATTATAGTGGAATACTCCGTTGTCTCCAAACTGGATGTAGGCATTGCCGAGCCAGTATAAATCTTGGTGTTCTTGTTGGTGTTGTTTTTATTTTGTTTCTGTTCTCACTTTTTCACTTACAGTCGAATGCCGCTTCCGCACAACAGGGAGAAGCTCCAAATCTGGAAGTGGTCATCAATGGAAGCCAGCTCTTGTTACAATCTCAGAGGATGGGGTTGTTTCAAGCTATGAGGGTAACCTTCAGTCTGAGAAGATGGCATCAGCCAAAGGACCTCGTCCAAAGGCCAAAGCTCCAAGTTTCAGTTATACTTCTATAATGATTTTCAGTACTACTCCAGGTAAATATATTATTACGGTGTGTTTGGTTTTTCTTAAGGTTATACACACACACACACACACACACACATATATATGCATATATATTTAACATATCGATATACACTTTTAATTTATGGAAGTTTAATTTGTGCATTTGTATGCAATATTTTCATCAGGAGAAACAACGCGCCTATGATGATACCTGCAGCTTTTTCAGCAACGCCGTTCATGTTCTGATGAGTGATGATCAGTACTGTTTTTAAATGCTTTTTGTTGATAAATATATATTATCGAAGTTAATTATAAATTTACTGTATTGCTAGATGATCGATGGATTTAATTTCTTTAGAATTAGAACCATTTGTATTTTCATGGCTTGCACAGACCAAAAATAGTATCCAAAGATTGTATATTATTCTCTTAATTTGGCAAAACAGTATTTTTTAATTGATTGCTTTAAGCTTTTACACTTTATATTACATGGCAATAAGATTCGACAAAGATATAAGGCATCTAGGGTTTGGTTTTCCCTTGTTTTTGATGGAGGAAGAGGTGGTTTGTATGTTTAGTTTTGTTCTTGTTGGGTACATTGGATGCCTTGTAATCAGAGACTGATCACTAAAGAAATATTATACCGGTGGTTCACTTTTTGAACTCGAGATAAGTATATTGGACCGGTAGTATGTTTTTTGAACATGTAGTAAGTGTTTATTAAACGAATGACATCATTAAGATTCTACATGGTTGCAAGAGAGAATCTCTTGCTTTTGAAGCCTTCTTCTCCAACTTTTACCATAGTGCAGTAAAATTCAGCTCAATTATGCACAGCATATGGATCATGGAGTAACTGTATGGTGCGTTAAGTAATGTTGTCTTGAATACAAAGTATTAATTGTCATCATCATTAGCCATCGTTTATAAGTCTTTGAAGATATAGCATGGCTCAAGGTGCTCATCTCAGCTTGCCAAACCCTATATATATATGTAGATGAAAAGATGGCGCCACTCGATCAATTGCCACATCAAAAGTTGGTTGACTACTACATACCAACCCACGTGAAAAATGAGGCCATTGAATGCCACATGATTTTCTTTTTTTTTTTGGTTCTTTTATCGTTTTTCTGTATATTGGGTGCAACACTATAATATTTGAGTTCAAGAATACGTGATACTTATTTGAGTTATTTGCTCTATATGACACAAATGTTGTGTCAAAGAGCACGAATGCGTGGTATTAATTGAAATCTAAAACAAATGGCTCTCTTCTAATTTTTCTTCAACCATTGTCAAAAACACAATTGGCAAATTGTTGTTTGATTCATGTTAAGTCTACGGTTAATGCTTTTGTTATTTGTTTTGCTTCGTTATCATGCCATAATTTTTTTGTTAAATTTTGTTCTTGATGAAAATAACATGAAATTCCGTTTACTATGTGTGGAGATTTAGAACATATATTTTATTTTTATTCCATTTCCCCGTAGTTTAATTGGACCGTTGATGCATTGTGCAGCATGCATGTATTAACAACTAGAATTGAGTTCTGATGAGCGTGCTTGGATTATGGGATAGCTATATTCTTCACGTGAGCAATCCATTGTGTTAAACGAAACTCCAGTTTAGTTAGTTGATTGCTGGAAGTTTGAAAATTTAAGGCTCTCCTATTTGTGATGTTAAAGACCATGATCTTCATATATGTCAACTTATAGAAGGGAGACTTATCTACGCTCCTGAGAATCGCACTGTGACATATGAGACCAATAACAAAATGTCATGTATAGTAGTCGAAACACAAGTTATTTTTCGTTGGCAGGCAATAGGACTAGGCTTGAAAAAAAAAAACTGAAAAAAAAAAACTGAAAAAAAAAAAAAAAAAAAAACCAAATGGATTGAAAACCCGGCCGAAACAAAAAAAATTGTCAATTTCGATTTTTGTGGTACAAAAACCAAACTAGATTTATTTATTTATGTTGGTTATTCATTTTTCAAGCCCAATTCTAAGCCAACTAATAGTCTAATTTCAATCCAAGATAGCTTTTGGCCCAAACATGTGAACATCTTATTACCTATATTGTCTTTTTTTGTATTTTCTCTCGAATTTTTAGGTTAAAAAGAGTTTTTAATTTTGTTTTGGAAAAAACAATTGAAAATCAAACCAAACCGAAATATAATTTACATAAACTGAATCGAACTGAGCCGAATAGTAATTTCGCTTTGATTTTCATTTTGACAAAAACCGGTTCTAAGAAACCGAACTCACCCCTAGCCCTAACAAGAAGCAATATCCAAGTTTAACTAACTGAACTGCAGTGTTCTCAATCAGTTTGAAACAGCCGCTTTTCTGTTTTCCCCATGAAGACCAGATTGTTGGAGGGGCTTTGGGCTTTGAGCTCCAATTATTTGGGCTTCAAAGTTTAGTTTTGGGTCCATGATACTTACTGGCAGCATCTTGCACAAGTCTGTGGGCCTCGTGAGTACCCAATAAAGAATCTAATCAAATATTCACCACAAGAAGCAACAAAATTGTAAAGATTCAAGCTACCAATGATTTTTTGTCTTTTAACTATTTTACCGGTAACCAATCTACAGTCTTAGAGGGAGATCAATCCAACGCGGAATTTTTTTTTTTTTTTTAATTTTTTTAAGTGGAATAACTGGTGGCAAGTTACAGTTACTCATCAATTTCGAAGGCCGGAAGACTCACAGAGGCATTTCTATCTTCCTCTGACCGCAAGTCTGATTTCCACATCTGCAGCGGGTTACGAACTCGAAACCTCCAATTGTAAAGATTTTTTAGGATGCCTGAAATACGATCATATACATTAGTTATTATACAAATAGAAATACTTAAAAGATAAAACTTTTCCCCACTTATATAAAACATATAACATACTGTTCCGTATTCGGGCTTAAATTACTTTAACACTCGGCAAAATCCCAAGATTTTGGAAACGAGCCCCTTTAATTAGCCCTAATCTCCCTCCACGTTGTGCAATCTGCCTCCTAAAATTATTTTTTTCTCAAGTTCAGTTGAGCGCCAAAACCATGTTTACCAAAATAACCTTGCCCTATTTTCCACGAGTCCCTATCCCAACGTGGACCCCACCATTCACCCACAATGACAACTACACCCTTCACATGTAATTACATAGACTAATCCGAACTTATGCATCATTGTAGTTCTTAATGCATATGCTTAATCATGTAATTTAATTTTGGATCGTCTTGATTAATCTTCATAGGTGTAGGAGGAGGGTGTTTCGTAACAAATCTATGAGATACGAACTAATGCAACTGACTTGTTGGAAACCAATTTTCTGCGCGTGTAAATATTGTTAATTCTTTGAGTTATAAGCCTATTTTTATATAAAAATATCATAACGTATACAAGAATGATCTTACTTGAGTTACTTTTATTATGTTATTCGGTTGTGTACTTGAGTGTCAAAGGTACAAGAACGCATTAGTTTGATTTTCTTTCGTCTTATTTTCTATATATGTTTTATTAACATATCAAACCGTCTTATTTTCTATGATCTGTTTTCGAATCTCATCTCAAAAGCAATCGGTTCGAAATTCAGGATTTTATTTTCAATTCGGAATCCTGATCCTAACCAGCCCTAAAGACGAATCACAATTCAAGTGGACCTTTTTGTGATATTGAAACTACGAACTCGAGTCCATTTCTACGTGGACCAAACACCCCAAGGGCATTATTGTAATTTCGAGACTTCTCTCGCAATCGAAGCACAAGCCCAAAGGGAAAAATGAATAGAACGAAAAGAAAGAAATAAATAAATAATACCACGAAGGTTTCGTCTTTCAGACCAAGAACAGCAACAACAAGAGAGAGAGGAACGAACAGAGAGAGATACAGACTCTGAGATACAGAGAGAGAGAGAGAGACAAAGAGAGAGAGAGATTTTCTCAGAAAGAGATTGGCCTTCGAGCTCTCAATTTCTTGCAATTTGTCGATCTGTCTTCGTCAAGTCTCTTTCATTTCGCACGCTTCTTCGCTTCGTCAAGCTAAGATTTTCTCGCCGATCTATTCATTCAGCTCGTCAATTTTCTCGGTAATTTCCCCCTTTCGATTTCGTTTGTTTTGTAAACTTCCTGGGTTAGGGTTTTGATTTGCGGAGCTGTTGAAATTCTGGGGTTTTCTTCGATTTTTTGTTTGTTTATGTACGCGTTGTGTTTGATATTGAAACCCTACATTGGGTTTGTATTGATTCGTTTGTTGAATTTTTGGAAATAGGGTTTTCGGTTGGAGCGCTGATTGAGGAGAGGAAGACCCAGTTGAAGCGAATTGCAGCATGAGCATCCATAGCCCCGGGGAAGGGGACAGTTAGGGCTTTGGGATTGGGTGCAGACGGTTGGGATTTCCATGGGCGATGGAGGCGTCGCATGCATGCCTTTGCAGCATAATATCATGGACAGGTTTCCAATTCAGGAGAAGACTACTGTTTGCGGAGGCAAGAACGGTAACAATGGATTCAATTCCAAGACGGTTAAGAAGAAGAAGATAGTGAAGGTAATGAAGCCCAAGAAGAAAGTTGTCAAGAACCCCGTGTCTTCAAAGAACGTGGAGTCCGAAAAAGGTGAACTGGGATTGGATAAAGGTGCTAGCAGTGCGACTAAGGAAGCTGAGAATGGTGAAATTGCTGAGGAGAAGGAGGAAGTGGAAGAGGGTGAATTGGGGACTTTGAAGTGGCCCAAAGTTGAAGAAGAGAATGGTGAATTTGTGCCAGAGAAGTCGAGAAGAAGTGAGATTGAGAAGGGAGAGATTGTTGGTGAGAAGTGCAGGAGAAGTGAGGTGGAGAAAGCAGAGTCCCTTTCAGGGAAATGGCGAAGAGGGGACATAGAGAAAGGAGAGGTTGTTCCAGAGAGGAGCAGAAAAGTCGAAACTGAATTCGGGTCATGGAGACCTCCCAAGGATGATATTGAGAAAGGTGAGTTCATTCCAGATAGATGGCAGAAAGGGGAAGGGGCCAGAGATGACTACACTCCCAGTAAATTCCGCAGGTATGATATTGGTAAGGACAGGAGCTGGAAATTTGATCGTGAGCGTACGCCATCTTCGGGGAAGTATTCAAATGATGACCCTTTTAGAAGGAAAGACTTTAATAGAAGTGGAAGCCAGCAGATCAAGAGTATTGCCAGGTGGGAGAGTGGCCTTGACAGGAATACGAGGATCAGTTCCAAAATTGTTGATGAGGACAGTGCGTACAGAAATGAGTACAGCAATGGTAAGTGCCACCCCAGAGAGTACCCTTCTATTAATCGGTTAAAAAGGTTTGGTACTGATACAAGCATCGGTGAGCGAAAGAATTATGGAGACTATGGGGATTATCCAGGTACAAAATTTCGTAGGGTTTCTGATGACACCAATCGCTCTGCCCACCCTGAGCATTATTCACGCAGTTCTGTGGAGAGGTCTTATCGGAATCCTTCATCATCAAGAGTTGCAGCAGACAAGTACTCCTCCAGGCCTTATGAATCTACTTTGTCTTCCAGAGTAGTTTATGACAGGCATGGGAGAAGTCCAGGACTTCCAGGTCATTCTGAGCGATCCCCACAGGATCGGGCCCGTTATTTTGATCACCGGGACAGAAGCCCATTGCGCCGTGAAAGATCTCCATATGTCCACGAGAGGTTTCCATATGGTCGGGAGAAATCACCGTATGGCCGTGAGAAATCACCGCATGGCCGTGAGAGATCACCGCATGGCCGTGAGAGATCACCGTATGGTCGTGAAAAATCACCGTATAGTCGTGAGAAATCACCACATGGCCGTGAGAAATCACCACATGGCCGGGAGAGATCACCATATGGCCGCGAGAAATCACCATTCAGGCGCGAGAGATCACCATATGGACGAGAGAGATCACCTTATGGTCGCGAGAGATCTCCATATGGTCAGGAGAGATCTCCATATGACAGGAGCCATCAATATGATCACAGGAACCGGAGTCTGTCTCCACACGATCGACCTAGATACCATGACCGCAGGAATCGCACTCCAAATTATTTGGAACGGTCCCCTCATGATCGGAGTAGACCTAATAATCATCGAGACACAAGTCGAAAAAGTGGAGCAAGTGAAAGGCGCAACTCCCATCACGGTAATAGGGGGCAAGAAGATAAACAGGTGCAGAAGGATCCCTGTGGAAAAGACTCACATTCGACTGCTAAAGAATCTCTAGATAGAAGCACTGTGCCTGATATTAATGTATCTGTGGAGACAAATTCCAACTGTGAGTCTCACAAAGAAGAACCGTCTCAAATTCCAAGTGTAAATTGCACCGAAAATTCTCATATCAGTGTAGCCCCTCCTGAAGAGCTGCTTTCGATGGAAGAAGATATGGATATATGTGATACACCACCACATGTCCCAGTAATTGCTGATTCATCCACCGGGAAATGGTTTTACCTCGATTATTATGGTGTGGAACGTGGACCTTCAAAATTGTGTGAGCTTAAAGCACTTGTTGAAGAAGGGGCTCTTGTGTCTGACCACATGGTCAAGCACTCGGATAGTGATAGGTGGGTAACTGTTGAAAATGCAGTTTCACCACTGGTGACCATACATTTCCCATCCATTGTATCAGACTCTATAACTCGACTAGTAAGCCCTCCAGAAGCTCCTGGTAATCTATTGGCAGATACTGGAGATACTGCGCAATATGATGCTCAGAGTGGGAAGGACGCAGCAATCACTTTGCTGCCGCCAGGATTTGGCGCAGATGTTGGTGGAGCTGCTTCTGAGCCTTTAGAAGATCTCCATATTGAAGAAAGGGTTGGAGCTCTGATGGAGGGTTTTGCGGTTATTCCTGGCAGGGAGCTTGAAGCTGTGGGAGGTATGTTTTATCCGATTTGTATTATTATTTTTTGGCTTTTTAGCCAAAATGGTCTCTGAGATTTGCATTCTAAGATTTGAAATCGATAGAATTGGTCCATGAGTTTGTCTACAATCAATCATATTCCGTGAAAATATCAATAAAATAAGGGTAAAATGATAAAAATACCCTCAATTTCTATAGAATCATTTTGATCTATTGTTTATTAAATTGAGGGTAATTTTGTTTTTTTGATCCTTATTTAACATAATTTTTCATCCAAAACTAAAATGATTGATGATCTCAGGGACCACTTATATTGATTTCAAATATCAGGACCAAAGTGAGGAGTTATGCCAATCTTAGGGATCATTTTGGCTAAAAGACCTTTTTTTTTTTATTGAAATTTTATTTTTTGTTTGCTGTTGTGCAGTAACAAATGAAATTACACCTTCATTTTATTTTTTTGTGTGGAGATATCTTATTTTTTGTCCTCTTTTATTTTTGTCGTTATGCAGAAGTTCTGCAAATGTCATTTGAATATGCACAACGAGATGGATGGGAAAATACTGCAGGTACATATTGGTTTACATTGGTTTCTTAGTTTTTTGAAGAGTTAAATAGTATGTCAAGTTGATGTTCAGACAATATAGAATATGAAATTTAAATAGTATGTGAAATTGATGTTAAAAATTGTATTTCTATTTACGAGAAGTATTTTACTTGTGCATCTATTGGCACGTATAGTTTTCAGTCAAGGCCACGATGCTGAACAGTATGATCAGAAAACCGAGGAACCCGGCTATTCTGACATTAAAATAAAGGAAGCTGCAGAAATCAGGCTGACTGCACCTTCTGACAAGGACGCTGGTTTTGCTTGTGGTGATTCTGATGACTGGTTTTCTGATCGGTGGTCATGCAAGGGTGGTGATTGGAAGAGGAATGAAGAAGCTTCACAAGAGAGGTCTTCTAGGAAGAAATTTGTTGTCAATGATGGTTTCCCATTATGCCAGATGCCAAAGTCTGGTTATGAAGACCCTCGATGGCATAGAAAAGATGAATTGTATTATCCTTCGCAAAGCAGAAGACTTGATCTACCTACTTGGGGTTTTTCATGTCCAGGTGAGATAAATGATTGTAGTGGCGTGAGCAGAACAACTCAAATTAAGCCTACTGTCGTAAAAGGAACTATGCTTCCGGTAGTAAGGATAAATGCATGCGTGGTTAAAGACCATGGTTCATTTGTTTCTGAGCCTCGCATAAAAGCCCGTGGTATGGAGAGGTACACGTCCAGGTCTTCTCGGTCATATTCTTCAGGTAGTGATGGGAAGAGATCATCGGGAGAAGGTGACACCCAGTTGAAACCAGTTGGTGAACGACAGTCACAGGGCTCTTCAAAATGCATCACGTCTATTAACACCAACAAAGACCGTATTTGCACAGTTGATGAATTGAAATTGCACTTGGGTGACTGGTACTACCTGGATGGTGCTGGGCACGAACAAGGACCTTCATCATTTTCTGAGCTACAGGTCTTGGTTGATCAAGGAGTGATCTTAAAACATAGCAGTGTTTTCCGGAAATTTGATAAAGTCTGGGTTCCAGTGACATCTGCTGCAGAGACTTCTGAAGCTACTCATATGAATCAGCAGGAGAAGAACACAAGATCTAGTGATACTTCAGGACTTGCTCCTTCACAATCAAAAAACTCTTTATTTGAAGAATCGAGCTCAAAGTCGAGTTGGTTGCACAACCTGCATCCTCAATTCATTGGTTATACATGTGGAAAGCTTCATGAACTGGTGATGAAATCTTACAAAAGCCGGGAGTTTGCTGCGGCCATAAATGATGTTCTAGATCCATGGATTAATGCAAAGCAGCCAAAGAAAGAGGTGGAGAAGCATATGTACTGGAAAACAGGTATGATCTATTTAATTTAAAGTCCATTCGCCCTCTTTCTTCTCTTTTCCTTGACCTCAATCTTTCTTATTTGTATTTTTTTGGTTTGAATTCCCTTCAACTTGAACTTTGGTGTTCGTCATGAACTTTGGTGTTCGCAGATGGTGATGCACGTATTGCCAAAAGAGCCCGGTTGCTGATTGATGAAAGTGAAGAATACTATGACATGGGAGATGATTTGCTAACAGTTGAAAAGGATGAGTCTACATTTGAGGATCTATGTGGTGATGCTTCTTTCTACAGAGAAAATAGTGGGAGTTATGGCTCAGAGATGGGAAGCTGGGGTTTATTAGACGGGCAAGTGCTGGCACGAGTCTTTCATTTTCTGAGATTAGACATGAATTCCCTTTCCTTTGCTTCTTTGACCTGTAAGCACTGGAGAGCTGCTGTCAGGTTTTATAAGGATATTTCAAGACAGGTTGATTTTTCATCCTTGGGTCCTAACTGCACTGATTCAGCGATTGTGAACATTATGGTAGGTTTTGCTATTTTTTTGGCATCACAGAACTGTAGGAATCTATGTACATCCTCTTAAATCTAATGTAATTCTTTAATTGCAGAGTGGTTACGGTAAAGAAAATATTAACTCTATGGTTCTGATTGGTTGCACCAACATCACCCCCCGCACTCTTGAAGAGATCCTTAGTTCACTTCCTTGTTTATCTACCATAGATATCAGAGGCTGCAACCAGTTTGGCGAGTTGGTCATCAAGTTTCAGAATTTGAACTGGATTAAGAGCCGAAGTTCATCTGGTACGAAGATATTTGAGGAATCCTACTCGAAAATTAGGAGTCTAAAACAGATCAGTGAGAAATCTTCATCTGTTTCTAGAAGTAAGGTTCTAGGCAATGATGTGGATGATTTTAGTGAACTGAAAGTGTACTTTGATAGTGTGGATAAGAGAGAAACTGCAAATCTTTCATTCCGGGGAAGTTTGTACAAACGTTCAAAACTATTTGATGCTAGACGGTCCTCATCCATTCTATCTAGGGATGCTCGCATGAGGCGGTTGTCCATTAAGAAATCTGAACACGGTTACAAGAAGATTGAGGAATTTGTCGCTTCAAGTCTGAAGGATATCATGAAAGAGAATCCCTATGATTTCTTTGTGCCCAAGGTACTGGGAGTCATATAGCCGACCCCACTTAGTGAGAAAAGGCTTTGTTGTTGTTGTTGTTTAATCTTTGTCTTGCATTTAGATTTGATTCCCTTTTTTTCCTTTGTGTTTACATTCAATTTTGTACAAATATGTTCTGAAACTTTGTAACCCCCTTTTCTTATCCAGGTTGCTGAAATTCAGGATAAAATGAGAAATGGTCATTACATACGCCGAGGATTGAGTTCTGTCAAGGAGGATATCAGTCGAATGTGCAGGGATGCAATAAAGTAAGTTCTACCTTATTTTTCTGGTTCAGTCGAATGTCCATATCATAAAAGTTTCTCTCTCTCATATTATTTTCTGTGTGCAGAGCAAAGAATCGGGGGGATGCCGGAGACATGAATCACATTATAACATTGTTTATTCAACTTGCTACACGTTTAGAAGTGGCTACTAAGTCTTCTAATGAAAGAGATGAGCTGATTAAGTCATGGGAAGATGATACATTTGCAGGGTTCTCTTCCTCCTCCAAGTGTAGAAAGAAGCTCAATAAAGTAGCACCTGAAAGGAAGTACTCGAATAGGAGTAATGGCACTGTGAATGGTAGTTTGGATTATGGAGAGTATGCATCTGATCGAGAAATCAGAAGGCGTTTATCCAGATTGAATAAAAAATCTATGGATTCAGAAAGTGAAACCTCTGATGATATGGACAAGTCTTCTGAATATAGCAAGAGCAATAGTGATAGTACTTCTTCAGATACAGAAAGTGACTCCGAAGTGAGGTCACAAAGTCAAACTGGGCAGTCAAGAGCAGATGGAAGCTATACACCTGATGAGGGTTTTGATTCTATGACTGATGATCGGGAGTGGGGTGCTCGCATGACAAAATCAAGCTTGGTTCCTCCTGTTACGAGGAAATATGAAGTTATTGAGGAATATGTTATTGTATCCAATGAGGAGGATGTGAAACGGAAAATGCAGGTATCTTTACCAGATGATTATGTTGAGAAACTTAATTCTCAGAAGAATGGAACTGAGGAGTCGGATATGGAGCTTCCTGAAGTAAAGGATTACAAGCCAAGGAAAATGCTTGGAGATGAAGTTATAGAGCAAGAAGTTTATGGAATTGATCCCTATAGCCACAATCTTTTACTTGACTCCATGCCAGAGGAGTTCGACTGGCTTCTTGCGGAGAAGCATATGTTTATTGAAGATGTGCTCCTTCGCACATTGAATAAGCAAGTCAGGCGGTACACTGGGAGTGGAAATACTCCCATGATGGTTCCCTTGCATCCTGTTGTTGAAGAAATCCTAAACGGTGCTGAGGAGGATGGTGATGTGCGAACTATTAGGATGTGTCAGGCTATTTTGAAGGCTATAGAGAGCCGACGTGATGATAAGTATGTGGCTTATAGAAAGGTGAACTTTTTGCCCCACGCCCTATTGACACGTTACTTCCTGGATTTATGTCAAGCCATTAGGAGGATGACTATTCAATCTTGTGTAATTGTTAATTTGATATGATGACCAGGGGCTTGGTGTCGTTTGCAACAAAGAAGGCGGCTTTGGAGAAGAAGATTTTGTTGTGGAATTTTTAGGGGAGGTATGGCTGCATTTTGTTTGTGGAGTTGTTTTCTCAGTCATTTAATCATCCCATATTTTATACGATGCTGGCTTATCTTATACCGTTGTGCAATTTTTTATCTTAAACGTCATGTAAAAGTAACTGTTTTTTTATCTTGTGATTGGCTAATTTCTACACTTAATGTAAAATAGGTTTATCCTGTTTGGAAATGGTTCGAGAAGCAAGACGGGATTCGATCTTTGCAGAAGAATAATAAAGATCCAGCTCCAGAGTTTTACAACATTTATCTTGAAAGGCCCAAGGTGCTTTTCGCTTGCAATAGTTCACACATAGTTATATGCATGCTTTATGGATTAGCATCTGATCATTCATTGTTATTTGGCAGGGTGATGCTGATGGGTATGATTTAGTCGTTGTGGATGCCATGCATAAGGCAAACTATGCAAGTAGAATTTGTCACTCATGCCGACCTAATTGCGAAGCTAAGTAAGTTCTGTTGTTTTAGTTATGTTAGGCAAGACTTTCAATTCAACTTGCCAGTGTACATAACAGAGTCACCTTGCTAGTTATAAATTCACATATTTTACATTTAAGCTATTATATCTCTGTAAACATTGTGCTTCATATAGTTGTTTTTTTTTTTTTTTTTTTTTTTTTTTCGAATTTTGTTGCTAATGTTGTGCTACTGTTACTTTGTTGCTAATGGTGTGCTACTGTTACTTTGTTGCTAATGGTGTACTATTGTCACCTTTGTGTCTTGGTTTGTAATTATGATTTGAGGAGCATTTAATGTTTGGTTGTCAGAACATGCCTTTCTCGATCTTTATTGCTGGAATTTGAATGGCTGTGTCCGCACTTGATAAACAATAATTCTTTTTTGCTTAGCTCTGGAGACCAATATATGAGAAGTTGGGATAAAAATTTGATGTTTATAATCAGGATATGGGTGTGGCTTCATTCTGTGTGTTGAAGGCTTATATGTTGATAACAAGAAGGCTTTGACTTATATTGGAAATACCTGTAGCAATCTAGTGTTGCTTTGTAACTGCAAAATTTACTTGAATTTTTCCTGCTAGTTCTATAACATAGTGTTTGTTGAATACAGAGTTACTGCTGTAGATGGTCGTTACCAAATTGGAATTTACACTGTACGAAAAATTCAATATGGTGAGGAGGTGACATTCGATTACAATTCCGTTACAGAGGTGTGACTCTTTTTCCTATTGGCCTTGTGTATACTAAATTACAATTTACATGATGACACATGTAAACAGTTGTGCTCATCTGTTTTGTGACAGAGTAAGGAAGAATACGAAGCATCAGTTTGTTTGTGTGGCAGCCAAGTTTGCCGGGGAAGCTACTTAAATTTGACAGGCGAAGGTGCTTTTCAAAAGGTTAGAGAAAAATAATGGATGCACTTAATTCTTAGAGGCTCAGATTCCTCTTGAGGGGAACTAAGTTATTTCTTTTTCAACCTCGCAATCTTGGTGCCCAAAGACAGGAAGTCCTATGGGTATTCTTCTACTTTATTTTTAAAGTCATTTTTGTTTTATTAACTGGATTATTGTCCATTGATCAGGTGCTGAAAGAGTGGCATGGAACTCTTGATCGTCATCAGTTAATGCTGGAGGCTTGTGAGTTAAATTCAGTATCTGAGGAGGACTATCTTGAGTTGGGAAGGGCTGGTTTAGGCAGTTGCTTGCTGGGTGGGTTGCCAGATTGGGTGATTGCATATTCAGCTCGCTTGGTATGTTGTTTTTCTGCTGCATTAGTGTTTCCTTTTTAGTAATTATTGAAATCAGCTATCATTTATTTTCATTCCCTTTCATTTTGGTCGAAGGTGAGGTTTATAAATTTTGAAAGAACAAAGCTTCCTGAGGAGATTTTAAAGCACAATTTGGAAGAAAAGAGGAAGTACTTTTCAGATATTTTCCTTGAGGTTGAGAAAAGTGATGCTGAGGTTCAGGTAAATTTTTTTGACTAATCTATATGTGTGTGTTTAGTATCATGTGATTCATGTCTTTTGTGATTAATCCTGGCTTACCATTTCTTTTTGCATGATAGGCTGAGGGTGTGTACAACCAAAGGCTTCAGAATTTGGCTGTAACTCTTGACAAGGTGAATTTCTCGGCTATAAATAAGTGGTCGTTTTGTTATATACTATTGATCTGTATAAAGATATGTTCAATGATATCTACAGGTGAGGTATGTTATGAAATGCTCTTTTGGCAACCCCAAGGATGCTCCACCTCCGCTGGAAAGATTAAGTCCTGAAGAGGCTGTTTCCTTTCTATGGAAGGGAGAAGGATCACTTGTACAGGAGCTTCTTCAGAGCATGGCTCCTCATGTGGAGGAAAACTTGCTAAATGATCTACGGACGAAGATCCTTGCTCGTGATCCATCAGGTTCGGATGACATATGGAAAGAACTTAAGAGATCTTTATTATGGTGAGTAACATACACTTGAGTTAATTTTCTTATGCTAGGTTTTGACTCTGTAAATGATTCCAACTTTATGGGATTCTTTTTATTTTCAAAGGTTGAGAGATGAAGTCCGGAATCTTCCTTGTACATACAAGTCTAGAAATGATGCTGCTGCTGACTTGATCCATATTTATGCTTACACACGGTGTTTTATTAGAATACGGGTATGTCTTTCTAATGAGAACCTCTAAAAAGTTTTCCAATTGATTTGTAATTCTGCTATTTGAATCTGAAACATGCTTCATTTTACTCTCTTCAGGAATACAAAAGTGTAACTTCGCCGCCAGTATTCATTAGTCCACTTGACCTAGGCCCCAAGTACACTGAGACGCTGGGATCAGGTTTTCAGGAGTATTGCAAGATGTATGGGGAGAATTATTGTTTAGGGCAGCTGATTTTTTGGTATAGCCAGACTAGTGCAGAGCCGGATTGTAGCCTGGCAAGAGCAAGTAGGGGTTGCTTGTCGTTACCAGACTTCAGTTCTTTCTATGCCAAGGTTCAGAAACCTTCACGGCAGCGTGTTTATGGCCCAAGAACAGTGAAGTTTATGCTAGCGAGGATGGTGAGTTTCGGTTTTTCATATATTTATGCCTTTAGGTTCTTTTTATGGCGTTGCTCATATAATTCCAATGCTTTTTCAGGAGAAGCAGCCGCAGAGA
Source organism: Malus fusca (assembly GCA_035220775.1). Lineage (NCBI taxonomy): Eukaryota > Viridiplantae > Streptophyta > Magnoliopsida > Rosales > Rosaceae > Malus > Malus fusca. The sequence goes on from CM069075.1 coordinate 7,197,682, forward strand.
CCTTGGCCTAAGGATCGAATATGGTCGTTCAGTAACTCTCCAAAAGTTATCGCCAGTCCTATGCTAGACGCTGTTGTGAATAAATCTCATTTGGACAGGGAGATGGTGCATTGGTTAAAGCACAGACCCGCGATATTTCAGGCTATGTGGGATCGATGAAGTTTTGCAAGTGTCGGAACTGGCAGCGCGATTACTGAACCTAACTCTCTCTTCTTCTTTTTTTCAGTTGTTTCGGAATGATTTCTCGATTTTAAATTTACGGCTGCCCTGTTCAATGTGGGGAGTTGGTAATCATTCCAAAACAGCGATTCGTCGTGCCGCTTCCCCCATTCTTGTGTACAGGTTTTTCATCCTTGTAATTTGTAATCCATTATGTAGCAGTAGAACATTTGTTGTCGTCCACTTGTAATTTTAGAGAGAAATGAAAGTAGAGAAGTAGCCAAATGCATTAGCTCTTGTTTTTGTTTCCTACTTTTCCTTCTGCGCCAAGTTACTTGCAGCAATTGTATTCTCTAATGTCGGGCCCTATGCTCACAATCCAATCGCCACTCGTTTTATCAAGGAAATTTGACCGGTTCACTTACGTTCTCTTGTGCTTATTGAAAAGTGATTTTCGCGCTTCTGTAATTCATTTCTCTTTTACAATCGTTTGCTGGTTTCTGTCTCTTAATTTATTGTAGATTTACTTAAGTTTACGGTTAGTAACAAGAGAGAGTGAAAAGAGTTTCTTTCTTTTTTTTATTGTTTTTTTATATTTTTTAGTGGACTGAAGTATTCATAACTAGGGCAAATTGCCAAACGTACCCAAAAAAAAAAAAAAACCCACAGTGATGCAAGTAACAGATAAAACAAGAAAAGTAAATAAGGCAGTGTAAGGGGTGTACAAGGGGATAGGACGTAGCATTAAATGCGAAGAAGTCGACCCCTACACTATCAATTACAAGAAATTAAGAAGGGTAGGATAATCCGTCATTTTGAGAACATGAATCAACGAAGATGGAGGTTGGTTAACCCACTTATAATCTCACATCTCTATATTTCTGAACAATGTCAAACGGTCTGTCGCCATGTTGGCTGATCTTGGGACCCGAACCAACAACATGCTTGTAAAGACTCCCTTACTAACCCTTGAGTATTCGATAATTGATAAGTCTTTATTTGGTTTATACTTTTTTGGGTTAATCTCAGTTTACTATCCTGAAGTTTTGTGGTTTTCAACATTTGGTACATAAAATTTTTTTTCATCACACAATCTACCTCAAGTCTTAATTTTGGGACAGTTTCATACATCCGTTAAGTTTACTATTATAACTTATGTTAACTGATGACGTGACGACCACGTGGACAATAACTGAACGTCACATGTCAATATGGCCCCATTTCAATATTAAAAAATTAAAAAAAAAAAAAAACCCACCCGCCTTCTACCTCCCCCAACCCCCCCCCCCCCCTTCCTTCTTCCCTCTGCAACCCGCACCCTCTCCCCAAAAACCAGTCTCCCCCAACCTTCCTCCTCCAACCTGCAAACCGCACCCTCTCCCCCAACTTTCCTTCACCACCAAAACCAGTCTCCCCTAACCCGCACCCTCCCTTCCTTCTTCCCTCAGATCCAAGCTCACTCCTACGCTTCTTCTTCCCTCTGTAACTTGCAATCTGCCATCTCCTTTGAAAATTCCAACCAGGTCCTTTTTCTTCTTATCCATTCCGTAAGTCCCTTGCATTTCTTTAATCTCTCCTTTTTAATCAATTTAATTTGCTTTTTTATGTGAGGAAATTGCTGGATTAAAAAGGGTTTATTTGTGAATAGCCAATTGTAAACAGATCTAATTTAACTGTGTGTTATTGTTTTGGGGGTTAATTAGAACTTATAAATTAAGCTCTGGTTTCGATTTTTTTGCTCATTTGATTCGTTGGGTTTACAGATTTTAATTTTCCAACATCGACCCAATTTTCTTTTCTGAAAAACAAGAATTATCATTTTTTTGGTGGTATTAATTTATGTGAAACTCTGGTTTTGATTTGAGGGAAGAAGAAGCGCGGGAGTGAGGTTGGACATGAGGGAAGAAGGAAGGGAGGGTGCGGGTTGGGGGAGACTGGTCTTGGTGGTGAAGGAAAGTTGGGGGAGAGGGTGCGGGTTGCAGGTTGGAGGAGGAAGGTTGGGCGAAACTGGTTTTGGTGGTTGGAGTGAGCTTGGGGGAGAGGGTGCGGGTTGCAGAGGGAATAAGGAAGGGAGGGGAGAGGCAGAAGACGGGTGGGGTTTTTTTTTTTATTTTTTTTGTATTTTTTAAATTTTTTTAATATTGAAGTGGGGCCATATTGACACGTGGCGTTCAATTATTGTCCACGTGAGTGCCATGTCATCAGTTAACAGTTCCAAAATTAAGACTTGATGTATGATTCTGGGAAGAAACAAACTTCATGTAGTAAATGTTGAAAACCACGAAACTTCAGAGTAGTAAACTGAGATTAACCCTACTTTTTTTATTGGTAAGTTGAATAATGACGTCATTGTTGTTAGGTTTGTTTGAGGTGTAGGATTACTAGTACTTTGAGGGTGCGTTTGTTACACCGAACTGTCTCGGACTAGACTAGCTTCAGGGACTAAGCTGGACTGGCTTAGACTAGACTAAGCTGGACTAACTTAGTGAAGCGTTTGGTGCAATGTCGGACTAAAAAACAGATACTTAACAAACTACAATATTGTATTATTTAATACATATTTAACAATATTTTATTATTATTTCAACTTTTTTCCTTGTTTTTCCAAAAAAATCCTGCTCTAGAAACTTCTCTTTCTCCTCTTTGGTTCCGCCCGGTCCTTATCTCCCTCTTTCTGCTTTTCCATCTCTCCATTTCTCTTCGTCCCCATAACAACTTTCTCTCCCCTTTTCAATCCATTTCTCTACACCTTCCCCAACTAATGGCAAATGATATGGATCTGGGTGGATATTGGTGGTTATTTTCGCCATCTGCAACTCTACGCTAAAAAAAACAGACAAGTTTTTGAGATTTCAGCGGTGGGCGTGGACGGCTGGCCGTGTCGAATTTTGATATTTAAGCGGTGGGTGTGGCCGCATCGGCTGTGAGCTGCTGCTGTTCCTCCAGATCGGGCCACGGGAGAGCAAGCACTGCCGACTGCCTAGCCACAGTGGCGGGGCCGCAAAAGAAAGAAGTTAGAAGCCCAGGGACTAGATGTTGGTGCCGACATCGATCCGAGTCTGGGTTGTCGGTGCAAAGAGATAGAGGAAGAGAGAGAGAGGATGCGAAGTGCAGGAACAGACGAGAGAAGACGAATGTCTTAGCAATCCCGTGGTTTTGCGGGGGTCTCGCTAAGAACTCCTAGTGAGGCCTCTAATCCACGCGAGTCCCCTTTAGTCCCATTTAACTTAGTCTCAATACATACCAAACATGGGACTACAGTCTAGTCCAGTCCAGTCCCAGTTAACGAGGCCAAACAAACGCCCTCTTACTGGTCTTTAAATTCTTGCTGCTCAAGAAACTTTTGCTCGCCACATCATGAGTTGTTTAAATTAACCTGTCGAGACTTCCACAGGCAATGTTGAAGCCCTCTCGAGAAATGCTCAAATCCAGCTGCGCTATTGAATTCCAAGCGAAAATTTTAGATACTTGATAGTTTTTATTTATATTTTACAAATTAATATAAATCAAACATATTAATTGTTGAATGTTAGTTGTCACTCAGTACTACGGTCTGTTGATATTCTTCTATACCTGTAAATGAGAAATATTAGGTTTGAATCTTGTTGAATGTTCGTTTGAAAAAAAATTAATACATCCCACGCCCAACATTGACCCGTACGCTAATCAGAAATTGTCTCCGTAAAATCCCGAAACCACCCCTATCTGTTTCCCTCCCAAAGAGCAAAGCAAATGCCCCTCGCGCCCTTTCCGTGGCAAAATGTCCGTACTCGAAGAAATGGAAACGCCCGAAACGCGAGTGATGAAAGAGAAAGAGGGGAGATTGAGAGAGGGAGAGAGGATACGGAATCGAAAATGGACAAAAAAGTCGACAAACGGGGCAGGAGACGCAGCGTGGTCTGTGTGCTCTGTGTACGGACCCTGACCTCACCAGCCGCCTTACTGCATGATCGCCACTCCCCGGGCGCCACGTGTCCCTCCCCTCCGCCTTCCTCGTAACGTCCCTCTGATCATATATTCTCACAATCGCACCGGAACACTGTTGAGAGGAGAGAGAGAAATGGATGAGACTGAGAGAGAGCTGCGGAGGGCAATTCGGTCATTGTCGGGCAGAGCTGACGGAGGTGGAGAGCAGGACACTGCTTGTGTCACTACTGGTTGGGATGAGGAGGAGGCCACCTTCAACGCCATCATGTCCTCCGGTATCACCTTCCAGTCCTTCCTCCCCACCACCGCCTCCGCCCCTCACCACCTCCAAAACCCAATGCTGCCGTCATCCCCGTCTCTAAAACCCCTACCCTACTCCGATTTCGCTCAAGACACATTCACCAATGTTAGCCCCGCCACCGCCGCCGCCTCAGACTACTCCCAAGCCCTGAGGTTGGCTAAACACGAACCAATTTCCAACTACCAAGACTACTTCCCAACCCCAACATTTTACGATTACCCAACTGATCTCAACTTGCTGCCCACCACCCATTTCTCTCCTCCTCCGCCGCGTCATCTCCAGCACCACGACAATGAATCCAACGACTACTCCTCCATCTTCCAGCACTTGCCAGATCTCCTTCCTCTCGACCCATCTAACTATTTCCCATGTTCTTCATCTTCCTCATCACCCTACAAACGCCCCCGATTCGTCGGCTCTCATCACTTCTGCTACCCGTCAGCTTCTTTCGCCGCCGCCGTCGCCACCCAACATTTCCATCCTTATCCTCCTCTACGCCATTTCAACAACGCCCCTCTGTTCCCACCTCTTAACAACTATGGCTTCCGAACCTCCTCTGCTTCTCAATCTTCATCACACGCCAACGCTCCTACTCCCCCTCCTCCTCCGGCGCCGCAGGTTAAAACTAAGAGAAGGATTACAACCCCATCCCCGTCCCTACCCGGCAGTGCTCTCGCTCGCGAGCGGAGGCAGAGGCTGAGCGACAAGACTCGCTGCCTGCAGAAGCTCCTACCCTGGGACAAGAAAATGGACTCCGCCACCACTTACGGAGAGGCCTACAAGTACATCCAGTTCCTCCAGGCTCAGCTCTCCGCCCTCCAAACCATGCCCGTCCTCACTCCGCCCACCACTTCCATTGCTACCAGTAGCGGCAGCGTCGGCGGCGAGCTGGAGAGGCTGAGCCGCAACCAGCTTCTGCAGGTTCTGCTCAACTCCCCTTCTGCTCAGACCGTCATGTACTCCCGCGGCTGCTGTGTGTTTTCGGTGGAGCAGTTGGATCAAATCAGCCGCCGATTCAGCCACAAAATGGGGTCCTCCACCGCCTCCAAATCATCTCCACCGTCCCCATAGCTCCATTGATTATCATTCTCTCCTACTAAGTAAAACCATCTCCACTAATCATGGTTACTGCTGCTTAATATTGGGTTATCTGCGTCTAATCGCCTTGATTTCTAAAGTTGGTCTCTTTTTTTTTTTTTAATTTAGTCTGATTTGTCTCTAACCTTTTTTGATGAAATTAGTCAGAGTTTTGGTCAGTGGGTGATCCTTTTGGAACAGAGTGCTGGTTGGATTAAGGCCATTATAATATTAGGAGAGAAAGTGACAGTTAACCATAGCTATAGCCTATATCTAGGGACAGGGGAAACAGAGAATACCAATGAAAAAAGTACTTCAATATTGTAATTTGGGAAATTTACAGTTTGGAAGAACCAAGTGCTTTATTTTCTTGCTACTATGTGGTCGCACAAATCCAAATCATGTGATGCTGCTACCGAAGATTTTCTCATCTAATAATCATGTCCTAGCCACTTAGTACAACAATTTAGTAATATTATTTTTATTTGTAAGTGAAAGGTATTATGATCGATTCTCTATAAATGTGAATTTGACCTACATTATTACTAAGTCATTGTGAGGCTTAGCCTACTCCCCTAAGCCTTTAATACAATGGCGAAGCTAAGAATTTACAACGAAAAAAATAGCCTTCAAAATTGATCATACTTCGATTTATAATTGTCCACGACGTGTTTCATATTTTGGAAATGTTGTATCACACCATCATTATCAATAGAATCAAATATATCATTCTCAATGTATAAGACCAAACTATCACTCAACCATTCATCATCCATTCTATTATGTTGTGGATTCTTCACAATATTCATCACCAAAAAACTCTTTCAATGAAAGTGTCGCAACGGGTAAAATTGTTGCTAATTTCACTAGCAAGTACACCAAGGGGTACTGTCTAGACTTGACATTCGTGTCGTGTTTTTCGTGTCCGTGTCATTTTCGTGACATATCTAATATCTTAACGAGTCGTGTCATGTGACACCCGTTAAAGTAAGCAAGTAATATAGCCCGAGCTGAAATTGACCTGTTAATATTATCAGGTAATATGACCCAACCCGTTACCCATTAAAGAAAATATATTTTAAATCAATAAATAATGAAAATGAAAAACATAATTTGATAAACAAAAAATGGAAAACATAATACTAAATTAGCATATGCATATTATATTGTCACATATATATTACTTCAAAACATAAAAAAAAAAAATATTTGTCTTTCAAGTATTACATACTCCAAAAATAGAGCCTAATGAAAAAAACATTAGTACATTATTGCAAAATATCAAATGTTCAAGGATATGCAAAATAAGGGGACTTGCGTTTCAAGGTTGAGGAACCTTACACGTTTATATATGCTTTCACATTTTTAGACTTGTACATTAACGATCATGAATTTTATTTATTTTGAACTCCCTTAAAAATACTATTCATGAGAGTTTGTATGGTTTTAAAAATTCAAACGACGATATACCCAGGCTCAAAGCTAGAGGATACGATCACGAGCGTTTGCATATTTTTTCATATTTTTTGCACTTGTAAATTAATTATTATAATTTTGTAATGTGTTTGGTATTTTTAATTACTTGCTACTTTTATTTTTAATGTGTTTTATAATTGTTTTTAATCTCACTCTTTGCCTATAGTATACTATAAAAATAAATAAAACTTAAATTTTTTAATTTTATATAGAATAATAATACAATAATACATATTTAATATATAATATATACATATATACACTATGGCTACTATATTTTATAGTAAGTTTTTTTAGTAGTTTAGAAACATAAAATCATCAAAATAACTTTTTCTTAACCTATCGAATCGGGTTACCCACGTGTCACATTCGTGTAAACCTGTTAAGGACCCGTTATTAACGAGTTCTTCTCGTGTGACCAGATAACGACCCAATTAGTTATCATGTTGACCTGAAACCCGTTATTTTCGTGTCGTGTTAACGAGTCGTGTAAGAAATTGCCAGGTCTATGTCTATCCCTCTTTGTCTCCACCAACTTTTGTGAAAGACTACTAATTCCTTTCAACATAGAAAATTCATTATGCAAACGCATTTCAAAAATATTATTTTTAAGTTCATCTTCAAGAAGTATGAGCTCCATGTTTGGATAAAATTGAGCAAGACGAACTAACTCAACCACATAATATAAGTTTGATCAGATTAACAGCCACTGACTCAACCAAAACTATAAGCAAAAAAAAAAACACCTAATTCGGCTCTGTTCAGTATTTGACTAATGGAACTAAGTTAATGAACTAATGGAAAATTATGTCCAATGTCCAATGGAATTTGGAATTAACTAATAGAAAATTATGGATATTCTATAATATTTCATCTGCTGCTACTTATATACAATATTCGATGCCCAATATTTCATCTGATGCTGCTTGCAGCTATATGGGTCAGAAAAATTTTCAAATGGATAAATTTAAACCAACTAGGATCAAGGGATGCTAATGCCCCCTCATTGACTTCAATAGTGCCTTAATATAAATAATATCGTTTGTTAAAAAAAAAAAAAAATCACGTCCAATATCCACAAAAATTTGGAGAGACCATTGAAGTGTAAGGTCCATCAGGTCGGGGTCCAGATGAATATGAAAGTAGGCCCAAGAAGACCCAAAGAGTCTATCCTGTAGGTCATGAATTTGCAGATTTGAGTGGATCGTAAAGACCCATATACACACCTGCAGAGACCAACTTTTCCTGATTCAAATTCAATTGCTTCTTCCTATCCTAAAATGGAATAATCCCCCTACCGACCTAAAATGAAAGGGAATACCCCCCCAATTTCAGAAAAGTTAAAGAGTCACTATAGAGTATAGAGGATATGAACATGAATGTCCTAAATTTAGGATTTGTGTCAAAATACTTGGAGTATTTTTACTGCCTTTCTATAGAGAATATGAATATGAATGTCCTAATTCGACAGAAAAAAAAAATGGTGAATGTCCTAAAATTATTAATGGAAAATAATTTTTGCACTCAGACATCTCATTTCATTTCTAGTTTTTATTCAGCTATTGGATGGAATCAATTCAATGAAGATTAATGAAAGAGAAATGATAAACGCATCAGTTTTCCCCTCTCACACACCCTTGTTTAATTTTATCTGTTATTTGTCTTTGATTTATTCAATCCACTGAATAGAAATAAAGAGGGGCTTGTGAGAGGCTAAAAAGAGTAATGCTAGAAATACCAAATTTTTGAACTAAATTTGTAAACTAAATTATTTGTCATCAATAGGAAATAAGCACGTACATTAATCAACACTTAAGTAAAATACAATCATCAACATCCACATCATTTGGTTTATAAAATTTGGTTTAGAAATTTGATTTTCCTAGCATTACCCGGCTAAAAATAGTGTGTGAGAATTAGCTCCCTAATGGATACAAAAATGAAAAGAAAAGTGTAGACTAAAAAACGAAAGTGTGAAAATCACTGCCTGATAATATATTGGATGACCAAGCAATTATTGGTATATAGGAGGGCATATTAATTATTGGTGAATAGCCAAATTTTCAATGGTTCCAAAATCTCCTTTGTTGTTAAAACTTAAAAAGTAAAAAAGGTTCCGAAATTACACAGTGATTCACCTTATGGCATGGACCCGGTTTTTCTGCCCTCTCACTTCCCATACATTATCACCCCTCCTATTTTGTACGGTCACGGTTAAACCACGTCAACATTTTATATTGATTTTTCTATAGAGATAATAAGACAAAAATCAATAGTAATATAAAATGTTAACATGGCTTAACCGTGACCGTATAAATAGGAGGGGATGCGAGTGTATGGAAGTGGGAGGGCAGAAAGATGCTGAGGCACGCTCCTCTATGAGAGATTTTTCAGTATGACCGTCACACGGGATGATACACCACGTGTCGCTATATAAATAGTGAGATATATGTGTTAAAAAATTAATAACTTAAAAAATAAAATTTCCCACCACTTATATAAAAACACGTGATGTACCACCTGTGTTCCCGTCACAACTAAAATTTTTCCTCGTCTCTGAGCTGGTTTATGCCCTACTTTTCTTGCTCCCCCATCAAAGGAATCCACGACCCAAGAAAAAAATAAGAGAAACAAGTCCCTAAAGCAAATTAAAGCTCTCACTGTGTAAACAAAAGAAGCTTTTTAGCCACTTATCCCACCTCATTTGAAATCCTTGCTTCAACACATACTTTCCTCTCTAGTCTATCCCCTTTCATACTTATTCCCCTTGCTCTTTCTTCCCATTAATATTAATCCCACAAATCTCATCCTTCTAAAATCTCAGCACAGCAGAGAGAGAGAGAGAGAGAGAGAGAGAGAGAGAGAGAGAGAATGGTTAAGATAGGAGGATTTTTGGTCTGCCTCTTGATCGTGGTGATGGACATCGTAGCCGGGATTCTTGGCATCGAAGCGGAACTTGAACAAAACAAGGTACACATAGCCTCCACTTTTTTATACAAGCAATAATAAAATCTCGGTTGCGCATGAGTGAATACTTTCAATTAGTTGAACTATAAGCCTCTTGCCATATAGCGTCGCTTTTAAAGTTCATTTTGAGTACTACACTCACAATTTTAGGGAATGTTTAATTTCAAATATTTTGTTCATATATAATATTGTTGCTTGCAACAGGTGAAACACTCGAGACTCTGGATTTTTGAGTGCAGAGAACCAAGCCATGAAGCATTCAAGCTAGGGTTAGCTGCAGCTGGACTTTTGGTTCTTGCACATGTTGTTGCCAACTTGCTTGGTGGATGCAATTGCATTTGTTCTCAGGATGAACTCCAAAAGGCTCCTCCTAACAAGCAACTCTCAATGGCATGCCTCGTCTTCACTTGGTACATGTCTATAATCAATGATTAGGTTAATCACTTAAGAGTTATTTGATAATCATTTCGTCTTCAGTAATTTCAATTTGTTTAGATACCAAAAACTAAAATTAAAATTAAAATTAATTGTTAATTTTTATGTTCTTAATATATATGGGCGTCATTGATGATCAGGATCATTTTGACCGTTGGATTGTCCATGCTGGTGATAGGGACTTGGTCAAACCACAAGTCAAGTACTTCATGTGGCTTCACACACCACCATTTTCTGTCGATTGGAGGCATCTTGTGTTTTGTTCATGGGCTGTTTTGTGTAGCTTATTACATATCTGCCACCGCATCGACTGTCTAATAGTTTAATTAGTTTCATTCAGCCATGATATAAGGATTGTTGCCTTGTTCCTTTGCTAAATTAAGGCCAAATTTTTTTCTTGGTCCCTGTGATGACACGGTACTTTCAATGCAACCCTTGTGGTGAAAAAGTTATTAATTAAACCTCCGTGGTGAGTCCTGTTAGCAATTGAAGTCCAAATCCAAACTTTCATTAGTGTTTTGTTAAATAAACTCATGTGACTATCACCTGGATGAGTCAAATTCATCATTTCAATCCAAATTACATCCTATTCCATGGACATCTAGCATGACTTAGGTATACTGTATACGTGTGTTCTTTCTGAGCGAGTTATGACATACACTTGTTTCTCTTGTGAGTGGGTATTTGATTCCAGTATACAAAGCAAATTGAAACAAAGGGGGATATAATTTACATTAACCATTCACGAAATAAAAAATAACTTCATCATTTCTCATACCATAATGTATTTTGCACACTAATGACAAAAGCATATATCCAACCCAAAAAATAAAAAATAAAAAATAACAACAAAGACAAAAGTATTTCTTCCACAATATATTGTGGTTCATCATAACAAAAAGTCATTAAAAATGTTTTCCACAAAATAAACAAATAATCTAGTTTTTCACAAAACAAAATCAATTCCCTTCGCTTCATCATTATTATTATTATTATATTTTTTTGCAAGATATTGTGCTTTTTCATCTGTTGATTTTGCATGTTGTGCATTAGGGCCATTCCAGAAGGTCTCCAAGTATTTTTAGCATTCGATGATATTGTAGAGGTCATTCTAGGAGGTCTCCAAGGTGCATTGAAAGGTTGTGTACTGCAAGACTACGGCTTGCATCAAACCACACTACCAATTAAAGACAAAATTGAAAGGCATATATGCAGATTGGTACAAATTGATAGAAGAATTAAAATTCAAATAAGACTAAGTCTCTAACTCATGATCAAAGACGTGTTGGCATTGAAAAAAAATAGTTTATTAAAAGTATCATGATTTCCAAACGAAATCATACCTAAGAAATTAGGCGCGACTTCACATTTACCTCTTCTCCTAACCATTGACATGGTTTTATAGGTGTCACATGAGTTTATTTAACGAAAGACTAACAGAAGTTTGGATTGGACCTCAATTGCTAACAAGGCTCACTACGAGGGTTTAATTAACAACTTTTTCACCACTCGTGTCACATTGAAAGTATTGTGTCACCATAGGGACCACGAAAAAAATTTGGCCCTAAATTAATTTACTAATCCATCCCTTTCATGCTACGTCATATCTCCTGACTCGGAAACCCTTTACTACTCTTTCGATACGAGACAATAGTAGTGCTAATCTTTCTTTTACTCCTTTGATTAATTTAATACAATGTGCTAATCTTTCTTTTTTATTGATTAATTTAATACAAGGAATGAATCGTTTAATAATGGCTTTGTGTCTTATGTTGACATGGTCTTTGGATTGAAGACCTTTTAATTTTTTCCAAAATGTTCTCTTTGATGTTCATATCAGTTCTTGTAATAAAACGATTATCGTTTTGCTTTAAAAAAAATTATAGTGGAGATTGCATGTCGGATATCACCACACAGAATGGTAGTGAGAACTTAGAACCATAAGATTAGCTCAACATCAATACACAAAACACGTGAACTTACCAAATAATTATTTACATTGCATCATTTAATCTTTGTCACTTAATTGTGAGTGTTGATAGGGATAGGATTAGAAATTAAAGAGATTAAACGATCTTTGGTGACCCCAATTGAAGTTCCAATACCGTCTCCATGTTGGAAAATAGAGTGAGCAGTCCTAGCCATATTCAGTGACAGTTTTACAATTGATTTTGGTATGGCACTTTTTGAACTCTCCTCATTAATCTTCGTCCACGAATAGCAGATCAATTCGTTTATGTAGTCCTGCGCTTCTTCTTCAGATACGCCTCTTTCTTTCATGCAGCACTCAACAGATTTTGCCACATCACCTCTCTCACCCTCAGCCTTAGTTAATTCCAAAAAAAAAAAAAAAGTAGAATCTAATTATCATATTATCATATTTTCTGTTTGATAACCATTTTAATTTTAATTTTTATTAAAAAAAAAAGAACTAAAATATGAAATAACTATCAAACGACTCATGTACATATAGCTGATATAACACGTATATATTTACCTTGGAAGTGCCCAAATCATCGCTAAGCCGAGTCATTAGAGATGACCAATATATTATTTGAGAGCCATGCTTAAAGGAGTCAAGTGAGCTTTTTGTTATGTTGCGTCCTTGCAACAACAAATAAGCATGGAGAATTGCTCCAGGACCACCCACTGAAGTCCATGCATTCTTTAAGTACTCTTCTAGGGTTGGTGTGTATCCACAGTAAAACCATCGTGCCTCTACCAGATATGAATTACAAAGATTTACCCACTGCAAGCGCAAGCGCACACACAAAATAGTAAATAAATCATAGATTAAGAAAATAGGAAAACATAGAAGCCAATATCTTTATGTTGTAATTTGCATGCTGCTAATTTATTATTGCCAAACGTACCCTAGTTATCCTACACTCTCTAGTCAAGTGTTTTTGTTTAGTTAGCAACAATGACCTACAAGTCTAACATTGTTAGATACGACCTCCAGTACAAAAAGGATGTTCTTAACCAATTAACTCAGCTACAATTTCTGTTGCTAGTTACCTCTTTCTTAATATAGGGGAGGACGCTTAAACCATTGTTTTTAAATACGTTATCAGTTACTTCATTCCCAAAGTTGAGCAAGGCTGTATAAATTGGCTTCATGTACTCGGGAAGCTCCTCCGTGTCCTCCATATTCCACCTGTATTAAACAAGAAAAAATAAATCAGAGGAACAAAAAACCAAATCACACATTATACATATATAATTGCATCTATTAAGTACTTTTTTTTACCAAGATAAATTACATCTTGGTGCTTAATTAATGACTTACCTATGTACTGCATCTGTAAACAGCTCAAGTTCATCCAAAAATCCATAAACATCGTACATGTCATCAATTACTGTTAATATGCAAACGAATTTGGTGAGGCCAATCCTGCAATTCGAGAATTGGGGCTCATAATTGATTCCCATTGCCCACAAATAGTTCTCCATCAATCTGTCTCTCGAAAAATTTGCCTTATGTTCAAAATCCAAATCCGTCCACCACCTGCATTTGTTGGATATATGGTCTTAATTAAGCAGAACATTGAAAAAAAATGGCGGGGGCGAACCTACGTTAAGTGTGCTATATATGTGGTTGTTATTTTACTAACGTGTGTGGCTATGAGGTCGCGGTATATTTATGCGCTATTTATGTAGTCGTTATCTTGCCAACATGTTTGGATGAGGTTGCATTATATATATATATATATATATATATTATGAGTGTTGCTATCCCCACCCTGATGGTTTATTTTTCCACCCACCCCAAATTAAATATTTTGTTTACAAATTTATCCTCTTGCAAAATGACTTTGAAGGACCTAAACAAAAAAGGATTTTGACAAAGTAAGACCTAAAACAATTCAATTTGAACATATATATATATATAAAGTTTATAAAAAAAAAAGGGAGGAAGAATACTATCAGAACCATGCCCAGATCGTCCCCTACATCCCCTACATCCCCTTCCATTCTTTTTCCTCTTCTTCTTCCATATCCATCGGGACAACCACTGCTTTAGTATTGGTGCTCCCCGCCGTCCTCCACTTCTTTCATGCGAATTTAAAACTCACGGCTAAAACACTCACTACGAACCCACGAACCCGTTATTTGTAGGCCGGCGTTCTGCAGATCCGGGAAGAGGCGACCCGACTGGAACGTGTCGCCTGTTCCATGCGTCGTGCATGTGACATCTTCTCTCGTCCAAATCCAACCCACGACAACCTTCTCCAGCTGGGATACAAAATGAGATCTCAAGTTTTCCATTGGTATCACCAAAAAATTTCCATTGATAAGGAGTACTAGGCCCAATTCATGATTTTTTCCACAAATCATGAGCAGATTAAACAAACAAAAAAATAAATAATTGTTATTTTATCTTTTATTTATTGTTAGGAATTTAAAATATTAAGGTTATTTTAGGAATAAAGGTGGGTGTAGAGATAGTATCTCATTGTTTTTACTTTTAATAGTGGGTGACAAAATAAGTGGGGTGGGAAGATAAGAAAAGGAAGTAGGGCAAACCCTATCCTCCACCATGTGTGAAAATAAAATCAAATTGCAAAAAAATAGAAAACAAAGTTCACATTTCTTGCCTTGATAGCTCCTTTATCTCCCTCTGATATACTGATTGGACAAGATTATAATCCAATTTGGCTAATTCAAGCAAATCGATGTTCCTAGATTCGTCCTTTTGGTATATATCAATGAAACTTCGAGCTTCTATCCTCGGCATCCTCCAATGTAAGGGGGTTTCCATTGATTGCTGAACTAGTTGCTTCAATAAACCATCTTCACCCTCCAATGTTCCCAATAATTGTCTCAACCTTTTGGCACTAAAACTTTTGGCTTCCTCCAAAACATGCTCTTCCCCAAGCATACCAAGTTGTGAGGCTTCATACAAGCTCAAAAGTCCTTCAATGTCCTTGCTTAAGCTATCCTCAAATCTTCCGTTTCCGGCTCTAAACTTGTTAAACACATCTGCTCAATCATTTTGTCACCATAACTCACAATTAATTAAGTGCCGCTTCGAAAACAATTAATACTAAATGTGAGCAACAAAATAATTTATGTGCTTTACCTGGGCTAATAGGGATACCATGTTCTCGTAATATCCGAAACTGCAAGGCAACGGTGTGAAGATCACTTGATGTACTGGCAGTACTGGAAGAACCAAGGCTAGTTAGAACTGCTTCGATTTCTTTTTCAAAATGATAGGCCACTCCCAATCGCTGCATTGAGTCGATAAGCTTTAACATCGATAAAGTGCTAGTAGTGCCTTGAGTACTACTAGTTGATGCTGCCAGCAACGTTTCAGCAACGTTCTGCTTTAGACGCTCCAATCGCGTCCCATGCAATTCATACTGCGCAAGGATGAAAACAAATAAGCCAACAAAAAAAATGATCAAGATGTGTTCATGTATGAATGAGTCATGACAACTTGCAAACGATCGAAGTACACGTACCATGTAAAGAGTGGTGAATGAGTCGATGAGTTTGGAATCCCAAATTGTAGGATGGTATTGAGCGAATCGCCGTTGCACTGCCGGAGGATTACTGATAACCTTCGATGACGGTGATGAGTTTATTGATAAATAAAGGAAGGAGGGTTGTTTTCCTACTGTTCTTTGAAGCAGAACTTTTGGAAGATGGATTAATCTTTGATACCTAGTACTAGTTGAGACCAAAGAGGGAGAGAGCGAGGAGAATGTTGTAAGTGCCATATTTGTTATAACTTAAGATTGATTGTTCATACTCACAAGTGCTCAATGCTCGTATATATAAGCAAGTTTTTTTTTTTTTTTGGTTTGCGAGTTCCGTTCTTGGGGAAAGAAGAAGATGAATCCTTTTTCCCTTTTTATTTTTTTTAAGTTTTTAATTATATAAAAACAAAAATTGTGTTTTATTATTTAAATATTTTTAATTCATTACGACAATATTTAATTAGACTTGTGGAAACTAGTTAGGTGACACATCAACACATAACAGAATTTTTGACCACATTGATTTGTGACCCTCATTAACTTTTAACTACTACATTAATCGATTTTCAATTTCAGAGACCATATTGATGGTGCGGGTCAGTTTCAAGGATAACTTGTGATTAAAAAAAACCTTATTTACAAATTTGATTTCTCGTTTGTCATTTTAAACAATTAAAAGAAAATAAATAAAGGTGACTGCAAGTCATCTTGCATATTTCAACTTGAGAATTTTTAATTTAAACATTTTGATTCAAAATATAAGATGCTTTGTCCTTGTTTAGAAATTTGATTTGTCGTTTGTCATTTTAAACGATTAAAAGAAAGTAAATAAAGGTGACTCCAACTTGGGTTATTTTAAATTTGATTTGATTTGTCGACCATTAAATTGTCTTTTATAGAAAAATTGTCTTATAAAACTTTTCTCGTGAAACACATTTTGGTATATCAATGTTGGATAATTTTATTCGAACCTAATCTAACCTAATTATTTATTCTACACCCAATAGTACTTTTTGTGTATTTTATATTTACAAATTTGTCTAAAAAAAAATTGGATGTAGAGAGAAAATTGTTAAATTACCGACCACCGAACCCAAACCCAATCGGAAAAATGAATTATTACAGTTTCGGCGTTCTTCTTCCCTTATTCTCCTGCGTCAAACTCACCTCCTCCCAATCTGACCTTTTGATGAATGTGCAAAATGCTACAAACAAATTCTTACACGAACATGTCATGGGATTCCTTCATAGGCAAGGTATCCAATTACACCATGGTCCATAGACTGTAGATATATAGAATTTCATAAAAACAAAAAAACAACCCAACCTGAAGAGGGATGAAGAGAAAAGAGCAGTGGTCACTGCGTCATGGGAGACACCATTGGCAGCTGGTTGGGTCGTCGGAAATCGAAAAGAGGGATGGTGGGAGAACGATAAAAAGTAAAGGAGGAGAACGATAAAAAGATGTTGAAAGGAATTGTTGCTTTCAATCAACGATGTTGCATAAGTCTCCCCGGAGCTTGGATTGGATTCGTTGGAGCAAATGGAGGGGTTGTGATCAGGGGCGGATTTATTAAGGGACCAAGGTGGTCCCGGGACCACCCGAAGCTCGGAAAAATGGTTGTGAGGATCTTCAAGGACCACCCAAGTCTGGCAGTCAGTGGCGGATCCAGGATTTTAACTTAGGGTGGTCCCAATATAAAAGTTCCAAAAAAAAAAAAAAAACAAGACGAAAATATCATTGAACAAATAAATGGCAAACTACAAATTTCATTCATAATCTTTGTGCTAAACAAGCTAGAAATACTAAATTTGTCCACGACGGGATCTCATACTTTGAAAACGTGTCATGATAGTTTCATTGTCAATACAAGAAAAAACATCTTTCTCAATATAAACAACTAAGCTATCATTTAATCATTGATCCCCCATTCTGTTGCGGAGTGGACTCTTGATGATATTCATGGCAGAAAATGCTCTCTCCACTGAAGCAGTTGCAACAGGTAAAACCAAAGCCAATTCAATAAGTAAATACACATATTGAAATACTCGATGCAACCTTTTTTCCACCATTTTCTTAGCAAGATCACTAATGCTTTGCAACTGAGAAAAGTCACTTCTTGAACGCATATAATAAATATAAATATCGAGTTGATCTTCAAGTGCCAATAGGTCTTGCTTCGTAAAATCTTGAGGGTACAATTGAGCAAGGCGAAGTAGCTTTTCTTTGTCAAAAGCTGCAAAAGAATCATTTGGACTCAAACTAGCCAAACAAATGAGCAATTCGGTACTTGTTTCATTGAAGCGATCATTTAACTCTGTAAGTTGGGAATCAATGACAACAAAAAATAGCTCCACTTTGTAACGATGACGGTTGGTCTTCTTGTGGGTATTACGGCGCGACCTCCCATGAGCTACATATGTCTCATCCATGTTAATAACCTCAATATGATGTTGAACACAAAATGACAATACTTTGTCAACCAAAAGGTCAAACCCCTCATCATTCCTCATGTAGAGTAGTTGTTCTTTATATGTGTTGACTAAAGCCATTGCATTCACAATCTCTTGATCATCCCTTTGTAATGCTTGTGATAAATCATTCGTGATTCCCAATATATATTTCATCAAAAATAAGAGAAACGCAAACTCAAAAGATTGTATGTCTTTCAATAACCTATTTGCTTCGGCCACACTATCATTGGTATTATCATCAACAATCATTTCAAGCACATTGACCACGGATGAGAACATAGTAATCAAACTAATCAAAGTACCATAATGTGAATTCCATCTTGTAGCTCCGGCACGTTTGAGACTAGTTTCTTGATTTAAGCCTCGTCCCGTCATAAGAGAATCATTTTCAAGAGCTTTCATAAGTTCTTTTTGTTGCATCTCTCTAAGTGCATCACGACGCTTACATGAAGCTCCAATATTATTTACCACATTATTAGCCAATAGAAAGAATGTGTTAACATCAACATTATTCTTTGCTACGGCAACAAGAGCTAATTGGAGTTGATGAGCAAAGCAATGAACATAGAATGCACAAGGTTGATCATTCAAAATCTTTGTCTTGAGTCCATTGAACTCACCTTTCATATTACTAGCACCATCGTAACCTTGCCCTTGTAAATTGGAGAAGCTCAACTCATTGAAATGAAAGAAGGCATCAATAGACTCCTTTAATGTGTTTGAAGTGGTGTCGGGAACATGTTGAACTCCTACAAACCTTTCAATGACTTTCCCAGTTTTGTCCACATAACGCAAAACCACCGCCATTTGCTCCTTTATAGAAACATCACGTGCCTCATCAACCAATAGAGAAAAGAACCTAGCATTCTTCATATCACTTATGATAGTTTTAATGGTTTCAATAGAACATGAATGAACAAGATCTTTTTGAATTGAAGGAGCTATTAGCTTGAGATTTCCTGGAGCTTTATCTAACACAACGACCTTTATTTTCTCATCATGATCCGCAAAGAATTGCAAGAGCTCCAAATAATTACCTCTATTGTTTGAAGTGTCACTTTCATCATGACCACGAAATGAAAGACCTTGTCGCAACAAAAACTTAGTGCAATCAATTGACGCATTCAAGCAAGTGCGATAAGCCATACGAGCTTCTTCTGACTGTTTGACCAAAACTGTTTCAATATGTGTCTTTTGATTCATTAGATTACAAGTAGCTTCAACAGCTTTATTATGAAAGCTACCAACCATTCCCACATGTTTTTCAAAACAGGCTCTTGCATGCTTCCAATTTTGAAAGCCTACCTCAGTAAAGACGTCACTGCCTGATTGTTCAAAGTTGACTTTGAATAGATAGCAATAAAAGCAAAATGCAGCATCTTTAGATATACTATATTCCAACCAATGAAATTCCTTCAACCAATTATCAACGAACCGTCGCTTTTTATTCGAATGCAAAGTGAATGGAAAATCATGATCTTTAGCTCTAAAAGGCTCCATTAATATATATGCTCTTCGGACCTCATCTCGAATATCTGGAGGATAATCCTTCATTGGAATTCTCTTTCCGGGGTCTCTCTCAAGATTATCCAAATCAACTTTTAACTCATTTTGTTGTGGAGTGGAATTACCCCCAATTGGATTAGAACTACTTGGAATTGGAGGGGAACTGTTCGGAATAGGATTGGAACTATCCAAGTTTGGAGATGAACTATTTGGAATATGATTGTCCGAACTAATCGATGATGATTTTCGCTTGTAATATCGTTCCATACTTCTAATTTCTACACATATCAATTAATAAAAAAATCTATATCAATTGATGAAACTAAACAAATATTATATGAACACTATGGCAATGCTAGAGATGCATATAGCAAAAATGCAGACACAAAGGCAATGCTAGAAATATGTATAAAGAACACTCCTTGTGATCAATCACATACCTGAATTTCAGAAGACCAATCATTCTTCACTAGAAGAAACTTAGTGTTTGCCAAAATTACATAAGAAGACCAATCCTTCTTCACATACCTGAAACTTTAAGAATGTGATTAAATAATTTGCATTTCATAGTTTTCATCCAATACCCATTTCACAAAAGCAACCAAAATTACAAATTTCTAGAGAGAGAGACAACTAACAGATAATAATAAGGCAATCTCCGACTGTAAATGGTGGAGTAAAATTATTTAAATATCTAACACCACAAACACAAATAATTTAATATCAAATTACTAGACCCCCAACTTCACATCCACATGTCACGACCCTTCCAATCATAATCCATTGAACACATCAATATGTTCCAACTAACACAACCATACATGCATCATCTGTTTCTCCATCTAACTGCAAGCTTCTTTTTCAATTTTTTTTTCCTCTAAAAAGAGAACACCATAAAAGCACAACCATACATGCATCATATGTATTGCTTATCCATTGCTTAACCATGTAGCATAATGGTGTTTAGTTATGAACTTTACAACTGCAAAGTCTATAGGCTGATGAATAAATGAGAAAAGTTTTCCTAAAACATTGATGTACGAACGATTGACTATACTCAAAATGTTGACTGAAAATTAAGAAATTGCAGCATCAAATCACATATTATGGTATAATAAGGTGAAGATAAATGTCCACCAAGATTTCAAGGAAAAGATGATTACTCAGGTTAAAGAAATGGCCAGATCCGTCTGGAAGAGGCTCCACCTTCAACACCTTCCTGACCTTGCCCTCATCACTGCACAGCAAAACAATTTAGTACATATTTCACTTACATTACGAAACATCAACAAGTAGGAGATGCAATGAAGTATAATCATGTGTACTTCTGGACATCAGATGTTCATATCATGAGGGATACAATATCAAACTTATTGCAGTCACAATGAACAAATACTTGTCCCTAATCGCTTGTCTGGATAAGTTAATAATTTCAAAGAGAAAATGAAGATGTGTACTGAACGCAACACGTGACAACCCCGATTATTGCAGTCACTCAGATTCAACAGCATGCTAATTAAGAGATCCATACACAAATAATCCAACACAGCAACATCATTACTGTTACAGAAATCCATGATACCACAAAGAAAGGGAGAGAGTGAAGGAGTTACATTTTCCCCTTAAAAGGATCATGGAAAAATTCAAGGGACTCCTTTGAGCCAAGGCTAACCAGGCTTCCAATTTCTGTCACTGATAGAGAGAATACCTACACAAACCAATTGTCTCTTTGCATATATTAGCAATCCTCACAATTATAGTAAGTAGTGAGTGACCACATACAATAAAAACAGTGCATGATAGACTTACAATTCACCTATTCACAACCCACTTCTCCCCGTCAACTCATCATTGCAAGATGCATAATGCACCACAACTGTTCTTATTTATGCATGAACTCCATGCCCCAAAAAAATTTCGACTTGTTCTGGAACCAAATCATGGTTCAATTTCAGTTGATTGACTTATGAGTTGCTTGGAAAAATTTATGCTAGGCTTATTTCTTCTTTTTTGGGAGGGGATGCAGAAAGGTTTTGAATGACGTTTGAGTTATGTGAAACTATTTCGTATAAACGGACAGCAATAAATCATGGACTGAGTGAAATTATCTTGGTTACTATCAGACATGGTAGATTCAGATAGTGGATGGCAAAATCATTTAATGGACAGAGTTAAAGAGAGCAGAGTAGTAGAGTACAAACCTGAAGGAACGAGAGCGAGAAGATAGTGAAGTTCTGATTGCTGTGCAGTGCAAGCAATCAGATTCAGATTCAGAAACTAGTGCAGTGCAGAAGAGAGTTGATCGATGCTGACGCCGTAAGGAACGAGAGCGAGCAGACCTTGTTGTGTGAAGGATTTGGTAACGAGAACGAAGAGAGTTGAACGATTTGGTAAAGTGAAGTTCTGATTGCTGTGTGAAGGAGCTGAGTTTGAGGGTTCTCACGTGAGTGAGCAGTGAGGTTTTAAATTTTTTTTAATGACTTGGCTCAAAACGACGTCGTTTTGGCCAAGTCATTTTAAAAAAATAATTGGCTTTCTTCTTCCTCATTCTGAAATGCACAGGAACACCATAATTGGCTTTCCTCTTCCTCATTCTCATTTATTCATCAGCCTATAGACTTTGCAGTTGTAAAGTTCATAACTAAACACCATTATGCTGCATGGTTAAGCAATGGATAAGCAATACATATGATGCATGTATGGTTGTGCTTTTATGGTGTTCTCTTTTTAGAGGAAAAAAAAATTGAAAAAGAAGCTTGCAGTTAGATGGAGAAACAGATGATGCATGTATGGTTGTGTTAGTTGGAACATATTGATGTGTTCAATGGATTATGATTGGAAGGGTCGTGACATGTGGATGTGAAGTTGGGGGTCTAGTAATTTGATATTAAATTATTTGTGTTTGTGGTGTTAGATATTTAAATAATTTTACTCCACCATTTACAGTCGGAGATTGCCTTATTATATTTCTAATTGCCTTATTATTATCTGTTAGTTGTCTCTCTCTCTAGAAATTTGTAATTTTGGTTGCTTTTGTGAAATGGGTATTGGATGAAAACTATGAAATGCAAATTATTTAATCACATTCTTAAAGTTTCAGGTATGTGAAGAAGGATTGGTCTTCTTATGTAATTTTGGCAAACACTAAGTTTCTTCTAGTGAAGAATGATTGGTCTTCTGAAATTCAGGTATGTGATTGATCACAAGGAGTGTTCTTTATACATATTTCTAGCATTGCCTTTGTGTCTGCATTTTTGCTATATGCATCTCTAGCATTGCCATAGTGTTCATATAATATTTGTTTAGTTTCATCAATTGATATAGATTTTTTTATTAATTGATATGTGTAGAAATTAGAAGTATGGAACGATATTACAAGCGAAAATCATCATCGATTAGTTCGGACAATCATATTCCAAATAGTTCATCTCCAAACTTGGATAGTTCCAATCCTATTCCGAACAGTTCCCCTCCAATTCCAAGTAGTTCTAATCCAATTGGGGGTAATTCCACTCCACAACAAAATGAGTTAAAAGTTGATTTGGATAATCTTGAGAGAGACCCCGGAAAGAGAATTCCAATGAAGGATTATCCTCCAGATATTCGAGATGAGGTCCGAAGAGCATATATATTAATGGAGCCTTTAGAGCTAAAGATCATGATTTTCCATTCACTTTGCATTCGAATAAAAAGCGACGGTTCGTTGATAATTGGTTGAAGGAATTTCATTGGTTGGAATATAGTATATCTAAAGATGCTGCATTTTGCTTTTATTGCTATCTATTCAAAGTCAACTTTGAACAATCAGGCAGTGACGTCTTTACTGAGGTAGGCTTTCAAAATTGGAAGTATGCAAGAGCCTGTTTTGAAAAACATGTGGGAATGGTGAAGGAAATTTTGTGAAAAACATGTTCATTTGAGCAACATCAATAGCATGCAATTAACAAATTAAAGGCGGAATCATGCTTGCATGCACTCAAAAACAAAAACATCAACCATGAAATTCAAAGCCTAGTAGATTGGTGAACCTTGACTCAACTTTAAATCAACATTTGTTAGTTGAGAAATATTTACCTTTGTAGATTCCTCTTTGCATATGCAAAAGATAATCACCCAAGAGATAGGGCCTTCATTCCTTGCTTCTTAGCTCCATGGATTTGGTTGAAAGAATTGGATTCTCCAAGTTCCCAAAATAGAGAACATCTAAAGATTCTACACCAAGGTTGGATTGGAGAAGAAATGAGTGACCTTGGAGTAGTGGGATTGCTAGATGCACCCCCCAAGGAGGCCGGCCTCTTTAGAGAGAAAATGAGAGACATGTTCTCTCTAATTCTCCCAAAAGAAACCCTAATGAAGAAATAGCTATAAAGTCATATTTATACCTACCTTCAGTGGAGTGGCAAACTTGTAATAAGTCCAAAATCCACTCCTCTATAACTATGGCCGGCCTTAAGGGTTTATTGGGCTAATTGGGCATTTGTGAATCTTTATTCATTAAGTTGTCATACAACTTAAGTCAATGGGCTTGACGTTCGAAGCCCATTGGGCCTTAAGGTCCAAAACTATCCCGAGGTCTTTAACGAACTTATTCGTTTGATTAATTAACATATTAATTAATCCTTGCCATAAATAATTAAACCATTTAATTATTCTTACTCATTTCCATTGTTTCTTCAATCTCCACCTTACATGGTGTACGATCCATTAGGTTCCTTTTAGCGATGCAGTGGGCGATTAAAACCATTTTACATCGATTGTGAATTGAAACTTACTTTCAATTCTCCCTTTAGTGATTTCACACGTTTAGGGCTTCCACAAACCATGAGTGACACCTAGCAGCATATCATGGTTACCCAAGCTAATCAGAAGAGGTAGAGAACCTATTCAGTTCAGGATTACAAATGCAATACGGTCTTTCTCTAATCTAATACTCTTGACCACATTGTTTGGTTTGATAGTTTATTTATTCATGTCTACTATCCAATGTGATTCGTTTGCTTATATGATTACCTTGAATGTGATTTGGAACGCATTCCCAAATCTCATTCATACTCTGGCCAGAGATTTTAATCATATCATAGAGTATTCTCCCTCAAACCATTTGAAGGTTAGAGATCCCTTGTTGCACATTCACTTGTCTCCATAACTAAGTGGCTTAACCCCAATGATGTCGTGGACACCCCGATGGGGTGACTTTGACATAATCAAAGATCAAGGACTTAACCACAAGACAACTGTGATGCCTCAGGTCAAAAGACTAATTTGCATTATCCCAACCATGAGTTCTCATGTGACATGAGTATGAGAACTCCTCGTTGATCGTGTTCAGTGAACTCATTCTCTATTGAGCACCTACGTACTTGTCTTGATGTCACACACACCAATAACTCGAGACTAGTCACTCTCCCTGAGAGAAGGCACAGTACGTACTGATCTTATCGGACTGTCAATGCCCAATTGGCAATCCTATGATCAGGAACATTTAGGATGTGTCTACGAAAGAATGGTCTCATGAATCTAACTTCATTAGATTGCATTCTCCCAATCACATATTCCTTGGACTTTATCGTTTAAGCATATAACATTTATATGAGACGGCTCAAACAATAATGTTTGCCCTTTATATGTAAACTAGATTAGTTTAACATGTGAAATGTCCGTAAAGTATCATCATATGATTGGCTTTAGGGCACATTTCCAACAAATGGTTGGTAGCTTTCATAATAAAGCTGTTGAAGCTGCTGGTAATCTAATGAATCAAAACACACATATTGAAACAGTTTTGGTCAAACAGTCAGAAGAAGCTCGTATGGCTTATCGCATTTGCTTGAATGCGTCAATTGATTGCACTAAGTTTTTGTTGCGACAAGGTCTTTCATTTCGTGGTCATGATGAAAGTGACACTTCAACCAATAGAGGTAATTATTTGGAGCTCTTGCAATTCTTTGCGGATCATGATGAGAAAATAAAGGTCGTTGTGTTAGATAAAGCTCCAGGAAATCTCAAGCTAATAGCTCATTCAATTCAAAAAGATCTTGTTCATTCATGTTCTATTGAAACCATTAAAACTATCATAAGTGATATGAAGAATGCTAGGTTCTTTTCTCTATTGGTTGATGAGGCACGTGATGTTTCTATAAATGAGCAAATGGCGGTGGTTTTGCGTTATGTGGACAAAACTGGGAAAGTCATTGAAAGGTTTGTAGGAGTTCAACATGTTCCCGACACCACTTCAAACACATTAAAGGAGTCTATTGATGCCTTCTTTCATTTCAATGAGTTGAGCTTCTCCAATTTACGAGGGCAAGGTTACGATGGTGCTAGTAATATGAAAGGTGAGTTCAATGGACTCAAGACAAAGATTTTGAATGATCAACCTTGTGCATTCTATGTTCATTGCTTTGCTCATCAACTCCAATTAGCTCTTGTTGCCGTAGCAAAGAATAATGTTGATGTTAACACATTCTTTCTATTGGCTAATAATGTGGTAAATAATATTGGAGCTTCATGTAAGCGTCGTGATGCACTTAGAGAGATGCAACAAAAAGAACTTATGAAAGCTCTTGAAAATGATTCTCTTATGACGGGACGAGGCTTAAATCAAGAAACTAGTCTCAAACGTGCCGGAGCTACAAGATGGAATTCACATTATGGTACTTTGATTAGTTTGATTACTATGTTCTCATCCGTGGTCAATGTGCTTGAAATGATTGTTGATGATAATACCAATGATAGTGTGGCCGAAGCAAATAGGTTATTGAAAGACATACAATCTTTTGAGTTTGTGTTTCTCTTATTTTTGATGAAATATATATTGGGAATCACGAATGATTTATCACAAGCATTACAAAGGGATGATCAAGAGATTGTGAATGCAATGGCTTTAGTCAACACATATAAAGAACAACTACTCTACATGAGGAATGATGAGGGGTTTGACCTTTTGGTTGACAAAGTATTGTCATTTTGTGTTCAACATCATATTGAGGTTATTAACATGGATGAGACATATGTAGCTCATGGGAGGTCGCGCCGTAATACCCACAAGAAGACCAACCGTCATCGTTACAAAGTGGAGCTATTTTTTGTTGTCATTGATTCCCAACTTACAGAGTTAAATGATCGCTTCAATGAAACAAGTACCGAATTGCTCATTTGTTTGGCTAGTTTGAGTCCAAATGATTCTTTTGCAGCTTTTGACAAAGAAAAGCTACTTCGCCTTGCTCAATTGTACCCTCAAGATTTTACGAAGCAAGACCTATTGGCACTTGAAGATCAACTCGATATTTATATTCATTATATGCGTTCAAGAAGTGACTTTTCTCAGTTGCAAAGCATTAGTGATCTTGCTAAGAAAATGGTGGAAAAAAGGTTGCATCGAGTATTTCAATATGTGTATTTACTTATTGAATTGGCTTTGGTTTTACCTGTTGCAACTGCTTCAGTGGAGAGAGCATTTTCTGCCATGAATATCATCAAGAGTCCACTCCGCAACAGAATGGGGGATCAATGGTTAAATGATAGCTTAGTTGTTTATATTGAGAAAGATGTTTTTTCTTGTATTGACAATGAAACTATCATGACACGTTTTCAAAGTATGAGATCCCGTTGTGGACAAATTTAGTATTTCTAGCTTGTTTAGCACAAAGATTATGAATGAAATTTGTAGTTTGCCATTTATTTGTGCAATGATATTTTCGTCTTGTTTTTTTTTTTTTGGAACTTTTATATTGGGACCACCCTAAGTTAAAATCCTGGATCCGCCACTGGTTGTGATGTTAATGCCGGTAGCTGGATTTTGAATTTTAGTTTGTTTTTCTTATTTAATTTAAGGATAAAATTGTAAGTTTGGTAAACAAAATTTTTAAGTTGGGTTTAGAGATAAGATTGATGGGTTCGTATAAATTTTCCTTAAATGTTTCATTAGTTTGGCCTTCTTCCTTAAAATATAGATTATATACATGAATGATGGCTTTTCTTTTGTTAAAGGAAGATTTTTGTAATCATAATGTTTATAACGCGTCAATGAAACGTTGATATATTTTGCTATTGATGTATTATCTATCAATATTAGCGACGCGAACACTGTATTAACGGTCTGTTAAAAAGAACGAATTTCTTGTACATAGAAGAACTTTATTTAACTTTGAAGGTGTGAGATGAGGAACTAGCTTAATAGCACACTATTGAAGAAAATGGTTTGTACCAAACACTATTCTAGAAGGTTTTGTTGCACGGTTTTTGCCTTGTTTAAAATTCTTGCAATAATACAAACACACCAATAATACTTAAACATACTCTTACTTGCATTATTTACATGTGCGGCATTAGAGAGACATGCTAATAATACTTAAAGGTACTCTTACTTGCATTATTTACATGTGCGGCATTAGAGAGACATCCCAATAATACTTAAAAGGTACTCTTGCTTGCATTATTTACATGTGCGGCATTAGAGAGACATCCCAATAATACTTAAAAGGTACTCAGAGAGAGAGAGAGAGAGAGAGAGAGAGAGAGAGAGAGAGAGAGAGAGAGAGAGAGAGAGGAGAAGAAAAAAGCAATGTTGTTTCCTTCTTTTCTTCATTTTTTAAAAGTAAACGTGCACTATTTGGGGAGAGAAACGTGCACTATTAGGGGAGAGGTTCTGTTCGGAATCTTGGACAAGCCTCTATTAGATGGGGTTGAGACCAAAATTTGAGAAATGATGAGTCTGACAAATCACTGTCGGAGCCAACTGGTTCGGTCTCCCGACCTTAGACGATGAGTAGAGAGTAGGCAGAGGACGAAGAGAGCTCTCGCCATCTTTTCATGAGCCATAAATCTGTGTTCTGAAACGCAGCGAAGAAGAAGAGAGGAAGAACATATGGCCAGCTTGTTTGGGCAAATATTTCTCTCGAGAAGGATCCTCGGACCTCAGCACAGCTCCCCAAGGGATTGGCACTTTGAATGTGTAGTCGGGCTCTTGCTTGTTGATGTGCTATAAGAAGAGGACAAAGTTAGTTCTGAAAGGTGCCTTTATGGGGCCTTAGGTGTAGGCCTTGAGGCTCGCAATCAAAACTAACTGAGTGCTAGGCGTGCCACTACTATCTCAGTATAGCAGATGTAGAACAAGAGTGTTTTAAGTCGATTACTTGTGCCCCAAGTTACTCGGACTTCTTGTTATCAAAGGATTGTCGCAGATGGGTTAAGTCTACATTAAGTTATTTTTCTTACCTTGTAAACAAGGACTTGTAGTTCATAGTCTTGTATGTTTGAATGAAAGGAGTCCAGATCCCCTTAAGTCATTTGTTTGGTCCTACATTGCTTTTAATGATAGCATATTCATTAAACTAGCCAGATCCAGATACAAATGAGACTCTTAAAGTAGGAAAACAAGTGGAAATAACTTGAATACATACTGGAGAATGCATTAAGTAATAGATCTGCAAATTTAGAAAAACAAACAAAGAGTGTCGGGCAAGATTTCACCTTGTCTGTCAAGGTTGAACCTCTTGCAATCACTTCTCTTTGAATTAACAGGGGTTTATATGCTAAAAAGGGATGGATGGTAAACAAGTTTACACAAGGGAATCAATACTATGCCACTAAGGAAGATAACAAAGCTTTAAATTGGACAAGAGATAGCTTGTCGCTAAAAATGACTGAATCTGGGTTGATTTCAGCTTTTGGATGTAAATCTGACTTGAGAGCAGAGTTTGTATGTTTGTTTGTTTAATTGGTTGAGTGTCCTTATCTCTGGGGCCTCTTCCTCATTTTATAGGCAAATTAACCCGACTGCTGTAACTTTGTTTTTGCCCGAAAGTATCTGAAGAGTAGTGAGTCATCAGTTTTTTACTTGGAATGCCACTAGAAAGTGTTCTTTGGCTGATAGTAGGTTAGTCTCCATCATTTGTCACTTTAATAGTAAGCATGTGGCTTGCATTTTGGCTGAGAAGGCTTCAATTTGCCTCTGGGTTTGTTGTTAGGCTTCGGGCAAGTCCCCTTTTAGTTGGCATCCCTAGGCTTTCCTTCATCTAGGTCCAATGTTCAAATATTAACCCAAACACAATCTCTTTAGCGATGAAAAATCAGGTCGTCACAAAAAAACTTTAGCGACCAGTTATATTTTCTCTTTTTATAAATTTTATTTTTGAAATTTTAATAAAATTGCTAGTATCATAGACAATTTCTAAAACATTTGAAGTTAATACGTATCAGCATCAGTTTATATGTATATACACACACATATGTAAATTGTTAAAAGAAAGTTTGTTCATCATATGCAAATTGTTATGTTTCTAAACTATAATTAATTTGATTACAGCGTTAAATAGCACTCAATCGTATTGCCGTGTGGATAATGCATATGCATGTGCGGCCCAGTTGGAAATTCTCTGAGAAAGCCAGAAGCTTACGATACGATCGGTTGCTTTGAGCATTCAATTTCTGTTTCTCCAATTTGCATGCACAAATAAATATATACAAAAATATATGAATCCAAAATAATTAAAATCTGTCCTGAAAAATAACAACAACAATAATAATAATTAAAATTTGTGGTTATTTTTGTGCATTCGGGACCCACAAAAATATCTTCCCCTTGCTAAGGTTACTGCCAGGGTTTGCGCTCTTGAGTTTCTGGAGTAAGATTTTCTCCTTTCTAAATTTTCCTTGCTTACTTTTTTTTCTTATTTAAAAGGTCATGATTAAGCCACGTCAACATCTTGTGTTGATTTTTTTATAGAGAGAAACTTACAAAAAGGAGAGTGAAAGAGGAGAAGGAAATGAAAGGATTACAAGGGGAGATAATCCTAATCTTGAGTTTCTAACGATGCTTTTTTTTTTTTTTTGTTGTTGTAGGGTTAGATTAATGGCAAAGGCAGCAGAACCCCAAACCACTTCATTTATAAGTGAGAGTCTTAAGTTCGATTCTCGCTAAAGGCGAATTTGAACCACATTATTGTTAGCCCATTGTGAAGCTAAACTCATTCCCCTCCTCTTTAGTGTAAATAATATCGTTTGTTAAAAAACCGCTTTTTGCCTCACGCACATCCTTGTTAATTTTTGTAAGTGCTATTCACAAACCGCTTTTTACCTCCTGCACACTTTTGTTAATTTTTGTCGATTGATCTACTTCAATCTATTCGATCTGGTAGTTGAAAATTGATAGAAGTGCATGAGAAGTAAATATAAGTGGTCCTTATTTAAGCAAAGGTCGAAAGTGCTTAACATACTCTTATAATCACATAAAAATCATATAAGAATCCTCAGAAGAAATGCATATAAACTCAAACTATACACATACAATCAATAAAATTATTTTTATTTTTATCATCTTGATTGAAATATTTTGTTGTTAGTGCAAGGAAATCAAATTATTATCAACTACGAGCTCGTTTGAAAATGTTTTTAAAATGACTGAAAACTCTTTTAAAAAAAAATGTTTTTAGATCCCAAGGGGATTTAAAGTGCTTCCTGCAAGCTTCCTACAAGAAGCACATTGCTTCCTTCAAGTACTTTTTAAGGAGTCACTTGCATTTTTACTAAAGATTGGTTCAAAGAATATTTTCGTAAAAAGCGATTTCAGTCATGATGCTAAATTCAATTCGTACAAAGTCATGAGAGGACACATTGACATTTATCACTAAGTAAAGAAAGTGACTAATGAATCTAAGTTAACCAATGCCATATTAGCCACTCATAAGAGTCCTCTCCCCCCAACTACACAGTAACCTTACAAATTAATATGTACTCATCATTTGACACTTCGTGCAAAAGTCATTTGGAAGTACTCATTTTAGAAACCCATATTATATGAGTTGTGGGTCTAAATTAGCTCAAGCTTAAGAAAATGACGATGTTAAGTAACCCACTACAATCCAAGACGCATATAGTCTTTTTATTTACACACACAATTGCTCGTTACAACTAAACTTACGTAAATTCACATCAATTAACGGTGATCAACTGTCGCGCATTATGATGCCACATTGACCAACTGTTGCATTGCTCATGAAACTACTAAATTTTTAATTGAAAGATAAACTTTTTATACGGATTGCACCGTCCCAAAAAAAAAAAAACCGATATTATATACATGTTAACCATAAACAACAAACAAGACTCAGTTACTAGAATTACAATCATACAAAATACAAGAACTCAAACCCTTTAACTATTGCAGTATACTAACATGAATAATTTGCACTCGATGTAGCCATGGATGCTAGAACCAATTCTAGTGCACATCAACTCTTATTCTCTTTGTCAGAATACCTTAAGCTCAAACTAAGAATAGGGCTTAGTTCAACGAGAGCGTGATCTTGTGAGAGGAGAGGTCGCTATATATATACATATACATATATCCCTTCTCATGATAGAATGAGGACTCCCTATTAGAATCCTCATGGAAAACAACTTATGTTTTCCCAATCCACATCAGTTCATTACTGCAACAGAATCCTCTATTGACAAGAATTAGTATACATCTTCCCATAAAGATTTCTTATACCAATTGGTCTCAAATAGCTAATGCCAAATCACCTAATCTCATGTTCATATTCTTACATTCTCCCACTTGAGCATGAGACAAAGATCAAGCATGGCTTTCACCAATTACAAGAAGTGATCACATAGCCTTATTCAAGACTTCACTATCATGATCATTATCACATTGCATTTCAAAATACAAAAACCAAGAACCATGAACTACAAACAAAATGCAGTATTGATTCCAAGTCCACATATATCCAATCCGCAAATATAACTCATGACTCAAAAGATATGCTCCCACTTTTCAAAAGATCAAAACACATTAATCACAACTAAGAGCAGCATATCAATTACTAGAAAAAAGAACAATTCATTAATCATGAGCTTAAAAACAGACAAACTATTTTTCAAAACATCAAATGAATCTAACTTAAAACAGTATCCATCATTCAAAACTACGAAACTCCAACGCTGAAGTATTGAGCCTCGAAACTAAGACACTTATTGAAAATCAAAATAGACTAACAAACTAGCTATAACTGAATAAATTAACCTCAACTGCTTCAGATTGCACTCATTATTCTATAACTTATCACCCACACAACTGCAATCCAAATCTTGAGAAGATGATTGACTATTCCCACTGATCAAAACTTTCCAATACTCACATCCGAGAAACATGTTGCTTAAACTCTCCAATAGGCAATGCTTTAGGTAAGGGATCTGCAAGCATCATAGTAGTACTAATATGCTGCACTTCAATTACTCATTTCTTGACTTGTTCTTTGACTTTAAGAAACTTTACATCCATTAACTTTGATGCTGAAGTTCTTCTGCTATTCTTGGCAAAGAATACAGCTGAGTTGTTGTCACAAAGCATCTTCACAAGCTTCTAAATTGAATTCACAATCTTCAATTCTATCAAGAAATTCTTCAACCAAACTGCCTGTTTCATATCTTCAAAACAAGCTACAAATTCAGCCTCCGTGGTGGATGTATCTATGACAGTTTGTTTTGCACTTTTCTATGAAACTGCCCCTCCATTAAGCATGAAGATATAACCTCCTGTTGACTTTCTGTCATCTACATCTCCAGCCAAATCCGAGTTAGTGTATCACATAAGTTCCAAAGAATTGCTTCTGCCATATACCAACATATAACTTTTGGTTCTATGCAAGTATCGTAGGACTTTATTAGCTGCCACCCAATGTGCTTCACCTGGATTTGCTTGAAACCTGCCTAGCATGCCTACAATAAAGGCAATATCTGGTCTTGTACATATAGTTGCATACATGAGGCTTCCAACCAATGAAGCATAAGATTTGGACTGCATTTTCTTCATTTCCAAATCAGTTTTTGGATATTGGTTTTTCGA
The DNA here is from genome assembly GCA_035220775.1 of Malus fusca. Lineage (NCBI taxonomy): Eukaryota > Viridiplantae > Streptophyta > Magnoliopsida > Rosales > Rosaceae > Malus > Malus fusca. The sequence goes on from CM069075.1 coordinate 7,231,340, forward strand.
GAACTTATCTCCTTTATTAACTGGAACTTGACCATTTTTGCATCTTTCCATTTTAAACCTCACTAATACCCTGTCAATATAACTTTTTTGAGATAAACCAAGAAGCCTCTTATGTCTATCTCGAGCAATCTATATTCCCAATACATAATGTACTTCACCGTGGTCTTTCATCTCAAAATTATCACTTAGCATTCTTTTAGTACTTTAGAGCAATTGTGGACATGAACTAGCAAGAAGAATATCATCAACGTAAAGCACTAGGAAGATGAATTTGGATCCTGAGAACTTAATATATATGCAATCATCCAACTTATTCTTTACAAAACCTTATGAAGAGACAATTTAATCAAATTTCAAATACCATTGTCTTGATGCCTATTTCAAGCCATATATTGACTTATTGAGCTTGCATACCATATTTTCCTCCCCCATTTCAACAAATCCAGTAGGTTGCTTCATATAGATATCCTCTTGTAGGTCTCCATTAAGAAAAGTTGTCTTTACATCCATTTGATGTAACTCAAGATCATAATAGGCAGCTAAAGACATGACAACTCGCATGGAATCTTTAGAGGAAACTGGAGAGAAAGTATCATTGTAATCGATGCCCTTTCTCTGAGTGAACCCTTAGCAACCAACCTTGATTTATATCTCTCAATTCTACCATTAGCATCCCTTTTTGTTTTATACACCCACTTGCAACCTATTGGCCTAATTTCAGAATTTGATTCCACCAATGTCCAAACTTGATTCTTGAACATTGAATCTAACTCATCCTTCATAGCAATGTGTCATAGAATTGATTGAGGACTTTCAATTGCCTGAGTGTATTTAAGAGGGTCATCAATCTCACCTATATCAAACTCATTTTGTTGTAAGTACACATAGTCACCGATTGCAGTAGATTTTGGAGCTCTTGTAGATTTTCTTTGTTCAATTGGAGGTGGAACATCAACTGGTACTTGTGGTTCTGAAAAGGCAATTGATGTTGCAGACTATGCTAATTGGTCAACCTCCACAGTGTTAACAATATGAGCTCCTAATTCTAGCCCAACACAATGGATAAGGAGGATTGCGATCACAAATGGGAATGCCCAATGAAGACGATAACCACACACATTTGGTAAATGGGCAGTCTTTCAAAAGATGCAGCGTTGTTTCGTAAGGATGGGAGCTTTGAACACATAGAGAATCGGTAGTGATATGCCTATGGCCCAGATTAGCCCAGGTGGGAATAAAGTTATTGAGGATTTTCCAAACACCAGATTTGACTTTGGGAGGAACCATTGCAGACCATAGCCGATCCCAAAATCGACTAACCTGGTTGACCACCGAGGAGGAAGACGCACCTTTGTTGGAAGGTTTAAAATCGACCTGGGCAAGGTGGTAGGCACTACGCACAGAGAACATACCCTTCTTTTCATGGAACCAGGTCAGAGTATCAGGTGGGGATCGTACACTCAACGAAATCGATAAAATAGCATCCACTTCCTGTAACAACCGTCCTGAAATTTACGGAACGAAATGGCATTTTCGTAATTTCACTTTGGGTTGATAGATATTTTGAAGGGGTCTTTTATATGAGTCCAAAGTCACTAAAAATTAGATTTATTTCAAAAGTCAAAAGTCACTAAAAATTGTACCTATTTCAAAATTTTCCCTATTTTTTGAATTGGGTTACTATTTGGGTCTTAATGTGTGTTCTCGGTGGGGCCCATTTCTTTTGGTGTTGTCTCCCCTCCTCGGCCCACTCTCCTCTTTTTCTCTCTTCTTCCCTGTGACCTCCCTTCCTATTTCCTGAAAAGTCTCGAACACACTATTTCTTTCTCTAAAAGCCGAGAGCTTTATCCTTGCTCTCACCTTCACTCTCTCATCCATCAAACTTGAAAACCATATTTTGGCATCTCTGAGACAAGAGGAACCTGTCCATACCATTGTATGCATTAGCAGAGCGATGTGCAGTGAATTGCCATTGAACCAGTGAGCTTTGATCCATTAGCTTTTTACCTTAGGTGAGATTCTTGCTCTTCCTTCAATTTCTAGGCTTCTAACTGTGTTAGAACTGTTCGTTTCTTCGAATTTTGAGCTTGAAAACATGTGCTTTAACTCGATTATACTCTGAACCTATATGGCCAGCTTCGACTTCGAATTCTAGCAAGACTGTCGTCGAGTTCAAGGTTAATTTGGGTTCTGCAGTGTTCTCATTTCATTTCTCTTTCAATTGGGACTGAATTTGGTGAGGTTTAAACCTGTTTATTCGTGCTCTAAAACCCTTGTAATTTTCTATTGTTCACCTCAGCTCCTGGCAAGGAGCTCCGGCGAGGAACCCGTCGAACTTAGGGTCCCATGAGCTCGAATAGGTCTCGTTCGAAACTCAGGTAGCTTAACTCATGCTCTGCATGTTATATTCAAGTTTAAATTTGAGGGTTTAATTCCCATTTCTGAACCTTGTTGTGCATTTTAGTAGTAAATTAGGAGTTAAATCCCAAAGGAAATGAACTAATTTGAACTCTGCATAATTCTGGGCTTTTCCTGCAGAAATCAGATGACCTCCTTTCGGTTAATCTCCGACGAATCCTAAGTGGATTCAACCTTGTTTCGGCATAATTGTGTTCAATTTTCCCCATGAAGGTTCCAGTGAAACCTCAATGAATTTGTGATGAAAACAAATCGTTTCTTTCCCATAGCTGGTGTTAGGTAAAATTCTTGACCCTTTTGTGTGAGTAATTATGGGTTAAGTTGGTGAAGATTTCGTTGAATTCGAACAAATTTGAAGCTCTGTTATTTTCTGGAAATACTTGGATTAAATTAAATATATTTTATAGGTGCAAGTATTATGATACAAAATTGGATTATGGGACACCTATGGTGAATTATACTGGATCTTTTCTAAAATGCATATTTTTCTATTAGAAATGCATACATGAAAAGTATGATTTAATGGTTACGTTTTATGAAACGTTTATGAGCAAATTGGATTTACACTTTATGATATTCATGCTTTATTAATTTTACATTCTTCGTAGTATATATGATTGATAACTATATACTACGAATATGTTTTACGATATGACGCTTTAGCTATTGAACTTCGATATATATATATATATATATATATTAGAAATATTATGTTAATGTCCTTACGTACTTAGTGGTTATTCGAATGTCCTGCCTAAGGGCGATGATACTGCCTACGGGTGGGAGATATATTATTGGCTACGGCCGGGCATTTGGTTAGTGCTTACGGGCATATGTTCTGCCTATGGGCGTATGATTTGCCTACGGACGAATGACCTGCTTACGGGCGCATGAAGTAGAACCTTCGGATGAATGAAGAAGTGTTTTATATGCCTTCGGGCGAATGAAATATTATATATATGTATATTCCACATATATATATATATATATATATATGTATACACCATTACTAAGCACACTATATATGATATATGTTTTATGAAAGGTTTTATGGCATGCTAGGGTTTTTGGAAAACCTATTACATATTATACTATTGAATTTTCATAAAACTGGGGTTAGTACGTTAAATATTAACTATTTTATTACTACTTATATATCAACTTGGTCTACTCATCTTTGTTTTGTGTCCCCTCAGGACTTAGAATCGAGGCATACAATCCCGGCATCAAGGCACTCCCGCATCGGCATTTTCGAGTCCTCTTAGTGTATGACCCATCTCTTTGTTCATTAAATTTTATATTATTCATTTTTAGTGTCTATGATTGGTTGTATTCTCTAAACACGTTCCTCATTTGCATATTAATTATATTTAAATTTATAAGTCTTATTATATTCATCGGTTCTTATGCATATGAGTATGGCTTCGTCACCTTCGGGTGTCGGCCAGTACAGAGCTACCCTAGTGTTAGGAGAATATCACGGTCGGGCGTGTCACTTCCGGTGCAGAGAAAGTAGAGCAAAGGATATCAGTCTTCCATGACTTGCTGATAGGGTCAATGAGATCGCAAACCCGGGACAGAATGCAATCCAACGGTTTTGGGGAAAAAGGCCGGAACAGATGGAGCGTGAAAGATCATCAAGTTGGGGTGGTGTTGGCAGGTTGGCAACGGTCAATCAAGTGCCAGCAGTTGATGCTGCCATTAACGTTTTAGCAACGTTCTGCTTTAGACGCTCCAATCGCGTCCCCTGTAATTCGTACTGCAGGCATGAAAACAGATAATCTTAAAAAATTGATCAAGATGTGTTCATGCATGCATGAGTCATGACAACTTGCAATCGATCGAATTATACATACGGTGTAATGAGTGGTGAAGGAGTAGATGAGTTTGGAATCCCAAATGGTAGGATGGTATTGAGCAAGTTTCTAAAAGACGCTAGGCGCTAATCGAGCGGCTAGTTGTGGCCTAGCGTCTAGGCGGCTAGGCGGGAATTAGGTAGGCGCCTAAGCGGGTTAGGCGGACTTGAGTAAATTATTATATCTCATATAAATAATGTCTATTTTTACTTAGAAAAAAACCTATACTAGTATTGGATGACATTACATGTAATATTTCTTTATTTTTATTAAAGTTACTATAAAACATATGAATAATTACATTCTTATACTTGAAATTTTCAAATATTAAAAACTTAATGTAGGTCCACTAAGTTTAATAAAAAACTAGAAATGAAAAAGCCCATTAACTTTCTTTTGTTATATTGTTGTTTTGGACGTTTTTGGTTGGGGGCCATTAAATTTTAAAGTCCATTTAGCTTTGGAAAACGAAAAGTTGGATCCACTTGAATAGGCTATAGCAAATGACGACGTATAATATAGGTCATTTAAACTATTCATCGTCTTCATCTTCTCACCCGTTGCTCTTGCTAATGCATCTTCTTGTCGGTTGCCACCAGTCTTCACGCTTTTCGTTCTGGATGCAATAGTTTTTCAGACAAACTCAATCGCCCAGGCAGATCTCCCAACTGCCCAGCCTTGCCTGCTTCGCCTAGCCTGCCTAGACCCTCACTTAGGCGCCGCCGAATGGGTTTTCCGACTTATCAAACGATTTGACCTTAATCAGAACGGCTTGCCACCACCCACCGCCTAGGCCGATTTTTTGAACACTGGTATTGAGCGAATCACTGTTGCTCTGCCCGAGGGTTACTGACAACCTCCGATGACAGTAATGAGATTATCGAGACATAAACGAAGGAGGGTTGTTTTCCTACTGTTATTTGAAGCAGAACTTTTGGAAGACGAATTAATCTTTGATACCTGGTATTAGTTGAGAGTCTTGAGACCGAAGAGGGCGAGAGCGAGGATAATGTGATAAGTGCCATTGTTATAACTTAGGGTTCAATGTTCTTAATTAGCAAGCTACTCACTAGAGTGCTCGTACATATATATATAAGCAAGCTTGACTAGTCCCTTTGTTTTTCTTATATAAAAATTGTTGGAATTTATTAGGTTTATTTAGGAAATTAATTAGAGATTTGATTTGGTTTTGTAGTAGGGTATTTTTGGCATTTACGCATTAGGGTTTCTTAGGTTTATTGCTCTATAAATAGAGCTTGTAATTTAGTTTGAGAATATGTTATTCACAATGTAGTCTCTTAAGGTTTTGTAGCCGTTTCGGCATTTTTAGTTTGTTTAATAATATTCTTATTATTTTGTTAGTCTTGTTCGTTGCGCACTCTGATATTTAATTTGGTATCATAGCAGATTTGATCCTTCGGGGTTGTTCTGTTCTTGGTGGTATCAATTTGTTTTTCAGTCGTAGGATATCAGTTCGGTTGTAGTTTGTTTTGTCTTTGTACCTAGATTAGGGTTTTGTCATTGAAAAAAAAAAAAACACAAAAATTGTTCATTCATTGTTGCTGTAAAGATTTAGGAATCTCGTCTGTTTATTCCCAACGTTTGGTTGCTGGAATTTGTTGCTTGTCCAAATTGGTTGTTCGCTTGAATTGCTCGCTTGATTGATCGCTTGAACCGCTTGCCTTGTCATGTCCGCATAACGGAGCTTGCCTTGTCGTGTCCGCCTAACGGAGCTTGCCTTGTCGTGTCCGCCTAACGAAGTTTGCCTTGTTGTGTCCGCCTAACGAAGTTTGCCTTGTCGTGTCCGCCTAATAGAGCTTGTCTTGTCGTGTCCGCCTAATGGAGCTTGCATCCACATCTGTTTGTTGGTAACCTCATGACGTGTACCGCCTTGAGTTTGACGGGGGGGGGGGGTGTTGAAATTTATTAGGTTTATTTAGGAAATTAATTAGAGATTTGATTTGATTTTGTAGTAGGGTATTTTTGGCATTTACGCATTAGGGTTTCTTAGGTTTATTGCTCTATAAATAGAGCTTGTAATTTAGTTTAAGAATATGTTATTCACAATGTAGTCTCTTAGGGTTTTGTAGCCGTTTCGGCATTCTTAGTTTGTTTAATAATATTCTTATTATTTTGTTAGTCTTGTTCGTTGCGCACTCTGATATTCAACGTGTTGTTTGTCATTTTAAATAATCAACTGCAAGTCATCTTGGGTTATTTATATTTGAGAGTTTTTAATTTAAACATATGGTTCAAAATATCAGATGTTTTGAGTCCGGGTTAGAATTACAAGTGAGGAAGGGCCTTTCACAAATGTCAAAAATGTCAGATAATAATTACAAAATTACTAACTAAAATATCATAATAACATATCCAATATTGATAAGGCTGTGTTTGAAAGTACTTTAAAGATGACTGAAAGCGGTTTTAATGAAAGTGCTTTTAGAACCAATCTTTAGTAAAAATACAAATGAATTCTGGAAAAGAACTTGAGATGCTTCCTGTAAGAACTACATAATTGGTGCTTTTTTTCATAATGCACTTCAAGTGTTTTTAGAACTCCAAAATATTTTCACCACAAGTGTTTTTTTAGTCATTATAAAACACTTTTTAAACATGCACTATATTATATATTCACAATAATTATAATTATCTTTGATGAGTTTTTATATTTTGAAACCGTTGAATGATAACCTTGTAATCTATACTATTAAGTTTAACAGAGAGAATCAATAAATAAATTTAAACACTAATACTTAAATATATAAGAGGTAAGGTAGAGGATAAGCAACAAAATTTTACATAGAATAAGATAGAGTTTACAAATCCTATTGCTGCTGAATTAATTTGAATTTTGCTATAACAATATATATGAAATTTCAAAAAATGGGAAGAAGAATATCTTTGTAGACTTGGAGTCCTGCTTCCGAGTTGGACATTGAAAGAAGCAAGTGGTCATTTATCAGAGTGGTGGAAAGGTGTTGAGCATTTGCATAACGGCGTGAGTTCAAACCTCATCGGTAGCTAATCTAGCATCTAATCTCACAAAATCTATTTTTTGACAAAAAAAAAAAAAAAGTTGGACATCGAAAGAGAGAGAATTAAAAAAATAAAAAACAAAAGTGAAAACTGTTGATTTTATGTCATATAAATGAGAAATTATATTCACACACCTCAAATTACTTCTTCCCACACCATTTTAATTTTTTAATATTTTTCTATCAAGTGTTAGTGGTGTGTAGAATATTAAAAAAATAAAAGGGTGTGGGGAAAGTAATTTTGGGTGTGTGGATATAATCTCTCATGATATTAGAGTTACTGGTGGGATGTAAATCAATAGACCTGAAAGTTGGAAGTTAGTCTGAAATAGAAAAGAATAGGTTTGAATTTATTGTATTGCAGACCGATAAGAGGAAGAGGAGGGTTGTGAATGAAAGAGATGTAACTAATACGAGGAGGATTGTCTTCTAGAATTTTTCTCGTGAAATGAATTACACAAACTCGTTTTCTCCTTTTGTACAATTATATATTTTTGGCTTTTGATTTTCCTTTGAGCCAATTAATTGAAAAGTCAGAAATAAATAAGAATGTACAAGTGAAAAATATAAGTTTATAAAACTTAGTTCCTGTTCATAAAATTTGAGAGTGAAGGGATGCTTTTAAAAATCACCTCAACCTCCATTTAAGAAACATAAGCAAAGCTTCATTTGCTGGTATCCCGGCCTTAACGAAAACTGCTTACTTGACTTTTCAATACTAGGAGGCACCTGTAATCACAAGTTGAAATATACCAAACTGACTTATTAAAAAGAGTTTTTAGCAAAAACGATTCCTGAGATTGACATGATTTTTTACTTTGGTTCTTGAGATTTAAATCAATAGAACTGATCTCTGAATTTGTCAATCATCAATTATTTTAGTCTTTCCACAAAAAAATTTCATTAAATAAGAAAGAAAAAAATTAACAAAAACCCCTCAATTTGGATACCGTTGACAAACATCCTCCAAATAGACTGGCGGGACAAGCACTGCTACTTAGAAAGTACATCATTTTGGATCTAGGCACAAGTGGACACCAATCAAAACTTTCGTATCAATGCAGATGCAAAAGCCAAAATGTATGAAACCATAAACTAAAACAAATTCTTAGCCAGATGCACAAGTTCTACTTGACGTATGTAACGCATACATACGACCTAAACATCATAATCAATAGCCAGCTTCCACCATTTGGCACACTATCCAAGTAAAAAAGATCCTAAGATATGAGTTCTGTCGTGTTAATCATTAACTTTAATTTCCCTTAAGAATGTATAGAAATTAAAAACAATAGGATTTAGACAAGTCTATGGTGTCCATAAAGAAACTTACTGCAGTTTGATTGGTTAAATTATCAGTTACCAGATTCTTCAGACAATTAGGTATCTCTTCAAGATGGATAACTCCCTAGCAAGAAAATTTTACAGGGACGAGTTCATATCATCTGGTATATATCATAGCATCCACACGCAGGGTATGGGCTACAACTCCATGGTAGAGTTATTACCTTAGGGAGGGCTGATAAGGATCCTCGAACTCACCCAACTTGGAAGGATAGGCCTCCCGGGGACAACAAATGTTGAACGTGATTGAATGTTATGTGCCTCTTATGATCTACATCTAAGATTGGGAGTAGATCACTAGAATGCACAAGCGAAATACTCGACAGCATTCCCTTTTTACAGGGACAAAATCTTCCCCTGAGTTCATATCAACTTGTAAATTGCCAACCTTATTCTTCAGACTACAGATACATAGAACCTTATCAACATCTCCACTACCAATAAAGTAAATTGAATACCGTGCAAGTTTTTTTTTCAGTTACATGTGTTGAGAGTTGTCCCACATCGGTGAGGGACAAAGTTTGCTATGTGCTTATATGATTTTGGGTTACTCCTCATATTGCCAATTGGTTTTATGGTGGAACCTCAATTTCATCATGGTATCAGAGCGGGTTGTCCTCGTGTGAAGCCAAACGGCCACACGCGCTCTACGTCACCCAGTTGTTGTCCACGTGTAGGCTTGAAAATCTGCCACACGTGCGGGGGCATGTTGAGAGTTGTCCCACATATGTTGTAAAACGTGAGTCAATATTCACGGAAAGAAAAAAAAGGAATGTAAATAGGGTAAATATTGGGAGTCCTTTACTAGGTAGGATATTGTATATACCCTTTATTATTTGTTTCCTTATAGATCAAGGATTGTATATGTATATATTTCAAAAGAAGTAATACAAGAATTATTCCCGTAAAATTCTTTTTGGCATCTGAGCCTTGTTGCCGTAACCCTAATCGTAAAAAGTTTTCCGCTGCTACTTTTTCTGCAAGAGTCGTATCTGCTCTTGCCGTGGACAGTCGTGAAAGTTTCAGGGGCTGTTTTTTGCCTCTCGTTGTGTTGTGCCAAATTCTTTTGCTGCTGCCGTGACTTTCATTCTTGTTTGTAAGTCAAGATGGCGAATAAAGGAGATGATTCAATCTTCAAGTTGGAAGGTGGTTCTCACAAACCAACCAACAATACGGTATTGAGTCCCGTTGTTATTCAGAATGATGCATCTGCTGTACCGAGCACTGTGAAGTTGAATGGATCAAATTATCTTCTTTGGTCCAAAGTATTGGAGATGCATATTGCTGGACATGGTAGAAAGGGCTTTGTGACAGGGAATACCAAGGAACCTGCTGAGGATAGTGCTGAATATGAGACGTGGGAGACAGGGAATGCAATAGTAAAATGGTGGTTGATTAATTCCATGGAACCTGCTATCATGGGATTTTTTATTCACCTGCGTACTGCTAAAGAAGTTTGGGAGGAGGTGGCTCGGACCTATTATGATGGTTCAGATATCTCTCAAATTTATGAATTGAAGGTTAAGTCATTCAGGCTTCGTCAAGAAGGTCGGTCGGTTGGTGTGTATTATGCTGACCTCAAGTCCGTTTGGCAGGAGCTAGATCAACGGAGACCAATTAAGATGGAGTGTGATGCTGATCTCAAGACACTTCGAGAAGAAATTCAAATTGATCGTGTGTATGTTTTTTTGGCGGGTTTGGATGACATCTTTGATAAAGTACGCAGTGATATTCTACGTACTCAACCGTTACCATCTGTCGAGGAAGTGTTTTCTGTTGTTAGGCGTGAAGCACAACGACATGCCGCTATGATGGGTGGGAGTAACAACCAAGGGGGGTTGCCGTCCATGGCCATGGTCTCTCGGCCACCTGCAACTTCTCATCCTAATAATTCTTCTAATTAGTCTTTTAATTCTCGTTCCTTTACCCGAGAAAACAAAGATGATTTGAAGTGTACTTTCTGTGGTCAAAACCGCCATACTGAATATACATGTTTTACCAAGCATGGGGTACCTGATTGGTTTCCAGAATTTAAGAAAAAATTGTGTGCCAAGGAACGTGGAGCAGCTGGGTCTAATGGAGGTCGTGCCTCCCTTGCCGCAGCAACACCAACATCCCAGGAGGCCGGGGCTAGCTCAGGTGATCCTAGTCAAACTTTGTTGACTCGTGCTACTCCTGATGATTCGTCCTCCAACACAGGTACTATGGGACGTGTCCTCTTAGTCTCCGAAAGTGAGCAACATACAGGTTGGATTCTTGATTCTGGTGCAACCGATCATATGACATATGATAAAAATATGTTTCAATATATGACAATGTCTCACAGGAAAAGCATAACAACTGCCAATGGGCCTCTTGTACCCGTGTATGGCGCCGGCACTGTGCAACTTTCCCCATCTCTCCCGTTACATCGTTGCTTATTTGTTCCGTCTTTATCCCATCATTTATTATCAATACCACAAGTTATTGAACAATTGGATTGTGTTGTTCTAATGTATCCGTCCTTTTGTCTACTTCAGGATATTTAGACCAAGGAGATAATTGGGCGTGGCACTAAGAGAGAGGGGTTGTACTATGTGGATGACGTCGTTCCAGGCAGGGCTAATGCGGTTTGAACATCACATACTAGTAATTTGCAAGAAGTATGGTTATTGCATCGTCGGTTAGGGCATGCATCTTTTGGCTATTTACGGCGTATGTTGCCTAGTCTATTTAGTAGAATAAATGAATCAGACTTACATTGTGAAGTATGTATTCTTGCTAAAAGCCATCGTGCTTCGTTTCCTCCTAGTATGAATAAAAGGTCTTTGCCATTTGAACTTGTGCACTCTGATGTTTGGGGGCCTTCTCCAGTTGTTGTTTCTTCTGGATTAAAATGGTTTGTTACATTTGTTGATGATTGCACTCGAATGACTTGGTTGTATGTGCTGAAAAATAAAAGTGATGTTGGGATGGTCTTTCGTTCTTTCTCTCATCTTATTCGGACACAATATTCATCTGTGATTAAAGTACTACGTTCTGACAATGGTGGTGAGTACCTTAATTTTGAGTTGTCAGAGTTCCTTCGTGATCACGGCATCCTCCATGAAACGACTTGTCCTTATACCCCGCAACAAAATGGGGTTGCTGAACGGAAAAACCGCCACATCTTAGAAAGAGCATGTGCTCTTATGCTTGGAGCTTCTGTTCCTAAGGTTTTTTGGCCTGAAGCTATCACTTATGTTGTATATGTGATTAACCATATGCCATCTCGGGTTCTGGAATTTCAAACACCTTTTCAAGTCTTCACTCAACATGCTCCAGTAGTGTCGACTCATACTCTCACTCCTCGAGTATTTGGGTGTGTAGCTTATGTGCATATTCAGAAAATTCATCGTACAAAGTTGGATCCGTGTGCCCTACGCTGTGTGTTTGTGGGTTTCTCCCCTAACCAAAAAGGCTATAAATGTTATCACCCTGAGACTCGGCATATGTATGTAACCATGGATGTGACTTTTTCGGAATTGGAGTCTTTTTATCCTTCCGTGCATTTATCTTCAGATCACCAGGGGGAGAACACTATTGGTGATCTGGGGTGGTTAGACACTATTTCAGATAATATTAGCATTGAATCTGTTACTGAACTGGTTTCTGCTACTAAACCAAATTATGCCGAGAGTACTGATATTGAAGTTGCAGCCGAGCATTAGGTGGTGGTTCCTACCAAGGAATCTAATATACAGGAATATGCCGAACAGCCAAGACAGAGTTCTGCAGATCACGGTATACAATTGCAACAGTCACATGCCAAGTCTACTAATGTACTTTCTCCTCTCTCTAGCTCCAAAGTGCCGCCCAATTCATCTTCTTTGAATATACCTGAGGTAAGTATTGTAGATGATTATGAAATTAATCCAAGTGATAATGTAAATGCTTATAGGTTGCCACCAAGACAAAATCGAGGTGTGCCACTTGATAGATTTTCTCCAGAAGGGAAGGTGAAGTATCCAATAGCCAACTATGTCTCATGTAGTGGCCTTGCACCGGAACGCCAAACCTTGGTGAACAATATGGAGTCAATTCAAATACCAACTCGAGTGGAGGAAGCTCTAAAGGATCCAAAGTGGGCAAAAGCAATGGATGAGGAAATGTTGGCATTACAAAAAAATGATACCTGGGAGGTGATGTGTTTACCCCAGGGGAAAATGACCGTTGGATGTCGGTGGGTGTTTACAATCAAATACAAAGCCGATGGATCGATAGACAGGTACAAAGCAAGGTTGGTAGCTAAAGGGTACACTCAAACATATGGTGTAGATTACCAAGAAACTTTCTCTCCGGTTGCCAAGATGAATACGGTACGTGTTCTGATTTCTTTAGCTGCAAATATGGACTGGCCATTAAAACAGTTTGATGTGAAAAATGCTTTTCTCCATGGAAATTTGGAGGAAGAAGTATATATGGATTTTCCTCCTGGGTATAGTGCTTATGGGAATACCGGAGTATGTCGGTTGCGTAAGTCACTTTATGGACTTAAGCAATCACCTCGTGCGTGGTTTGACAGGTTTACCCAAGTTATGAAAAAACATGGGTATCGTCAGAGTCATTCTGATCACACATTGTTTGTTAAACGGAGACAAGGTAAAGTGACAGCCTTGATTATCTATGTAGATGACATGATTATTACTGGAGATGATCATGATGAGATTTTAAGGTTGCAGAATAATCTGGCAACATAGTTCGAAATGAAAAACCTAGGAGACTTGAAGTATTTCCTTGGGGTTGAAGTTGCTCGATCTTCAAAAGGTATTTTCTTGTCTCAACGTAAGTATGTTCTGGATTTATTAAAAGAAATTGGTATGCTAGGGTGTAAGCCGGTAGACACTCCGATTGTTGAAAAGCATCATTTATGTTTGGATCCAAATCAGAAACCAGTTGATAAAGGGAGATATCAGAGACTTGTAGGGAGACTAATTTATTTGGCTCATACACGTCCAGATATTGCCTATGCTGTAAGTGTGGTAAGTCAGTTTATGCATTCACCGAGTGTGGATCATATGGCTGCTGTTATGCGTATCTTAGCATATTTAAAGTCTGCACCAGGTAAAGGAGTTCTATATGGGAAGCACGGGCATTTGACAATTGAGGGATTCACGGATGCTGATTGGGCAGGGAATGTCAGTGATAGAAGGTCTACTTCTGGGTATTTTACTTTCGTATGAGGGAATTTGGTTACATGGCGAAGTAAGAAACAGAAGGTAGTATCACGGTCTTCAGCAGAGGCTGAGTATAGGGGCATGGCCCACGGCATTTGTGAAATTCTTTGGCTTAGAAAACTTCTTTGGGGTCTTGGGTTCAAGCCAAAGGAGACCATGAAGCTATATTGTGATAACAAGTCAGCAAGAGATATAGCTGATAATCCAGTGTAGCATGATAGAACAAAACATGTGGAGGTTGATCGACATTTCATTAAAGAGAAGCTCGAGAAGAAGATTGTGTCTATACCGTTTGTGAATTCGGAGGAGCAACTTGCAAATGTTCTTACTCATGTCGTATGTAGTCGTAAGTTTGATGACTCACTTATCAAGTTGGGGCATGTGTGACATCTATGCACCAACTTGAGGGGGAGTGTAAAACGTGAGTCAATATTCACGGAAAGAAAAAAAAGGAATGTAAATAGGGTAAATATTGGGAGTCCTTTACTAGGTAGGATATTGTATATACCCTTTATTATTTGTTTCCTTATAGATCAAGGATTGTATATGTATATATTTCAAAAGAAGTAATACAAGAATTATTCCCGTAAAATTCTTTTTATGTATGTGAGGGACAATGTTTGTTATGTGCTTATATGATCTTGGGCTACTCCTCATGTTACCAATTAGTTTTATGGTGGAACCTCAATTTCATCAACATGGAGGCAAAGCCAACGAACTAAACAACAATCAACCTAGACCGGGACTTGCCAATCTTATCAGTTACCATGCAAGTTTGTAATCTTATGTTTCCTAGTCAACCAGACTATTCATCAGACGTCATGCATCGCCATCATTTGAGGGTGATAAGCAAAATATTCCAAAGATTAAATGATTTCAATGTAAATAATTATTTGGTAAGTTCACGTTTTTAGCAATCCATGTGCCATCATATAATGCATACCAAGTGAGGGGAATTATATTTTGATCTTGCTAATAAATATTAACCTAATTATTTCTCTTATGAGATTTAGCAATCCATGCGCCATCATATAATGCATACCAAGTGAGGGGAATTCTATATGTCACACGATTGCAATCAATTCAGCTCTCTATGATTATATGATTGCGCCATCGTATACAATTTTTTCAGAATCACAATTTGCATCCTTGGAATTGCATACATGATATATATAAGGGTGATAAGCAAAATATTCCCAAGATTAAATGATTTCAATGTAAATAATTATTTGGTAAGTTCACGTTTTTATATATTCATATTGAACTAATCTTATGGTTTTAAGTTCTCACTAAATCAGTGTAGTGACATATACACAATCTCCACTTTAAGGCTTTTAAAGGTGAAACGATAGCCATTTTATTACAAGTGATACGAACATCAAAGAGGACATTTTGGATAAAATTAAAGAGGTCTTCAATCCAAACACTTCAAGATAACACAAGGAATACCACCCTTAAGTAATGGTGATGCTCATCACCCTATTTATTTTTGTTGAATGGATTTAAATTTTACGATATGTGTAGTGGATAGATACAAATCTCAAAATATAAACTTATCTAATGCTAATAAGTAGGGTGGTGAGCATTGCCACCATTTTGAGGGTGGTGAGCATTACCACCACTTGATGGTGGTGAGCAAGAATGCACCCCTTAATCTTTGGCACTTAATTGTGAGTGATGTTTGGGATAGGATTAACAATCAAAGATATTAAACGATCTTTGGTGACCCCAATTGAAGTTCCAATACCGTCTCCATGTTGGAAAATAGAGTGAGCAGTCCGAGCCATATTCAGTGACATTTTTACAATTGATTTTGGTATGGCAGTTTTTGAACTCTCCTCATTAATCTTCGTCCACGAATAGCAGATCAATTCGTTTATGCAGTCCTGAGCTTCTTCTTCAGATATGCCTCTTTCTTCCATGCAGCACTCGACAGATTTTGCCATATCACCTCTCTCACTCTCAGCCTTAGTTAATTCCAGAAAAAAATAATTAGAATCTACTGTCAGTTTGATAACTATTTCATTTTTTTGTTTTTATTAAAAAAAATTAGAAATAAAATGATTATCAAACTACCCTTGTATAGCTGATGTATATAACACGTATATATATTTTACCTTGGAAGTGGCCAAATCATCGCTAAGTCTAGTGATAAGAGATGACCAATATATTATTTGAGAGCCATGCTTAATCGAGTCATCAAGTGAGTTTTTTGTTATGATGTTGCATCCTGGCAACAATAAATAAGCATGGAGAGCTGCTCCAGGACCACCCACCGAAGTCCATGCATTCTTTAAGTACTCTTCTAGGGTTGGTGTGTATTTATAGTAAAACCATCGTGCCTCTACCAGATATGATTTACAAAGATTTACCCACTGCAAGCGCAAGCGCACACACACAATAGTAAATAAATCATAAAATAAAAAATTGGGAGAAATAGACTAACAGACCATTTTTGTAATTTGCATACTAATTTATTATGGCCTTTGACAAAAAAAAAAATACTAATTTACTATGGCCAATTATAACCCTAGTTATCCTACACGCTCTAGTCATGTATTTTTGTCTAGTTAACAACAAAGATCTACAAGTCTAACATTGTTAGTGACGACCTCGATCGAGTACAAATAGAATGTTTTTAAAACAACTTAGCTATCATCTCTGTTACTAGTTACCTCTTTCTTAATGTAAGGAAGAACACTTAAACCATTGTTTTTAAATACGTTATGAGTTACTTCATTCCCAAAGTTGAGCATGGCTGTGTAAATTGGCTTCATGTACTCCGGAAGCTTCTCCATGGCCTCCATATTCCACCTGCATTAAACAAGCAAAAACGAAATCACAAAGCAACAAAAAAAACAAAATCACACTTTATATATATATAATTGCTTCTATTAAGTACTTTTGTTACCAAGATAAATTACATTTTAGTACTTGAATTAACTACTTACCTATATACTGCATGTGTATAGAGCTCAAGTTCATCCAAAAATCCATAAACATCGTACATGTCATCAATTACTGTTAGTATGCAAACGAATTTGGTGAGGCGAATCCTCCAATTCGAGAATGGAGAATTATATATACGAAGGGTTATGAGTCGCCCACATCATATTTCCATAAGTAAATCCCTCAATTATACATGGGAGCAAGTTGCTCTGTATAAATTCTCAAGGAAAATATGTCATGAAGTGTAGAAAATCCCTGAAGGATTCAAATTACTTGAAGTAAGCTCCGGAAGGGTAAAACATAAAATATGTACTCAATACCAATGGATGGTATAAATTGCCTTAGTGAGTACTATCATTATGATATTGTTGTAACATACTAAAATCTCTTGCAAGAGTCAATGACATTAAATTAGAACTCCTGAAGAGTTGATGATATTAAATTGAAACTCCTGAAGAGTCTAGAAAGAATATAAAGTGTTGAGAGAAATACTGTCTCGAACTGCAGATCGAACAATATACCAGCACGAATCTTATCCATGATATTTATGATATTAAAGAACCATATGGATTGAAGATTATGAGTTAAATATTCAAATGATGTCGACACTAAGAAGGATCATTTATCTTCATGAGGGTAAAGATAAATTGATATTTGGTCCAGAAGTACCACATCTTAGTGAAGTATATGTTTTATTGTATTTAACACAATACATTGAATGAAATAAAGCTTATCTATTAATATCTCCGAGAAATTACAGATATGTGCATACACATGAGTTAAAACAAACAAATAGGATGAAGCCTTCACAAAGGTTGCTCATGTGAAGCCCCAGTGCTCGGCAGTACCCTAGAAAGATGAAACACTGGAGATTGATCATGTGGCACCCTAGTACTTGGCAAAACACCAGAAGGGGAATGCATCAGTTGCTTTCAAAATCTAACAACGAACCTCTGGTGATCACTTTGAATCCGACTTTCGGATTCCTGCAGCTGGTCGAGCTTTCTTTTCATGCTCGTCTAGTAATTATTTGCAAGCACGTGTAACACTATATTCTCGTGCTTGAGCCATCTGATCTCTTGTTTAAGACTTGCCACCTCAGCCATCAATGATTCAACTTGGCGAGTTTGAGCAAGTAGGTGTTGGCCCATATTGGATACAGAGCCTGCACATTGAACACTGAGAGCCAAGAAGTCTTGAACAACCGACTCATCAGACCGTTATGAAAGGATTCTGTTATCATTTGGAGTGAGAAGATTCCTAGCTACCACAGTAGCGGTTATGTTATTCTTCATCACAGAGTCCCCAACTGTAAGATGACCATTAGAAGATAAGAAGGACATGCGCCATATATTATCCTGACGATGCTCGTCTGTGTCACTCCTAAGACTCAAATATAAGCAAATGTTAGATGGGCAAGCCATTTTCAGAAATGATGAAGGAAAATGAGGTCAAATAAAATCTCAGAAATGCAAGAAAGGGAAAATTTCTACAAGCAGCAACTTTTTGAGCATACTCTTGAACACAATTGATGTCTCTATAAAAGAAGAGGCAACATAGCCACTTGTTCAGAGATCGAAGATGCACCGATCTCCGAATTTCAAAAGCCAGATTTTCCTGAATAAAGTTTGTTGGCATTTTTCAGACACAATCTCAGCTTTTTCGGATATCGCGTGCAACTTTGTCGAAGATCTTTGACAAAGTTGAAAACGCGTAAATCTTATTGTTCTAATTACACCACAGTTGCTGACAAGAGTAAAGGCACAACACCACTACTTGCTATTGAAAAATCTCTATATATGTCGACCTCTGTTCTCCATAACAAGGCAGACCTGCAAGAATACCTAACTCTTCCTCATCTCCGAGAATGCATCTTCAACAAAGAATCTCGAAATACTTCGTTTTCTTCCTCTCCGAGAATACCTCTTCAAAATAAGCCACACCAGAATAAGAGTATCTCATATCATCAGGGTCGAAAGCAAGAGTATCTCATACCATGCTTTCTCCCTGTCCTTTCCTTTGTCTTTGTTCTTACCTGCAAAGACAAGGATAAAGAAAGCAATATGTTGGAACCTCCAATCAAACTTCCGGTAAGGAACCGACTGCCTGGAACCTTTCCTGATTGCTTACCTAGCATAGCTCTCGAGTAGCCATCTTCAACTGTTGTTGGAGCTGGGTCTCCAGTCACCAAAAAGTGATGAACCATCCAAATGCAAGGGTTGCATTCCACTCCTACATCAGGGGACAAATACTACAAGAGAATATGCCAAACATGCATGGGGGGGAAACCAGGGAAAATACCACTTATGCAAGGGGAACAGATAAGGCAAGTAAAAATGATACATTGAAGCATGTGGAGACAAGCGCAACAAACACGTGCTGATTCATCCCCGATAAAGTCGAAGATCACTTGCCACGTAAAGCTCTTCATGGTTCAATTTCATTCAAGATCAAGCCTCGATGGCCCTTGAAGAAATCACAAGTCCGATTCAAGATTAAGTGTCCACCACCCTTAAATCAAATTCAACTCCAGATAAATGAAGTAAATTCAGACTTTTGGAGGAAATCAGAAGACCCTCCAGCCCAGTTCAAGAACAAGCCTGTGGAAAGTTAACAACAAGTAAAGCACATCTTTCAACAACTCATCTCACTAAGAAACTGAAGAAGAATGGTCAACGATCAGCCTAAATGATTTGAAATCAGGGGGAGATACTCATCGGGGGGAACATCCAAAACAGATCAAAATTTTAACGAGTCAATCAAAGACTTGTGGCCATCCAAGGGGGAGTGTTGTAGAACAGTGGATGTCCACTCAAATAATTAAATAATGGGCAAGTTTCCCTTCCACTGTATGCCGAAACTTGCTTCACATGACTCCTATTTTCTATATAAAATACAAACTCCCCACAACATCAAAAATAAGGAAAGACACGGAAGAGGAAGAGGAAGAGGAAGAGAGGAAGAGGAGATGAGATAATAGAGAGAGTTATTTTTGTACTCCTATTATTCTAAATCATAATGAAAGCACCACTGCTGCCCCAATGACGTACTCCAGTCATACTGACTGTAGAGGAACCTCGTAAATTTTGTGTCTTGTTTCATTTATTCCACTGCACACACCGTTGATTTTACAACATTACAGAGAATAAGAGAGATTTTACAAATCCTATAGTTGTTGAATTAAATTGAATTTTGGTAAAATATGGAATTTCAAAAATATGCGAAGAAGAATAGTTTGCAGGCTTTGAGTCCTGCTTCTAGATTGCAATCAAAGTATAATTTTTCAAATTAATACGTGTACTTTTACTGTTAAGGTTTGTTTTCTATCTATCAAATGATAAAGATTAACTTTATGTCAATAGTGAGACAAATAATACTTAAGCAGTGGGCACTGGCTGTCTATTTTCGTGTCATCATACGTTAGACCAAGAAACTAAATTAAATTGCTAACCAATCGGTTAAATATGTTTCTTTCAAATCGGTCCAAATCAGTCACATATATTTGGTGATTGAATCCAATTGTAGCTAGAAGAGACATCGGTTTAGAAAAGTCAGGTATCGTGGTCCCATCGGATTATAAAGTGAAAATAGTAAGAGAAACAATGAGATGGTTTTTTTTTAAAGGAAAACTAATGAAAAGGGTTTGAAAACTTTGAGTTTTAATGATAAGAACAAAATAAAGGGTAAAATAAATAGTACTAGGTTTGACTTTTTAGTGTAAAAATGTGGTTTTTCGTTAAAGTGAATAGTACCGCAGACTTTTCATTAAAACTCCCTATTTTTAAAGTGAGATTTATTAAGGACATTTTGTCACCTCACAGTTTAACGTCAATTTTTATGTTAATATTAAAAAATATTATGCAAAAAATATGAGAAAACAGAAAGTCTACGAAGAGTCGCACTTTAAAAGAATTCTCTTAACATTCTAGTATTAAAATGAGAGGCGAACAAAAGTGGCTAAGAATCTTAATTTGACAAAGGTGGAAAAAATGGAGAATTCGCATGACATAGTCCTTTAAATCAGGAATAAAAATAAGGGTGAACGGTTGATTTAGTTCCTGAATTATCATCAGGCCATAGAAGGAACGAGGGGAATCATGTCATCTGGCCATCAGGCCATCAGGCCATCTCTGTCATCAGGCTTCTAGAAGGCAGGAGAAGGAACGAGGGGAATCATGTCATCAGGCCATCTCTAATAGAGGGGGTTAAAGGTTCAAAAGCCAAAAAAATAGTTTGATTTGTTCAAAAATTCATCTCCAACTGATGATTATGTTATAATTCTATGGAGCCCACTGGGCTATTATTTGGCCAAAAGGGGCATTGGACTAGCCAAATGTAGCCCCCCCTTAGCCATTTTTTGAGGTCAGCTTCTCAATGGAAATAATTGTTTCAAATTAAACAGCTAGATTTGAAAACATCCAACATTAATTTAACTAAATTAACCAATAAATTTAAAGTATAAACTTAAAACTCATAAATTATTGAAGGGGCTATGTACCTTTAGTTAGAGATGGTATATGAGTATGGCCTGACACTGTTTTGAAAATAATTTTTTGCAGGGCTATAATTTTGGACGGGGCTATGTTTAGCCCTTTCGGTTGGAGATAGCCTCAGGTGGCAAGAACTGGAGAAAAATAAAATGCGAGGAAAATGAGGAAAGCTTAAGGGCACAGGGAATCCTCCTCCTTGTCAAGGTGCTTTCTTTGAGCAATTGGGTATTTGCGGATGTGGTGAGTTTAGTTTAATTTTGATGAATAGATTGTGGTTGCACGTCGGTTAGTGAATCTCTTAGTTTGTACTCTATGCCCTCCAATGATAGTTTGAAATTTGAATGTTTGACACTTTTTTACTTGGAATTAGTTTAATGGATGTTTATTGAAGTCTTAGTTTGGTTTTGTATTGGCATTGCTCACCAGGATTAATCTGCATTTCCAGGTTCATACTATACTTTGGTTAGACTTTGGAGATTGAGTTTGTTTAGGATTGGAAGGCTGATACTATGTGCGCACAGGCTTATGGGATTCTACTATAGGTGTTTATATTCTATTGAACTTACCTGTATGATTGGAATTCATATCATGCATTGCCATAATGGAAGGCATGAATCGGAGAATTACAAATGGCTTGATGCCGTCTGAAGGTACGTAGGCAGCCTAACACAAAGGTTAGATGCAACCATAAAGTAAACTATATGTTACTACACTATTGGACCTTGAGTTGTGTTTTGTCCTTGTTTTGGAGGCGAGGCATAATGGATGTACAGGTACATGGTGTCGTCACGTGTCGATCTTGGACTTATCTCGAGATCAAGACGTGACACAACTGGTCACAATCAAAACTTTCATCTCAATGTAGAAGGGATTAGTAGCCAAAATGTTTGAAACATAAACAAATTATTATCCAGATGCACAAGTTCTACTTGACGTATGTCACGCACACATACAACTTAAACATCATAATAGCCAGCTTCCACCATTTGACACATTCAAGACCCCTAAGATATGAATTATGTCGT
Source organism: Malus fusca (assembly GCA_035220775.1). NCBI lineage: Eukaryota > Viridiplantae > Streptophyta > Magnoliopsida > Rosales > Rosaceae > Malus > Malus fusca. The sequence continues at coordinate 7,253,655 of CM069075.1, forward strand.
GTTAATCATTAACTCCAATCTCCCTTAAGAATGTACAGAAATTAAAACAAAACGGATATAGACAAGTCTCTGGTGTCCATAAAGAAGCTTACTGAAATTTGATTGGTTAAATTATCAGTTACAAGATTCTTCAGACAATATGGTATCTCTTCAAGATGGATAACTCCTTAGCAAGAAAATTTTACAGGGACGAGTTCAATATCATCTGGTATCATAGCATCTACACGCAGGGTATGTGCTACAACTCCATGGTAGAGTTACCTTAGGGAGAGCTGATAAGGATCCCCGATCTCACCCAACTTGGAGAGATGAAACTCCAGGGGACAACAATTATGTAAGGTGATTGAATGTTATGCGTCTCTTATGATTCCACATCTAAGATTGGGACTAGATCACTCGAATGCATAAACGAAATACTTGACAGCATTCCCTTTTTACAGGGACAAATTCTTCCCCCGAGTTCTTATCAACTGGATGAATTGCCAACCTGATTCTTACATAGAAGTATAGAACCCTACATATCCACCACCAATGAAACAAATTGAACACCGTGCAAGTCTCTTTTCCAGTTACATGGAGGCAAAACCGACAAACTAAACAACAATCATCCTAGACCGGGCCAGTCTTATCAGTTAACGTGCAAGTTTGTAATATTATGTTTCCCAATCAACAAATCAAAATGAATTCAATTCCAGTTAAGGTAAACGGCAAAAAATAGAGCTACAATGCCATAAACAAAATTACTTAATATTATATGAAAATGATCTCCATGTGACACATGTATATAGCAAAACATTAGTCTTTACCAAAATTTGAGAACCTCCATGGATCAAGCAGAAGAGGTTCTATCTAAGAAAACCTAGACCACTAAGTTTCGACTCACAATATTAACATAAAATCCAGGAAAAACCATGAACTAGCTCCAAGCTAACCTCTAATCCTTCGAAGACTTTATCAAATCCAATACAAGTTTAGTCTGTTCCTGCATCAAATCAAGCTTCTTGACAGACAAATCCATTTCAATGAGCTGGAACGCCCTCCACCTCTCCTCCAACTCTTTAGCCTTGGAACTCCCAATCAAAGAAGACATCTTCTCAATCACAAGTCTCGTTAAATCCGACCTCGGTGCACAATTACCTGCCCTAAAAAAACCATTCAGGCATGGATACCTAGACCAAAAGTCATCTGGGTCGGCCTTAACTCCTCAATTACCCACATTCTTCTGTACCTCTTTCTTCACAGTCACTTCTGAAACCGGCAAGGTCAGAACCGTATCATTGTTAACCTTATTATTCTTCCTCGGAGGCTTCATCTTACCACCATTCGCATTGCTATCAATCCCGTTACCCTCAGAACCCCAAATATTCTTCCACAGATCAAGGCACTTGAGCTCATGAGGCTTGGAAAACACCGGGTCCTCCCCATCCTCGCCGGCCTGGTACTTCTTCTTCAACCTCCTGATCTTATTAGTCAATTTCTCAACCAATTGGTTCGTGCTCAAATCGACCTGCAAATCCTTCTTGATGAAATTGAGGAATGGGGCCACATTCGAATTCGCCGCCACACCTTTCTTGCTTTCGAACTCTACAATGCCCTTCAGGATCGTAATCTCATCGTCTTCGCTCTAAAGCCGCTGCCCCTTCTTCAATTTCTCATCGTCGCCGCCGACCTTCTTCTTCTTGGAGTTTTTCGGGTTGGCCTCGGTCTCGGCCGGCCGCTTCGACCCGAAATTGGGCGCAGCCGCCGGCTTCGCCGAAGCAGCCTTCTTGCTGGGAACAACGGCGTCGTTCGCTGGCTTGGAGACGATCGGCTTGACGGTGAAGTCGGAAGCTGACGGCGAGTTGTTATCGGACTCTGTCTCCGATCCGGATCCGGAATCGTCGTCGGAGTCAGAGCTCGATTGGGGATTTGACTTCGGAACAGCTGCAGAGGGCCTTCCTTCCTCTTCTTCCTCCTCATCCTCTTCCTCCTCTAATTCATCATCGTTGGGATCAACATATTTTGCCTTGCTAACTTCGGCTTCAACGGCGTCGTCTTCTTCCTCCTCCTATTCGTCGACGGTTTCGTCGTCGGAGTCCTCCACCAGGGCGGGAGGCGGGTCTTCCACAAGCTTCTTCGGCGCCATCGGAGAGAAAGATAGAGTCTTGAATTTGGAAGACGTTGATTTGTAGAAGAGCGACAGTCGGATGTGACAGGCTTCAGGGGTTTATATAGTGTTCTGCAGTAGGGTTTTGACCAGAGACTTTATGACATGTCGTGAAACTATTGGTTAAAGAAGGTGGGACCCAATTACATTGGGCTACTTTCCAAGTTTGTCCTACGAGAGCGTTTTTGCCACACAGCTTATCTTTGTCTGTCACGTGACCCATCCTAACTAGATCTGGCATTCGTGTCGTGTTTTCCGTGTTCGTGTCGTTTTCGTGTCATACCCGATATCTTAACGGGTCGTGTCGTGTAACACCCGTTAAAGTAAACGGGTAAAATGACCCGACCCGAAATCGACCCGATAATATTAACAGATAATTTGACCTGATCCGTTACCCATTAAGGAAAATATATTTTAAACCAATAAATAATCAAATGAAAAACATAATACTAAATAAGTATATACATACCATATTGTCACATCCAAAATATAAAAACGCAATTTTCTTTTAAGTATATTTTCACTTACCTAAAGTCTTTAATAGTTTTTTAATTAATGTAGAAGTGTAAAAAATATAAAAACTATATATAAACGCTCGTAATGACAAACTTTACAACTTTCATGAAGAGCTTAACTTCGAAATTCACCACTATAATCATATAAATCATAGATCAAATTTTAACCGTTGATTGTTGTTTACATTTAAGCTTCATTGTTCTCATCAAATTTTGTTTTTTCAGATTTTCTTTTTTGAAAACTTGATCTATTAGAGGATGCAGGAAGATGAACGGTTTGGATCGTTGATATTATATTCAGAGTTTTATGGTTAGTGAAAATATTGCTTGATGTTTATAAAGTTTCTACAAACTATATGACATCGACTCATATTTCAATTAACCGTAAATATTGAAACGTGATATCAAAGATCTGAACCATTCATCTTCTTACATCCGCCAGATGATCATGCTTTCAAAAAAGAAAATTTAAAAAATGAAATTCAATAAGAAGAATAAAGCGTAAATGGCAATCGACGGGTAAATATAAATTTAAGGTTTATGAATTATAGTGTTGGATTTCGAAGCTAACCTCTTCATGAAAGTTGTAAAGTTTGTCACTATGAGTGATTGTATATTTTTTTTTACATTTTTTACACTTCTACAATAATTATTATTAATTTTTCCCTCAAATAAAAAACATTATTCACAAAGGTTTGGACGATTTTAAAAATCTAAACGATAATGCAAATGTAACCATTATCTACTCGTGGAGGAATAATGATGAATCACGAGTGTTTATATATTCTTTCACATTTTTCATATGTGTATGTATGTCTTCTTAGTTCTTGCCTATATAAATACTATATTAGTTTATTTTAATTTTGGACAACAACATGTTAAGTAAAATTTATCCTAGTAATGATAATAAGGAACTCTCATAATAAAAATAAATAATGACAAAAACTTTTTTTTTTAAACTTATATAGAATAATAATACAAAACTATATATTTAATATAGAATATATTGTATATATTAATATGGTTATTGTATTTTATAATAAATCTTTTAGTAATTAAACTTTAAAATTATCAAAATAATTTTTTTCTTAACGGGTCGAAACGGATTACCCACGTGTTACCTGCGTGTATACCCGTTAAGAACCCGTTATTAACGGGTTCTTAACGGGTCACCCGATAATGACCCGATAAGTTATCGTGTTGACCCAAAACCCATTATTTTCGTGTCGTTTTCGTATCGTGTCACCGTGTCGTATCAGAAATTGCCAGGTTTAATCCTAACTCTAGTTAATTTTAATTTAAATATATCATTTAATACTACGATATAATGGTATCCCTCTCCACTTATAACTAAAGGGTTTTAGGCTTGATTTTCGTCAAAAGCGAATTTAAACCATATTATTACTAGTTTATTGTAAGGCTAAACCCACATTCTCCCCTAAATGTAGATAATATTGTATGACAAAAAAAATGTATATAATATCGTATTTAAAAAAAAAAAAATTTAAAAAAATTTTAAATCATTAAAAACTAACTAAACTAAAACAAAAAACAATAATACCAACCCACCACCCCAACCCGACCACCTCAACTTGGCGTCGGCCAGCCCCCCTCTCTCTCTCAATGAGGATAAGTGGTTGGTGGCGGCGAAGTGGAATCGGTGTTTGTTGAAATTGGAGTTGTTAACTCATTTTTAAGTGCCTTGATTTTGTTTATCAGTTTGTTACTTTGTTCTTCTAGTTGTCTATGTCGTAAACTGGTATTAGAAATAAAGTTCTTTAAGTTTTCAAATCTGCGCTAAAAATAGTGGATCCCATCTATTTATCATTTTTAATTTTTTATACCTATAATATTCATTCTATTATCATTTATATTTCCCATCACGTTGTTCTCTACAGTAGTTAACTATGGTTGTGTGATAAGACACATGACACTCTAAGAATGACTGACTAGCATAGTTTAGCACGTGTAGGAAAAATGCTCCCTTAATTAACTCGAATGTCCATAACAAGAAAACCTTTTTTTATATGAATGGAAGAACTTATATGGAAGTCTATAGCGCCGAAGTGTTGTTTCGAGTTAATAAAATAAAAGTGTAAATATTCATGTCTACTTATATTAAATTTATAATCACGGAACGCCACATGATGGTGTATCCTATTTCAAGGCCAATGCTTTTAAGGAAAAAAATGTTGAGTTTAAAATGAATAAAGGAAACTAAAAGAATTTTATTATTAGTAATCAATTAGAGTATGACAAATGAATAGATGCATAAATTTTTTCTTCCTATTAAACATTTTAAAGTGTTTTTGTATAGAACTTATGATCATCAACATCTTTTTTTTTTTTTTTTTCAATTTACTAATGCCTTTTTTTTTTTTTGCCGTTAAGGACAATACCAAAAAGAGAAAGAAAAAAAAGTCTTTATTTATTTATTTGTGATTCTTCAATTTGGGATAGCGAGATTTGAATGTCTAGTCGACCAATTGCATCTTTGTGATCGACCAAACGCTCACATCTCACAACTTTCCTCCATTCTAGAGAACCTATTTTAATTTGTTATGTTAAACCCCACCCCCAAATTATTGTAAATTTCACAATTTTCCCTAAAGGTTTATTAAATTTACAATTTAGTCCCTCACTTATTACCCAATCAGGATCCCCTATCCAGATTCTTCTCCTGTCCCTATCTGCCATATGGCAGCACCCCATCCCCTTGCCCTTCTTCTCTTTTTCCCCTTCCCCGAGTCAACTCTCATTTCTCTCTTTTCAGCTCACTCTCTCAGTTTTCTCTTTCTCTCTCTCTCCCCGAGCTACCCACACCACTATCGAACCCACCACCCGACGACGACAACGCCCCTAACTCCGTCGACTGGACCCTCTTCCTCCCACATCTCTATGAAGCAAGGCGAGGCACAGAGAAACCTCGGCGACCTCCGAGACCTACGAAATCTCGACCATCTCCGGCCATTCCACGGCGATCCAAAGGTACTCTCCCTCCCCGAGCTACCCACACCACCGTCGAACCCCACTACCCGACGACGACAATGCCCCTAACTCCGTCGACTGGACCCTCTTCCTCCCTCATCTCTATGAAGCAAGGCGAGGCACAGAGAAACCCCGGCGACCCCCGAGACCTACGAAATCTCGACCATCTCCGGCCATTCCACGACGATCCAAAGGTACGAAACACTTCCCCTCACTTTACACTTCATTTTGGTACCTAAACCGTAGCCTAAGTTCGAGAAACCAACCCACGCCCTTAGGGCCGTGCAGATTTGGGTCTTCGGGCTATTGCATTTGAGCCCAATTCCCTTGAAACCCTTGAACCTAATGAACCCAGGCCATTTAGGCCGCTTAGGACCTAGGCCCTTGGGGCCATATAGAACTTGGGCTGGGCCTTTAAGGCCATCTTCAACCGAAGGATCCAGAAGGCTGAAAATAGCCCGAAAACCGTCTTCAACTTAGGGCTAGGCCAGAGGGCTTGTGGAATCTAAGAGGGGCCCCACGAAATCTGAAAGGGCCAAAAGGCTGGAGGGCTGGCTGCATGCACCCAGCCAACCAGCCAGCTCGGGGTTGGCCAGAAAAAATCATTAATCATGTCGGTTATAACCGACAGGAATGCTTAAGCTAAAATTCAAATGCAATGGCTAGCTGACGTCAGCTAGCCGTTGCATTTGAATTTTGTTTTTTTTTTACAGTTTTATTATTATTTTTTATTTACAATTTTTTTCCTATAACTTCTATTTTTCATATTTTTTTTAAATTCTATTTTTTTCCTATAACTTTTATTTTACAAAATTTGTTTCATATTTTTTTTTAAATTCCATTTTTTCCTATAACTTCTATTTCACAAAATTTGTTTCATTTTATTTTAAATTATATTTTTTTCCTATAACCTCTATTTCACAAATTTTGTTTCATATTTTTTTTTAATTCTATTTTTTTTCCTATAACTTCTATTTCACAAAATTTGTTTCATATTTTTTTTTAAATTATATTTTTTTCCTATAACTTCCTAAGCCATTATACAAGCCCTATGGCCGTTTGGCCCTCGGTTGGAGAAGGTTTTTTGGCCCTCAGTTTTTTAAATTATATTTTTTTTCCTATGGCCCTTTGGCCCTCGGTTGGAGACGGAGGCAAATATGACCATGTACTGTTCATTAAAATATTAATATCTTGGAGGGCTAAATGGCTAAAGCAAGCCCTCTGGCCAGCCCTCGGTTGAAGATGCCCTAAACCCAAGCCCATGTAAACCCAAGCCCAGTGGCGAAGCCCAAGCCCAAGCCCAATCTGACCCAACCCAGCAACCTAAGGTCGCGCGTGGACCTGTGCAGTGTCGGCGCGTGGACCTCATGTGCCGCAGAAGCCGCCACCTTGCGGTGGCGCGTGGGGTGCAGCATGACCGTACCCGAGGTCTTTTTTATGTTTTTCAACGTCCTGAATTCGTTTATGATGTCTGTTTCCTGAAATTCAATCGTTTGAGTATAGTTTTATCAAATGTACCCTTTATGTGCTTAGGTGCGAATATTAGCAACGATTCTGTCATTCCTATTTCGTACGGCTCTTCGACGACGAAGTATTTGTGAGTGGACTCCTTCTAAAATGCATGTTTTATTAGTAGAAATGCTTACATGAAAAGCATGATTTAATATTTACGTTTTACGAAACATTTTATAAGTAAATTGGATTTACATTATATGATTATCATGCTATATTGAGAGAATATTTTGGAATATCATATTTTATCGAACTTATGTTCTTTGTAGTATATATGATGGATGACTATATACTATTTATGAACATGTTTTCTTTACACTTCTTTATAGTATATATGATGGATGACTATATGTTATGAAGATGATTTTGAGATATATGTACTTATGTTTGGAAAGAGTATGTTCAATGTTTTGTGCGTATCTAGAGGTCACTGTTTTGCTTACGGGCAATGATATATATAGGCCTCCGGGTCGGGTGATGTAGGGGCCTTCGGGTCGATTGAAGATTTATATATAGGGCTTCGGGTCGGGTGATGTAGGGGCCTTCGAGTTGATTGAAAATTTATATATAGGCCTTCAGGTCGATTTGAAGATTTATATATTGGCATTCGGGTCGGGTGATGTAGGGGCTTTCGGGTCGATTATGATACCACTAGTTAGCACACTATATACGAGACATGTTTTATGAAAGGTTTTATGGCATGCTAGGGTTTTCGGAAAACCTATCACATATTATGCTATTAGTTTTCATAAAACTTTGGGGGTTAGTATGTTGATAACTGTTTTATTATATATATATATATATATATATATATATATATATATATATATCAACTTGGTCCATTCATGTTTGTTTTGCGCCCCCTCAAGACATAGGAACGAGGAATATGATTCGAGATACGAGACATTCCCCTACCAGTGATACCGTGTCATCCTCTCTGCTTGACATCTATTGTAAATGCACTTCTCTATCTTACCTTCCGCTTGTACTCTGGATTGGTTGTATGCTTTGAACATGTCATGCATTATCATTAGATTCATTGTTGGCAGTTGAATATTAATATTGTGATAGTATCTTCACGTAGGAATGAATAGTCACATCCTATTATTTTGCTACAATTTATGTAGTTTGAACGTAATTTATACGCATGAGTTACTTGTTCTCAGCATATGCATTCATTAAATGGCTTGCGTCACCTTCTGGTGTCGGCCTGCATGTGACCATTCCGATGTCCCCCGGACATCGGGATCGGGGCGTGTCATGTGAGTTGCAGTAAAATAGGATATGTTGTATATATAAAGATGGCAAAAACAGTAATGGTGTTTTTGATCTTTTGGATTAACAAGTCTTTATGTACATAACAAAATTCCCATTTGCCATTAGATCCATGGGGTGCCCTTTCATCCAGTATTCTTTCTGCAAAGACACAATCTTTGTGCAACCAACAGATTTTGAACATGAAATTCCGGTGCTTGAAAGACGGAGAAATGCTGCGAACCACCGTCTGGTTGTTGTGCTTTCGTGATTTCAATGCTGCCTAAATTCGTGTAGCACAATGAAGAATAGTGAGTACTTGACTGATACAAAGAAATTGCCACAAAAACTTGAAGGCCAATTTCATCTGCACACATGGTCTTAGCACTACTGCATTACTTGAACTCCAAGCAACCTTTAATTTGCTTCCAAACACAACCAAAGCATAAGTAATTACGCGGGAAATTTTTTTCCAAATTAAATTTTACCTACTCTATATGAAAAAACTAGGTCTCATCATCTGAACTGAAACCTTCCTCCACCCGCCGTTCTGCAATTGCTGGAAAGAGCCGTTGACGCATATCTGTAGGTGTTGGTTGACGATTTTTTGGAGTTGTTTCTGTCGCTGTTGGGACTTGACGCATAGCTGTAGGTGGTGGTTGACAATTTTCTGGAGTTGTTTCTGTTGCTGTTGGTGCCTGGGCCTCTGTAGGTGGTGCTTGACGATTTTCTGGAGTTGTTTCTGTCGTTGTTGGTGCCTGGGCCTCTTTCTTGGCATTCTTCGCCGCCCTCATTGTTGAATTTCGAACCTCTGTGCATATCTTGTTTAGAATTACCAAGAAATCACGGACAATCGCAAATAAGCGAATGCCTTCATCCCTCCCTGCGTTCCCGTGGAAGTAATCCGCTGTGCTTTTCACAAGAGCAGTTATCCTCTTTTCTTCTTCCAACAACCATGTAATATCAGATTCTGCGCGCTCCACAAAACTGACTAGTGTGCGTTGGAATTCACTATCTTCATCTCGATTCTTCATCTCAACATTTATAAAATCTCGAGTTTTGGTTAGTGATTGGCCAAGATTTGCAACTGTCGACACTAGGCTATCAGCATCTACAAGTGCCGCCTTTTTCACATCTTCAAGTTCATCGCTTAAACCCGAGACAACCTGAAGACCGAGGCTACACAAGTGCTCCTCTGATTCATCATTGACATCCTCAGCTATGTCCTCTGTACTCAAGTTTGACATGCTCCGGCTTTCTCTGGCTGTGCGAATAGCTCTTCGACCCTCAGAACGGATGATCTCTTGAACAACAAAGTGCATGAGTGTGGTTTTGCCATCAGTGCCTTTTACATCAGCAAGTTTCAAAAGCGTATCAAGCCTAAATGCCTGTGCACCACCACGGTAGGTGCCATCATTCATACGGTTTCCAGTTTTAAGAACCGCTTCTAAAAGTTTTAAGAATAGCCTGCTCTTTCTGAGTTTGTTGCAAGCAACCTGACATTTACGACGAGGAATAGTAAGATAACAGAGAAACATTGAGGTTTCTTTGACTGGCTATAATCGTTCAAGAGATATAGTGCTAGTATCTCACCTCTAAAGTTATAAAGGACTCTTTAGTGGTAGAAACGTCCTCTTGGAGGGAACACATGAACAACAGTGACTCCATGCGCTTAAAAGCAAATGGTATGTCAACCATGACTTTGAGGAACCGCTCTGCGGTACCAAGTTGAGCAATATCGCCTGTGAATAACCTAAGCTTCAATTCTTCTTCTGCGGTTGGGGCCATCTTCAGCAAGGTTTGGAGGAACTCCACAGGAAGCTCATTACCTGACTCAATAAAGGAAATAACTATGTTACTGATAAGAAATATCACATAGACTAGCCCATCGTTCTTTATAACTTATTAAACATGGTAGTTCCTGTTTTTATTCAATTCAAACATGGTATTTTTGAATTCTTAATTTCTGAGGTTCCATGTTATGTTCTTTCCTTTTAGGTTTTTATTCTTTGTAACATGATAATCGAGTTTTTATTCGATTAAACATGGTAGTTTCTATTTTGTACATGGGGACTTATTCATTCTATTTCTTCTAATATTTTGGTACTTGGAATCAAAATTGGAGAAACATAACATGGAACTTCATAGTGGCAAACGCCGAAGGATGAAGAGTTGATCACATGTAAAGAGCATACAAAATGGAATATATCCTAGAAACTTTTCTCACGATGAGAGAAACAGAGAGAGTCACCTTCTCGGAGGGCATCAGCAACTTCTTCCGTTGTCACATTCAATGCTCGTAGAAGAATTGCAAGATTTTGTGCTTTCTTTCTGTCAATAATTTGAATATACTGGACTGCAGGTTCTAAGGCTGATGATTCCTTCTTCCGATCATTTTTAGCTTTATCCACTGCGTTATAACCAAATAGCGACTCTATCTGTTCCTCATTGAATCTGTAAATAAGTTGGAAGTTAAATTGGAGTTTCTTTAAGTAATTTTGTGGATGAAAAATTTGATCCATCAAGAGAAAGTAAAGCCTTACTGGAATGATCCTGCACTGATCTCATGCCAGACCATTGACTGATCCGAATTGGCATTAACCTTATCCCAGAAAAATGGCTTTAGCTTGGTCTTTTGAGATCCCTCAGCATCCATGTCACCACTATCGCCACTGTTTGCTTTGCGATTAGGTCCTATAGGTGGACGGTTGATCTTACCGGCCAATGGTTTCGGTGGAGGTGCAACTTTTGGAGGTGGTGGGGCTTTAGGACGAGGGGGAGGAGGTGGTGGTGGACCTGGTGGTTCAGGCGGCGGAGGAGCTTGTCTTCCAGGGGGAGGTTTTAGGGGAGGAATTGACCCTCCTGCCATGGCTTCTGATGTAGTTGCATCACCCGGTGAAGATTCATTGTCTTTTTTCATGGCCATATTGTTTACAAAATTTGCGTTAGTGCCAAACTCTTTGTTACCGGAGTTTTCTAAACTAGTAGACTTCTGAGAAGAACCTGTGGCATTCAAAGATTGTGACACGCCTTAAAATGCGAAGAAAATCATCATCAATCAGTGGAAGAGATCTGAGAATTGCATACATACCAGCGGATAATGTGAGAAGAGGCCTGTCATCATTTGGTCCATTTCTTGGACCAATTTTTCGGCTTCTCCTTTTCTTAACACAGCAGAAACAGATGAGAGCAACAATGATAAGTGTTACTACTGCAATTCCAACAATAGCAATTAGTTTAATCACACCGCTGTTATCCTTTTGTGGCGTCTGTTTTTTTCGGGATGAGGGATTCTTTGCTGGTGGATTTTTGTTTTTTGGTGAGGCATTCGCATCCTTTGATGTTGGATTTTTCTTTTTCGACGAGGGATCCTTTGATGCAGGATTTGAACTAGCACGTAAAGTAGTATGAGTTTGTTTAGAAGGTGAGGGTGAAGGTGCTTGATGTCTAGGCAACTTAGCTGCAGGGCCGGGAGCTATAACTGGAGTAGACCCTGGAGCTAGAGATGGAGAAGGTCTTGGCGTTGTTAGCCTATGCGAATCGCTGGCCAAATGTCTTCTAGGAGCATCGGGCCACCCTAAAAGCCACTCTAAGTAGTTGATGAACCCATTTTTCGAGGTAGCCTTTTTTCCAGAAGCACGAAGCAGAAGCCCTTTCTTTCTTAAGCAATCAAAAAGTGTTTGTTTCACATGAGGAGGAAGAACTAAAACTGCATGGTGTATGTTGCTTTTCGTTAAGAACGTTGTTTCAGAGTCAGAGGCTGCTTCCTGTGGAATGTACAAGTTAAAATTTTTGACAGCATCTTTCGCGTCTATCAGTTCTTTCCTGCAATGAATCCATGCCTGCTCTACCTGTAGTCAAAATAATCTAGTCAAATTTATCCCGAATTAAATTCATACAACTACATATGTATCTACCAAATTACTATCCCCATTACGAAATGGCAAAATGTTCAACCTTGAAATTAGTCATAACATGGCTAAATGCATGAAAAGGAGAAATAATCAGCACAAAAAATAATTTGGAGGGTAATTCCATACCATGTCTTCGTCTATCTCCTCCGAAAGCCAATCGCCGCCATTGCCGGGAAACGTTTCTTTAGTCCTCCTCACCCCCTCCGACGCCCCTATCACCAATGCACAAAGCAGAATCACAAAAACAACCGCATAACCGTCTCTTCTCATTTCCATCCCGTCCATATATTTTCCTTCTCATTTCATCGAACTTGTCGCACGATCCTCCAATTTTCTCTCCAACCAAACAGAAACGAAACGTTTCCAAATTTAAAAAAAAAATAAAAAATACCAGCCTCCAAGCTCCACCTGCAACAATGGAGGCCGCGCGCGCTTCTGCTCCTCCTCCCAAAGTGATTAAAAATCTTCAATTTTGACGACAACCCACGTCATATTTCTCAGCTCCGAGAAGAACCCACAATTTTTTAAACCATCTCGATCGGAAAATCCGAGACGTTGAAGATTTGAACGTGGAGATATGAACATGCAAAACAACAATGCCTGAAAAATAAATTTATACTTTTTGATACGTCAGAGCATTGTTGTGTTCACGACCGCCATTGATAAATGCAATAAAAAAGTTGAATCAAAACATAGTCATGGGGGGGGGGGGGGGGCTGTAAACTAATTCGACCCCAGAAGGATTTTAGCTAATTTGGATATTTTTTTTAATAATATTTTTGCGTTTAGATTTTTGTTCGTCGGCATGTTTCTTGTTTTTCGGGGGTTTAGGAGGAGAGAGAAAGAGAATGACGCGTAATATAAGACGTGAGGAGAACAATGTGGGACGCCCATGATTGTCTTTAGACTTATTTTGGTCTTTTATCTCTTGACCTCCTTTCTGGCTTTACAATACTTGCCTTCAATCAACTTTTTGTTTTTCTTATTTTTTTTTCCTTATCTAATACTTTCCATATTTTTATCCTAAATTTAGCTTCCATGTTTTTTTTTATTAGAGCAGAGGGAAAAGTTGAACTTAAGCTCTCAAGTTAAGTGATAAATAATGTTAATCAACTGAGTTACAAATTCCTTTATTTTAATGTTGTTTAAAGAACATTTAAAGAACTCATTTTCTTAGCACTTGAGTTTGAATCCCCCCCCGGGCGGGGCGGAAGCCCTTCATTTAAATTAAGTGTTGATGTTGCTTTTCTTTCCAACTCGGAATTGGTTCGGTTGATTGTAATGACAAAAAAAACATTACGATGGTAGTCGCAGTTGTCTTTTCTTTCTGCACTACTGCTTCTCTAAAGTGCATAGAAGTTTTGGCTGTTTATATACAAATATTTGATTGTCATATGTATACATATATAACATGCAACAATGTTGCTCATCAGCTAGCAAACGATGCTTTTTAAGTTGTAGACTTGTAGAAGGGATACAGTATGGATAGAAGACGTTCCGACTTGGTTGGAGGTCTTTGTAGTATAAGATGTACCTGTACCCCTTGATTTGGGTTCAATGAAATCAATCTTTCACCCAAAAAAAACCATTATTTGTACAATTGAAGCAAGTCTTTATTCATTTTTTGTTTAGTAATAAGGGTAATTGGCATGAATGATCAGTTTGAGATATTTGGTTGCAGAAATGATCAGTGTTTATTATGTCTGTCATTATATTAGATTTAGGATCGTTATGTGGTTGTTATGTCATCGTTGAGTCATCGATATATGACTAATATGTCGTCGTTACTAGAAACTGATCAGTTCTGCAACTAAATGATCAATCATTCATGCTAATTGCCCCTTTTAACAAGTGTAATATTGCATTTAGCATACTTTCAAACATCTATCGTTTACATGTGCATGTGTGAATGATAACATTTTAAGAAGTGTAACATTGGACTAAGCATATGTCTATAAAACTAAAATCTATTTAAAATTGTATTCACTCTGGACTTGTACTTGTAGGTCTCGTTTGTTGCTTAGGATTGTATAACTCACTAAACTAAATGAATGTTAAATGGAAATATGGATATCAACTTGCATATTTGTCCAAGTGAAAGTAGACGATAGATAAATCATGCTGAAAAATTATTTCTCCTAATTAATCCCCACAAAATAGTGGGATTGAGGAACAAGTTTTCTTCATGACTTCTCTATCTTTTATCTTCGCCTAGATAAATTATGCAAATTGACATTTATATTTTTATTCAATATTCATTGGATCTAGTTGGTTATCCAAGTCAAACCAATCCAAAAACACAAACACAAACGAGCATTTAAACAAGTCGAATAGTACAGTATAAGAAGATTTGTTCATTAAACTTTCAGTCGGGGATGTAGCTCAGATGGTAGAGCGCTCGCTTAGCATGCGAGAGGTATGGGGATCGATACCCCACTTCTCCATCCTTTTTAAAGCTGTTTTTTTTCACTCTTCTTTTTATGAGAGAGGCACAAGAGGGAGAGGAAACTGAAATGGCCGCCATCTTCACGAGCTTTTCAAATATATTTACACACAAACTACTCAAAAAATCTCTCTGCACCTTCACTCTCCATCTCAAACAACAATCTCTCAGCCCACCATTCACTTCCCTGCAATGCGGAACCACCTTCAATCCCTCGCCAAAACCAAATCCTTCCCCAAAGGCCAGCAGCTCCACGCCGTCGCCGTCACCACAGGAAATCTCATCAACAAGCGGTAAAATGCCCCAATCGGAGGTGATTTTTGATGGGATTCTACTGAAAAACTCGTTCCTGTGGAATTCCTTGATCAGGGGTATGCCTGCAATTGCTGTTCGTTCAAGTCTCTGGTTTTGTACCGTGAAATGCTTAGTTTTGGACAGAAAGCGGACAATTCTACGTACCCTTTTGTTCTCAAGGCGTGCAGCAATCTGTTGGTTTTGGGAATTGGGATGAGGGTTCATGGGGAGGTTGTGGTTAGTGGGTTGGAGTCGGATATTTATGTGGGCTAATGCTCTTCTTGCAATGTACTCGAAGTTCAGGGATATGGGGTTGGCATGGCGTGTAGATGAAGCATATGCGATCATTAAGACCACGGAAGTAAAACCTAGCAGTGATACATGGGCTGCACTTGTTTCTGCTTGCAGGCTACACAAGAATGTTATGTTAAGCTGGCAGACATTGCAGCACAAAAAGTTCCGAAATGAACCCAAATGGAGTGGGGACCTACATTTGCCTTTCCAACATTTATGCTTCTGAGAAGAGATGGGATGATGTGGAAAGATTGAGAGCCAATGTGAGAAGCAAGGGAATGAAGAAACACCCGGCTACAGCTTGGTGGAGTTAGATAAGAAGGTTCACAGGTTTTTGGTTTGAGATAAGTCACACCTACTGACACGATATATTTATGCCAAGTTAAAAAACTTGAATCTGCAGCTCAAGGAAGCTGAGATACAAGCCTGACACCGCTTCAGTATTCTATGACGTTTAAAGGGAAAAGGAGAAGATGCTTTGGGATCATAGCGGAGACTTGCAATTGCTTTCGCCCTTACACAAACAGGGACAACAATCAGGATAACCAAGAATCTTCGTGTATGTAGTGATTGCCACACAGCAACAAAAATGATCTCTATGCTTATGAATTGAGAGATTATAATGTGAGATATCCGTAGGTTTCACCACTTTAGACATGGAGTTTGCTCTTGTGGGGATTATTGGTGAATGATACTGTCATAAGATTATCTGTACATTCCTTCCGTGGAAAATACAGATTCTTTTATTTAAACAGCAGACATCTCAAATTGTTTTGACATTGCCACCCTATTCCAATTTATTGGTTGCTTCACTCCCAGCTTGGCAGTTGTATCACTTAAATAGAGAAAATATTTTTCTTATCAAATTAGAGAGTAGCCCACCAAGTCCACCAGCTCCACCACTGACACTCATATCTGTTTCTTTATCCCATGGGAATGGCTCCACTACTTTGGTTGCTTCCAGAAGATCTTCAATCGAAACCTCTGGTTTCGACTGCTTCAAAGGACCTAGGTGGTGATTGTACTTCTCTGGGTCTGGACAGTAATCCTGCATAAATGAGGGATCTGATGACATATTTCACCAGGAAAGAGCATGTCCTTAAGGCACATACATAAAGATTTGCTTACCTGATCAGCGTGCATCTTTTTTACAAATATCTTGAATGTATCAAGATTCGTCTTTTGTAGTAGTTCATCAGACAAACGAAGGTATGTCACCCCGTACATCCTTAATTTTGGTTGGCCGTCTTTATTGATGCCATGACAGCATCCTTGCTATAGGCCGGTACCCATCTCTATCTTTCACGTTGTAGTATCCTGCAGTAAGCTCCGCGGCGTGATTATCAACTTCATACCACCAGTGAATTCCAGATACCTGCTTCGATAATCAAGCACAGACTCTTGGATTAAAATGGGGGTTAAGATGGTAAGTAATGCTAGTATGAGTTTGTTACAACATTAGAATATTTACTTTGGCAGCTAGCTTTAATTTACAGCCCTCAAAAACTTTGTTGGCTTCATCCAGGATCTGATCACCATGGATCAGTAATTTATTAGAGTACCAAGTCAAGAAGAACTTCCCTTTCTCAGTAACATATGTCCCGTTTGATCTGAAGAACCCTGAGGATTCAGGAGTATCATTGTATTCTCCGGCGTTAACTGGCAATGCCCATTGAGGATGACCTGCAACCGTTGCAGCCTCTTTAAACTCTGCTTGGAGATACTTGTCATAGCACTGCAATATGGAATAGGTAATGTGCTTAAAACTTAAACCTGCTTAATATTTCCAGTAAGCCATAGGATTGTCAAATTAATAAATCAGTCCCACCTGAAATTCTCCAATCCCTGGAAAAGCCCATCCTTGACTTTCCGGATAAGAGGGGTACCTGAGCTCTCCTGCAGGGCCAAGCCCTACTTCAATGTCTATAATAAGTCCGGTTTCTAGAAAATCCGACATGTTCTCTCTGAAGCTTTTCATGTAATCGCTGTATATCTGTATAACAGAACGATTAACGATGTAACCTTGATAAAATGAACGCTAGCTGATGGCATGAACATTTTACATGTTGAAATCTTGTGAACCTTACTTCCACAGCAGTTCGTCCGTCAAAGAGACGCAGGTTATCCACACCTAGAGTGAGGTATTCCGGGTTCCTGTTACCTTTGAGATTGGTATAAAAGATATCGGGGTCTGATTCTCCGATCTCAAGTACCCATTTGCCATTTGGGAATGGGGATTGTTACAACATCTCCTACATTCCCACCACATTGGTGGAATGACATTATCGTTTGTAATTTCAGCCCACAATCTTGAACTGCTTGAAACACGCTCCTATAAGCATTCCAATCATACTGCTTAGGCCCTTTGGATTCTATGATCCCCCACCACACATCTATCATAACCCCATTGACACCTGCCGCTCGTAGCTCCTTCAGATCCTTCACGAGTTTGTCTCTGTCTTCCAAAACATTGTCAATCGTAACAACTCCCAACTGGTACGAAGACAAACCCAAAAAGAAAAATTAGAACTTTTTGTGATGATCATTATATTTCAAACTATAATGCATACATAATGCTAGTGAAAAGAAGAATTATGACTTACAGGGAGCATCACGAAGATCGGCACATAATTTTTTAGCATCGCTTCTTGATAACTAAGAGAAGTTGCCACCGCATTGTTGTGTAAGAGAAGATCTTTTAGGGTTTGATTTCTCTAAAACGATGGAGTTGATGCAGTTTTACTACTCCAGCCTGCTGCCTTTTATAGAACATATATCACTATCTTAATGACCAAAAAAAGAGATAAGCACTTCTTCTGCTGCACCTTATCTTTGCACAAATTATTGGTAGCCCCAATGGGGGGTCATTTATCATCTAAAATCCACATGCTTATTTTGTTTGCATGCTTATCTGCTATTTGGACCACCTCTGAGAGTCTGATACCATATATGGCCCTCAAACAACTTTACAAAACTAGGTCATAGATGCATCATACAAGGAGCATTAAGGTCATTGAACTTACCTACAGCATCATTAATCTTACAGTGAAAACATAAACTTGCCCTCCTTTCAGCACATGTTCTAGGCTTTTTAAAGATTCAAACTCATGGATTTTTTTTTTTTTTGTTTGGTCAATATTTCAAACACATGCTTCTTGTGTCTGTTTCATGACAAAAACTTATTTATGCCATGCGGCAGTATCTCAAACCAACCACGCACTACCATGCGTTTTGACTTTCTTACACGAGTTATTGACTTGAGATACCGTCACAATAACCCCTTAATAAGGAAGTTCTTCTCTTGTTTCAGCCCTTAAGATTTTTATGAAAGAATTTGTAGATGAGAAGATTGTGAGGAAGTCATTTACCTTTCGTTCTGTGGTGGAAATTTCAGATGCAACAGCTCGAGGACTTTGGATTACACTGCAGGAGCGGAAAGCTGGGGCTGAACTAGTTCGTTGCCTCCATACTCTACTTGCTCCCTCTGCACTCTCGAGCACGTTTGAAAGTGGAACATGCGGGCAGAAGAAGCACCTACTGTGATAAGCAGTTACTTTCTCTCCCAAACCACTGAGAGCTGTGCTTGTTATCATGGGGACTATACGTAACGACGATGCTACCACGCTATAATATTATGGAGCAGAAAAGAGGCCGTGCGACATGAAGCGTGATGCAGTATGAAAACTGTGGTTTCTTGTTGCCTGCATTGCTATATAGGTTATGGTAATGGAAGATTTTCTAGAGAGTTTTGGTTGGAGAGGAAAAGAGAAGACAGTGGCCACATTATTTTCTGGCCATGCTTATTGTTGTCTTCTTTTCAAGTCATTGTCTTCTCCATTTTTTGTGGACTTGAGAGCATCTGTTCAAAGATAGAAACAAAAAATGCATCCGAACAAGAAAAGATTGTATTCCTTTGAAAAGTGGTATGATTTTTCGTTTTTTTGACGAATGATTGGATATTTATTCATAACAAAGCTCCGTCACTCCAATACGTTAGTCACAACTGTTGGTAGATCCACATACCTTTCACTTGCCGTTAATGCATACGGCAACGTGCTTGACAAAGCGTCTCAAGAGCCAAAGCAACTAGCTACGACCCACTATTGCTACACAAGAAATTGTCCGATCGTTTTCGCTGTTTCTTAGCCAAGGCTAGTTATCAAACTCAACATAAATATTCTTCGGCCGTATTCAAGTGAATCAAGCCGGATACATCCTCAATGAGATGGAGACAAGTACCACTAAATCAAATGTGTTACTTGTTAATTGTGATGTGGATCAATGGTTTTGGACAGCTTAGCTATCATAAATCCACGATCCAAGTTAGCCAAACCAAATCTAGAGGCTCGCAATTAAAAGGCTTCAAAAGCATTGGAGCCCATAGGACAAGATTGTAAATAGGAGGAAAGCGAGGGTAAGTTGTTAAAATCAAGCGATCCAGCACAGAGGATCCTTTTCTTGGCAATGTGAGATATCCTGTGATCATGACCGTTTACAGTACATCATTCGGTAAAAAATTATTTTAAATTTTAAATTAAATATATATAGTATTTAATGAAAATTGACCGTACGATGATGAATGATCATATGATACCCAAGAAAATGATCCGGCGAGATCTTTTTCCATCCAGCTCCATCCAAGGTGAATGACATGGCACTCTGGCAGGCAGACAGGGTTGGTGGCTCGACTTCCAATATATCCTCTTCAACGGCTTCACTTTATTGATGCCCCTACTATTAAAGAGATTAATTTCTCCTCACCTAAAATACCCCTATTAGAGCAAAGATACTACAACAATGTCATTCAAGTAAAACTTACATGATACCAGTCGTAACTATAACGGTGTACTCAAGTAGATGATCGTTCCAAACCGCACCGCACCATATAAGTTGTTCTATTAAAATAAAATATTATCCGCTAAAGTATAAGGACAAGGATTGTCTGCCCTCTTTGTTCCCGTGTCCTCCCATGCCCTCCTGTTTGTGTGGCCACGGTTAAGCTACGTCAACATTTTATATTAGTATTCATTTTTGTCTTATTATCTCTATAAAAAAAAACAATATAAAATGTTGACGTGTCTTAACCGTGACCACACAAAACAGGAGGGCATGGAAGGGCACGGAAACAAGGAGGGCAGACAATCCTTGTCCAAAGTATAAAGCCTAAAATATTATCCTACACTGGTATAACTTCATGTGAAATGCGTTCTAATAACTCAAATTATTGAATGATAAAAAATGTTAAATTGGATCAGCTGACCCTCTAATCTCCGAGAAGAATGTAAGTTACATCCTTATTGGTTATTAATAAAATAACAATGACACCCTGTGTTAATAACACTTGCCTTTATATTATTAGTACGACAAGCTAGGTGACGATAAAACCATGCCTTTACCCATATGCTTTCCACTTTCCCATTTACCCTAAATTGGTCTTCAACGTGGCCACAATTACTTCTTTCTCCCAAATTCCCAATCCTTAAAACTCCAAAAATACCCACACCCTCACTACCCTCACTCTCTCCCTCCTCCGCCTTCTAAGCCATGAAAAGAAGACGACGCAAAACACCCAGCAAATCCCACCACCACCGCCATTCTCTCCGCCATTCTGTCTGAACTCAAACCCAGCAAACCAAAATGTGCTATGTGGGGAAAGCAACAAAGATCTTCATTTTTGTGGTGACAGTGCTGGTGGTACTTGGGCTGGTTTTGGGATTTGGGGTTCTCCGCCACGGCCTCCAAAAATCCCACAAATGCTCCGCCGATTCGGATTCCTGCCGCCCTCTCTCCTCCCCACCAATTCAATTCCCTAACCCAAATTCCGGTTCGAACCAGCCCATCCCACCAAATTCCGATCCAACTCTGACCCAGCCCAGCCCACCCAACCCCAATCTCAACCCGCCTCCTCCGCCTAACCCAGATTTGACCCCGTCTCCGCCGACATCAATCTCAACCCCGCCTCCTCCAACTCCGCCGACATCAATTCTAAGCCCACCTCCGCCGACATCAATTCTGAGTCCACCTCCGCCTAACCCAACTTCCAATCCGCCATCTTTTCCTCCGCCTCCGCCGGCTACAACGGCGGCGCCGCCATTCAGTCCGCCAAGTGAGGCCCAGGTGACTCCAAGTCCTGCCCGTGTTTAGCTGCAATCTCATAGTACAAGTTCAAATTTGGCCCAATTTGTTATATATTTTGGAAAGCAGCCGTTTTTATTCTTTTGATTCATATTCTTGGATTGATGATCAATGGGTTGGGTTGGGTTGGGTTGGGTTGCATTTGTATATAAGATGTTTAGTGGACGGATAAGAATCAAACATCGACGTCATATCGATCACAAGATAGCATCATTTGTCTTGCATTTCGAGAATTTTAGTGAATTTAGACAGTCTCGGTCAGTGTAACAGTGTTTCTTTTTTTTACTATGAATCTGATGACTACTTTTTTTCTTTCTTGTGTGGGTTTCGATGTGTCCGTATGCCGCTTTGTCAATCAGGTTGACTACGTTGCCCTACTGCTACAATATTTGCATTTTCTTTTTCACATTGCAGTTTCTGTTTTTTATATAGGATAATGTTGGGTAAATCAAATTTTTAGACTAAATTTACAAATTATGTAATGTGACATTAATGAGAAATAAATACCTTAATTAATATTAAGGTAATAATTTAATCATCAATAACCATGTCATTGTTTTACAAAATTCAATCTAAATAGTTAGTCTCCCTAATGCATCGCATTATTCACTTTTTGTGACTTACGTATTTTGACATTATAAATATTATAATCGGAGCTGCTTATGTTCTCAATCCTCCTTTAAAGATCATATATATAGAATATCAACCAAAGAAAATATGATTTAGTCGTCCATATAATTGAACAAACAAACAATGTTGTACTAAATAACAAACTCACGATGAACCATCTATTTTCACCAAATAACCCTTATAATTCAACTTGTTATTTACAAAAAGTATAGATAGTTTGTAAATAACCATCAAGCAATATGTCAATAACATTGATGCATAGTTTGTGTAAAGGAAAATACTTGCATCCATCCAAGGGTCTAAAATGCACTGGTCGTGACACGTTCCGATCTCGATATTCCTTTAATACCAGGATGGGCACGTGCTGGCCGACACCCGAAGGTGACGAAGCCATTTTTAAAATGCTGACGAATAAAATATGTAATCAGAACGAAAATGCTAATGCAAGAACGTGTTCAGAGCATACAACTAAATGAGAATAATATGAAAGAATTATAATAAAAAGGTATGAACGAAGGGAATAGTCATACACTGAGAACACTCGAATATACCTATGTGGACGTGCTTTGACCCTGAGATCATGTGCCTTGATTCTAACTCTTGAGGGGGCGCAAAAACATAAAAGGTGAGTGGACCAAAGTTTATAATAATACTAATAATAGGAAAACCATTTTCTTTATGAACATACTAACCCCCTGTTTTGAAAACGCATATATATATATATATATATATATATATATATATATAATACTACATAGTAGTTTCCGAAAACTCTACATGCCATGAAAACGTTCATAAAATCAGTACATATAAAATCGTGCTCATAAATGATAATATAGTCGGTTGAAGGCAAATCCATAAAACCTCCACAAATCACATCAATGTTGTACTATCTAGGGGTATCATAATCGCCCGAAGGCAGTATATGTCCATCACCCGAAGGTGAAGTTGTACGACACTGGGTTATGCCAGTGAAGAAACATGGTAGGCCTCATCACCCAAAGGTGAAGCTGTATGACTCTAGGTTACGCCAGAGAAGAAATATATAACATCACACACTGACACTAGTCGTGGCTAGTGAAGTTGTCCGACACTGGTTTTGCCAATGAAGTTGGGGATATGGCATAAATATCTCACTCCTCATTCGCCCGAAGGCAATACATGTTCATCACCCAAAGATGAAGCTGTACGGCACTAGGTTACGCCAATGAAGAAACATGGTTGTCCTCATCACCCAAATGTGAAGTTGTACGATTCTGGGTTACACTGGAGAAGAAATATATACATAGATATCCTCAACTGTGTCCTATGGCCATAGACGTCTACATACCCGTGTTGTGTTGATGTGTTGTATGATAACCCGTTAGATAAGTACCGAAAACATATCTCAAAATCTCATCTCAAATTCGGAGCTTAAAAGCTCAAAGTCTCATCTCATAACTCCATCATAACTCATGTTCATAAATCGTAAATAAATCGTATCCACAAATCCGTAGAATTTCATCTACGAAAATCCAATAATTTATAAACCTTTCGTAAAACATAAATTCGATAAATCGTAATTATCTCGTAAAAGCAATTCAAATAAATCATAATTTCTCCATAAATCATAAATATAAAAATCCACAAAAGCATATTATAAATCATGCGCCATTCCTAAAATATGCAATGCATGCAAACCTAAGATTTTATAAAAACATGCAAGTTTAGAAGGGGTCCACTCACATATATTTTGTTGCCCAAGAATCACTCGAGCTAGCAAGGATGGAGTCACTTCCCACCGATGCGCCTAACCATAATTTGAGACCATTTAGTAAAACTATACCAAAACGATAGAATTTGGGAAAACGGATGGCGAATTCGGATTTGGCACGTCGAAAAACCTAATGAGGGACCTCGGGTTTCCCCCTACGCGTTGCCGCACAAGCCGTCACGAGGCGGCGGCTCGAAAGGCCACATCCCGCCGCACGCGGTGGCAGGTAACCCTGACTCGTTGGAAAATTCAATAACTCCAAAAATTCCCAAATTTTACAAGAATGTAGATCTTAATGAAAGTAACAACTTTCGTACCTGAGCTGAAGTCCAATTCGGCCGGGAAACACCTCAAATCACCCTTAATCCGTCGGAAACCCCACAAATGGGTAAACCCCGATTCGTCAAATCCGCAGCTTCGCCACCCCTAAACTTGTTTGGGTTTTGTTCCTGACCTCAAGAGGAGTTGAAGGAAGGTGGTAGCTGTCGTCGGAGTTTGCAAGATCAGTGGAATTGCCGCCGTGGAATCCGAGGACCAACGTGGGTGTTCGTCGTGAAACAATGATCAAAACAGCTTGGGTTTGATGGAGAAATGAAGATGGGAGGTCTCTGAGTTTATTTATGGTGGTGAATGGCTGCAATTTGTAGGAAAAATCGAAAAGAAACCATGCTGGTCAAGGAGAACCCGGTTGGTTCCTCTCATTCTCTCCTACTTCATTTCCCTCCTTTCCTCTTTCCTGATTGGGTAGCCTCTCTTCTCTGTCCATCTCTCTCCTTTCGTCCTTCTATCCTGGCCACACACGTGGCACCAGATTAATGCTCCAACAAATCTAGAGCCTTCCAGATTTATGGTCAAATGATCATTTTGCCCTCAACTTCAATCGTTTATAACTCTTTCGTTATAACTCCAAATTTGATTTCGGTTACGCCCACGTGTCCGTAATGCTGAGTACTACAAGGATACGCTAAGGGAACGAATCTTACGTGACATGACAGGGCGGTCAACAAAAGCCAACGCATTTTCCTTGAAGGGCATTTTCGTAATTTCACATTTTAAAATTATAAAAACCGTAATTTTTTTGGGTTGGGTTGTTACAAGTTGGGCGACGGGCATGCACCGAGTGCAAATTTGTCCAATTTGTCCAATTGTAGTCAAGTAAAATTGGATTTTTAGTTATAGCTTGAACATTGTATATAGTAAACACATTGACTGCACAATGAATTTGTTTTCCAAATGCTGAAGGAAGCAATCATAAAATTGGAATAAAATGCTGAGGAAATTTTGTCACACAGAAAACACAATTGAATACATTTTTCATGAACAATAACGTAAATCTTCCTTGCTTAAAACCCTAGTGGGCTAGCAACAACATGATCACAACGCTGAACCCCATAGTGAGACTGATCGGGAGACCGCCTTTGTAGTTCAATGATGATGCAGAAGGTTGCCTTGAAGACTCGGTTCGAGAAATGGAAGTAGGAGCTTCAATTGAAGGAATGTCAGTAGGGTTTGATGCATGACTGATGGGCAATCCAGATGGCAAAGTATGGGGCAATGTGGGAGCATATTGTGCTACCGATTCTGCTGGCGAGGCAATGGAAGTTTCTGGAGCCAAACTAAGAGTCTCCGGCGAAGATGATGGAACTGAAAGAGATTCTAGTGGGGAAGGGCTTATAGGAGAAGCTGTTGGTGTGGCAGAAGTTGCAAGAGTGTTGACTTCAAGCTTCATTCCTTGACTACAATGTCCAATTGTTCCACAGATGAAGTACCTCTTGCCTGGAGAAGATAGAGGAATTGTAGTGCTTCCCCCAGTGTAAGACTGAATTGAGTTACTTGCTTGGCAAGAATCATAGTCTGCCTTTGGCACTTCAATCACATCATGGTTTGGTGAGTACTGAAAATCTGGATTCATACGAAAGGTATGTGTTAATTAGTAGAGGAAAGTAGATCTGAGAGTAAAAATTGAGAAATGTTATTAGTATTTCAAAATCGTCATCACGCAATCTTCTCCTTCTTAACTGTATTTTTTTACTAAGGACTGCAGAATGACTATTGAAATGTGCGAATATCAGCTCCTATATTATAATATATTTGCATTCAGCATCTTCGAGTATGGAAATAACTTACTGAGATTATCTCCGACTAAGAATGACTGCAATGATGCCCACGTCTGAAGGTCAGTACTCGAATCCCACGCGCCGTTTGGAGCTCCGACCATGTAAGTGGCTGCCATGGCCAATTCTATGAGCATGGTCACAACAACCAAGCTCATCAATGTTGTTCTTGGAGCTGCCATATTTTGCTTAATTAGTTATGAAGGGGCGAAGAAGTTGAAGGATAGAATGAAGAAGTAGAGAGAGTCGACCACGTAGATATAAATTTAGGCACTTCATGTATATAGACGCTGAATGAAAAAGGAGAGACATTTGAAAGTGAATATAATATTAATTTAGGGTTTAGTTGTTTTAGTTGGTCAAGTACCATGATGATTAGGCAAGGACAGGTTGTAGATAACATATCGAAGTAAATAGTTCAAAATTTTCTGTTCTTCTTTTTTAAAGAATACATAATTGAAATCTATGGACAATTAAAGGTGGAGATAAATTTTAATGTGTATCGTGATGTATCATTTCATGTGTTATAATAATTAAGTGGATGAAAATGTTGATTTATCACACTTTTAGACAGTGGCAGAGACACTATGGGACCAGAATGGTCCCTGGCCGATCTTGCCATTTTTTTTTCTTCTTGCTATACCCTTAAAATTCCAATGTGTTCTCAATTCACACTTTTCCGTTCTAGATCATGCCTCATTTTTCTTTCAATCTCTTTTATTGTGGTGCAATCTTCATTTCTCCTCCTTATTATATCAACTTTAACTTATATTTTGAAAAAAAAATCTTGCTTACTCTTTACCTATATTCAAGTTTTTTTGTTTGTGCAATGTTTTTAGTTCTCTCTATTTAGGGTCTTTCAATTTTTATGTAAATTACTCCAATCTCTTATGTTCTGAGTTCAAATTACTTATGCATGTGATCAGAAAGCTTTTCTACACATGAAATTCTAACTCCACGACTACTTTTAGATTACATTAATAAAAAACAAACACACGTGTTATCATCTGTGTTGAATAACACTTTCATGTGGTGGTGTTACAACTTACAACTACACCGAAACAGAATCTGATGGTTAAATTTTGTTAACAAAAACAAAAAGTAGACCTGAAAAACAAAAGAGCGAAGCCAAACTTATGCAATGGAGTGGTTTATGGCTTCCACGTTGAAGGGTTAATGGACAAGGTGGCTAACTTCACCTTCATGCATGTTTAGTAGGTATACATTGATTCACCTAATCTACTAATCCAACCCAGCAGAGTGTTAAATAAGAAAAAGTATGAAGTTTTCCATGACGAGGTCCATTGAGATAATGACACGTTTCATTTCCAAATGTCTGAACACAACTAACCAAACCAAGCATCCATATGCTCTCTTTCAAGAAAAAGATTCATAAGAATTACGAGGATGCAGCCTCGATGAGACCCCGTGCAAAATTACGAAGAGATTGTATTACCTTTTCACGTGTTATAATAAGAATAAACGATATAATCGATACGCCTTATTTTAAGATATATTAACAAAATAAATTTGCATGTTATCATTTATGTAAAATAATAACGTCCCGTTGTCATATTTCAAGTATATTAAAAAATTACTTTTGAAAACAGATCAAATGTATGGATGTACTACTCTTGAAAATGAAAAATGTCCACATATTCTGATACAAACTTTTAGCAGCTACTGAGATTTGCATGTATAGAAGAACATGAAAGCTAGCATCACCAAATTCTGGTTTGGTTTACCAAAATAAAGGGATCACCAAATTTTGGTATGGTGAACAAGATTTCAAACAAGGGGGACAGGAGAACTGAATTTGTAGATACTATGTAAAATCTCAGTACAAAAGATTCAGTTATGAATGCTAATAGCTTGGTGTAAACGAACTGTGCCTTCCATTGACCTGCAACATGCATGTCAAGCAAAGAAAATTGTTGACTTGTGATCTCTTTGCTATTTAGTGATTGTTTTTGTAAGGATGTGAAGGTAAAAGAGCCACATATCGTGGGAAAAAAAAAAGATTGCAAGAGATTATAAGGAGTTTATCGAAAATGATTTTGGTATTACTGGTTTGACAATTTAAGCAAGTTCACAACATATACTGATCAAATTTGGAATGACCGTAACAAAATGCTTTTTAGCTAAAATGGTCTCTGAGATTTGCATAACTTCTCATTTTGGTCTCTGAGATTTGAAATGGATAAAATTGGTCCCTGAGTTTGTCCACAATCAATCATTATGGTCATTACGTGAAAAATCTCCACAAAATAAGAATAAAATGACAAAAATACCCTCAATTTTGGTCAAACCATTTTGGCCTATTGTTTATTAAGTTGAGGGTAATTTTGTTATTTTGATCCTTATTTAACATAATTTTTTTACCCAATGATCAAAATGATTGATGGTAGACAATCTCAGGGATTACTTCTATTTAGGGACCAACGTGAGGAGTTATGCAAATCTCAGGAACCATTTTGGCTAAAAAACCATAACAATATGGTGTTCATAAATGTTTTGCCCATCCCGGGGACCATTTTGGCTAAAAAGCCATAACAAGATCTAAGTTATTGACTATATCTATGGGTGAGCGATATCTTAAAGCCAATGGTAAAGTTTTGAGAAGAAATAGTGATGATACTTCCACAATTGTTAAATGGCATCTGCCGACTAATAGTTTTGTTAAGTTAAATTTTGACGATTCGATGGCTGGGGACAAGGTGGCGGCAGGATTTGTCTAAAGGAATCATAATGGGCAACTTATTGGAGGCGGAGCTTTAAATCTAGATGGTGCTACTATTTTAGAAGTGGAGGTTAGGGCTCTCAAGAAGGGCCTTCTTTTTGCTCAAAGGAAGGGCTATACAAAGATTATAGTTGAAGTTGGTCATTCAGTCAATGTTGGACCGGGGTACGACGCTATGGAATCTGGTTCCTATTATTGAAGATATCAAGTGGAAGGTGACACATTTTGATTGCATTGACTGGAAACATATTTATAGAGAGGCTAACTTTGTGGCGGATGCCTTCGCTCGCTAAGGCCTTCTTATTACTGATTGTCATATTTGGGATCATTGTATTCCTTCATTTGCTCTTCATGCTCTTCAGTTTGATTCTGTAGAGAACAGTTGTACTCAAAGGTTTTCCCTTTAATATATTTTTCTTGATTAAAAAGAAATAAAAATCAAATCAAAGTTCGTATACATAATTTTCCAAATTTTTTCTAGGACCTACATTTTTGTATAATAAAAAATGACTAACAGTAAACTAATACTTTCTGGCTAGCTAGATAGAAGAGAGATCTAATATCTTACCAATTATTGTGACATTGCAATTACTAGCTAACCTGGCGAGGATGGAGTTCAGTGACTGTAAGGTCATTTACCGATTGAGCTGCATCTTCTAACTTACCGAGTTCAAATCCACCAGACTTCTGTGAATTTGTTGAGCTTTCCTGCCGGATATAAAACGCTGGCTGCGACGGCACAACGGAGGTTGTAGTGTAACTATTGAGCATCATAACAACCTCCGACATGGTAGGTCTTTCAGCCGAAGCTTCTTGAACGCATAGCAACCCAATGTGGATGCACTTCAAAACCTCATATGGTCTCCCAGACTTGGATCCAATAACTCCAATGATGTTCCCTTGGCCCAATATTGCCATGCCTATGTAACAATTTTAAGAGTTCACTTCAAGTTAATCTAAATTTACAAAGCTTGTTCAACCAATTTAACACGTTATGTTGACATATGGTAAATGTGAATTGTTAATCAAGTGATCAGTTCTTGTGCAAGAGAATAAGTATGCATAGATTGCGTTATCAGAGATAAACCCTAGAATGATGTATTTAGACCAGTCGAGAAGATGACCTTTTAGGAAAGTAAAGTTTGTATTAAACCAGGAGAATCCATGAGGAAACCTCCTTATTTCTTGTTGGATTAGGTTTTCAAATCTTGCGGAAAAAGAATAGTCTATCTTAGCCAAGTCAACATATTTCACCCATTGGTTCTCGAGCAGAATGATGATGACATCACTGATCCGTTTAATCAGCTCAACAATGAAGGCTTTTGAGTCTGTGACTGAACTTTTGAAATGAAAGTATTCCGATCAGTTATCCAAAAACCATATTTTTCGAATAAGCTGAAATACGTACGTTTACTTCCTTCAGACGCGTGGCGTCTCAGCTTCAATGCGTTTGGTCATGAATTTTACCAACCAAAAACTTTTGGTTGGACTTTTTTTGGTTTGTTTGGCTGACCCACTTTCCCAGCAGAATGTTAAATAAGAAGACGCGTTTCATTTCCAAATGTTTGAACAACTAATCAAACCAAACACCCTGATATTCTCTTTCAAGAAAAAACACGCATCCATGAGAATTACGAGGATAGAGCTTCAATGAGACCCACATGCAAAATATGAAGAGATTGTAACAAATTTTTACATGTTATAATAATAATAAACGACATAATTTATGTCTTATTTTAAAATATATTAACAAAATAAATTTGCGTATTATATTTCTGTATAATAATAACGTCACATGATCATATCTTAAATATATTAAAAAATTACTCCTGAAACAGAATGTATGAATTTACTACTCCTGAAAACGAAAGATGCCCGCATATTCTAATACAAATTTTCAACAGCCAATGGAAGAACATGAAAGTTACGGCGTCACCAAATTCTGGTTTGGTTTACCACCCAGATTTTGGTTTGGTAAACAAGATTTCAAACAATGGGGACAGCCGTACACAAGAACTGTATTTGTAGATACTATGTAAAAATCTCAGTAAACCACAAAAGAAAAGATTCGGTGATGAATGCTAATAGTTTGGTGTAAACAAACTGTGGCTTCCATTGGCCTGCAACATGCATGTCAAGCAATGAATATTGTTGATTTGTTCTCCTTGCCATATTTGGTGGTTGTTTTTGTGATGATATGAAGGTAAAAAAGTTTCACATCGGCGAAAGAAAAAACGTTACAAGAGGTTATAAGGAGTTTATCGAAAATGATTTTGGTATTTCTGGTTTCACAATTTAAGCAAGTCAGCATATACTGATCAATAAAAATCAAATCAAATCAAAGTACTTATACATAATTTCCCAAGTTTCTTCTAGGATCTACATTTTTGTATAACAAAAAATGAGTAACAGTAAACTAATAATTCTGTGTAATGCCTTCTAGCTAGCTAGATAGCATGATATACCAATTACATGATCTGTATGATATAATGTTGTATAATCTGGCTATATGCAATATGAAACACCGCTACGGATGCATGCGTATTAGTTCTTCTTCTTTGCATTCTCTGATTTCGATTTCCATCAATTTGCTGCCCGTAGAAGGTAATACATCGCAACATTGCCTTCGCGGCGCCTGCAACTGATTAATTCACAAAAAAGTGGATTTAGTATTGTATAAGTTTCATGAAGAAGTATAACAATGCTCAAGTGATCGAAAGCAATACCTGTTTCATATCAAGGTCTAGCTTATGTGAGTACACTCTGACCTCCTCCAGCTTCCTCGGCGAAGCCATGTCGTTGGAGCAATTTTCGTAGGACTTTTTGTATATGCTCTTGATTCCATCCGCACCAGAAGACACATTATCCAGAAAGAAAACAACCGGCCTTCGACACGGATCCTTGTGATGTTCTCTTGTGTTAAAAGTATAAACTCCTGACAAAACACTTCCCTTTTTCCACTGGCTGAATGTCTGCTGCACGGGGAGGACGTCCGGCAGAAGAATATGATTTCCGTATACTTGAACAGCGTAACCCCATGACACCGTGATAGTCCACGAAAACCATCTGTCGTAGCACACTGTTTTCTGTAACATTCTTTGAGAATCAACATTCGCAGCTTTAAACAAATGTTTTAGAGCATTGATAGTTGTCATGTTGGGGAAGACAGGGTTTGCATGATCGAAGTGATGCAGGGATACCAAGGGCGTCACCGGATGCGAAGCCAGTAGGCCAAACATATCGCCGTGAATGTCATTCTGGTTCAATTTTAACAACCCAGAACCACAAATTTATTTCTTTGATATATAAACTAAGAAAAAAGCACGCTGAAATTTCAATTTAAACTACTAAAATGTGAATGTCACATACAATTTGATGAGCTAAGATAGGGTACCTGATGGAAACCTGCTTCGCTTGTTAATCCAACGCCGAGTTCTGCCAAGCAAGAGGAAATCCTAGAGTCGCTTCCATAGAGATGTGGATATCGTTCTAAACACGAATCAAACAACTTCGCCAGTACTTTCGCCAATGGGGCACTTATAGCGAAACCTGCACCACCATAAGCCATTCCAAATCCGAACACCCTATTTTGCTCATAAACTTCGGAGTTTGTCCCAATGTAGTACCACAGTCCATGATCATACTTAGAAAGTGTCTTCACCAAATTCTCTGGGAAAAAAACTGTGTCATCATCTCCGAAAACATACCACCTCACATTCGTATGGTTGAGCGCCACGGTCTCAGAAACAACGCGTGCAACACGAATAGCAGACTTGAGACCGCCTCTGTAAGTGTAACGAAATCTTGCAGTGTCACCCGAGATGCACGCAGGAGGAAGAGAAGTGTCATGGACGTGACGCTGATGATCAGGCGGAAGGCTATCGAGAAAGACACATCCCCTCATAGACTGGTTCCTCCACCAGAGCCGTACATACTCCTTCCTCTTAGCAGACCACGCTTTCTGATTCGAAGCAATCCCGAACACAATGTGCTCGAGGGAGGTCGAGGGCGGGGAATACGCATCTTGAGACAGAGAACTTATACGTCCAAGCTTTGAGCTCGTAAACACAAGGAAGAGCGACCCAAGAAGGAAGAGCGTGCATAAAGAAGATGAGACTATGAAGAAGTTTATCAACCGAGACGGACTTTGGGGTTTCGAAGGCGACTGAGGAAACGGCAGCATTTTAAGTGGAGAGGAAGAAGAACAAGCAAACAAAACAGAAATGCAGAAAATGTATCTAGAAAATACAAGTGTGGGACATAAAACCAAGATGTTGATCAAGAAGCGCAATCTGCGGGAAAAGAAAGATGTAAACTTTGACCTGCAATTCTGCACAAAAGTGTATTTAGTTGGTTAAAATTCCAAAAGAAGTCATGGTTCACACAGAAAGTCCTCCATTTTCCTGCCAACCTAATGTAAATCGGGCAGCCAACCAAGCGGCTGGGTGCGTACGTTAGGTTAGAGTCAAAGGTCAGGTCCTTGACAGCAATGGCATTGACTGAAAGTGTGAGAGACAAGGAAGAGAGGTTAGGCGTTAAAAATGGTGTTGGAAATGTATTAGGACGTGGCCTTTGGAGATTATAAGAGATTAATTAATTAATATTAATTATGCGTGGTTTTGTTAAAGGAAAATGCAGAACGTGAAAGAGCAAGCAAACTTCAGCTGCAAGTTAAAAAAAAATTAAAAAAACAAGAACTTTAACGAAAAGCTTCCGGTACTGTTTACTTTAACGAAAAACCACATTTTTATACTAAAAAGTCAATCCTGATATTATTCACTTTACCCTTTATTTTATCCTTATCGTTAAAACTCAAAATTTTCAAATATTTTTTATTAGTTTTTCTTTAAAAAAAATACTTTTAACAGGCTTAGCAAAAATAAAAGTGTGGAACTGTTACGTAAAGCAAAGTTCGAGGTTCCTAATTATGTTTTTGTTTTTCTTGGAAGAATAAACCAACAACGTTGTATGCATTTTATTGAAAAATCCAAGGAAACGATTACTTACAATTTGAGGTTTCGTGAGGCATCCATGTAACTTATGTTCTGGTGCATCGGATTTGATCTTAAATCACTTGCGTTACAATCCATTTGCTCGTGAAAAAACAACTAGGTAAATGTCTTTAAACAAACAATACTGAGGGCGTAAAAACGAATAAAAAGGACTTCATGTGCATGGCATCTGCTCTTAATCACTTAAGTTACAATCATTTAAGAAAAATCTCCTGAATAATTGCTTATTTCGAGATTAAGATACAGCTAATCGAAATGCATAAACCAGATACATTGTGCTAATTTAATTACGAAAAGTATGACAAAGTAAGCAACTAAGTAGTGCGTTGTACCAATTTGATTTGATCCTGAAAATCAGATGCATGACACCATCGATGCTGGATCTACATAATTAAATTTTAAATCTAAAAATCTGGGTTACTGGAAGACTCAAAGGATGCATTAGACTTCAATGGTTTAGGCCAAGGAGGAGGAAGACAATGGATGGTTGGCAAGAAACCAAGTACGGTATTCACCACGCTCGAAAATTACAAAACCAGACCTTATATAATTTATCATCTATGGCATCAGCAAAACATGCTAAATGCAGGAATGTAAACGCAGCTAGCATTTCAACAATATTTCCTTCGCATGCTTACCAACCAATCGAAGCTCTTTCACGTCATTTGATGTCTCAAAACGCAAGTTACTCTACAGCATGAATACATTACATTACATACCTATCAGTTCACTAGTTACCGTTCGTTCCTCTGGATATCCAATTTACTCAGGTCATCTCCACTAGCGGACGTGTGAATGGCGTTGTCCTCCCTTTTTGTCTGTTCATCATATTTTCAAATAATAAGCCACTGGTGAGTTTAACCAAGAGTATCAGACATCGAAACCTTAACTGGTGGCAGATTTTTGCAGTAACTTCCGCTTTCTGCAATCTTTTTCTTGTGATTTATTGTTTTCAAGGAAATCGTTCCAGAAGCATTATTTTTGCTCCATGTTTAGATCAGAAGATAAATAGCCCATCTCCAAGTATATTCTCTTCTTCCTGCTCCTCCTGTCAAGAAGAAAAGGAACTTGAGCTTTATGAAGTGCAGATCACATCCGATAATATCACGTAGAACAGACCACTTGTAGATCCATTTCCCAATAATAAAATTTAGGAACCTGAAGCATTCTTACTAACAAGTGAACTTAATAGCAGAAAAAATGAAGAGACAAAATGAGGAAAACTCAGATTTTCCATTATTTCAACTACTTAAAGATATAAATCAACTTAATGAATGGATTGCAATGCGGGGTGGACAGTTTTCCCTAAGCACTTTTCAAACATAATATAAGAACAAGAAATGACATCACAATTTACCTTGATAAGATGATGAGTGCACCAAAATGCGTGTGATTCTCTGAATTCTGCATCTAAGTATCATCAGAGCAACTATTCCAACAGAAAACTCTAGATATTCATGGATATCAACTCATTGTCTCTGCACCGTCTAATGGTTATAGTCATGGAGTCATCAAACGACGACAAAATTTCGCAGCACTGACGGCGTTGAGCCTTCATCTGAATTATAACAAGTGGACAGTAGTTGATTAATGGCATTGACTAAAACGAAAGACAAAAGAAAATATAAGAGGGAAGGTATAAGTTATAAATCAGCTATATCTATATTAGTGAAGCAAATACCTCTTCCGCATCAAGCTCTAGCTTCTGT
This sequence comes from Malus fusca, assembly GCA_035220775.1. Taxonomy (NCBI): domain Eukaryota; kingdom Viridiplantae; phylum Streptophyta; class Magnoliopsida; order Rosales; family Rosaceae; genus Malus; species Malus fusca. The sequence continues at coordinate 7,289,108 of CM069075.1, forward strand.
GAGAACACTCTGATCTGTTCCAGATTCTTTATTGCATTTTCTTTGGAGCAATTTTCTACATTGAGCCTGGTGTAGTTACTCGAGCTACCATGACTATTGGATACGACACTTTCCAGGAAAAAGACAGTTGGTCTTTTACATTTATCTCTAGGATAATCTCTCATATTGAACATGAACTGACTTGCCTCGATACTACCACTCCTCCTCCATGGCATAAACGTTTTCTGCAGTGAAAGGAGATCTGAGAGAAGTTCATTGCCAGCATACACCTGAATAGCATAGCCCCATGCAACAGAAACAGTCAACGAATGCAAACTGTCATAGCAAACAGTTTGCTGCAATATCCTGGCAGGATCAACATTCACAGCTTCAAAAAGATGTTCCAAAGCTTGAGTCTTGTTCATGTTTGGGAAGATTGGATCTGCAGCCTCCAAATGGTGAAGGGACACCAGAGGTGACAACGGGTGTGCAGATAGCATTCCAAACAAATTCCCCCGCATATCAACCTGATTAAAAATTATGACGATAATGAGTGCCCTTCGATTCAGCACATAACTTGACACAAGTCCACAACAAGAATCTTTGCTAACAAGCTCACATTGGAATCAACAGATGATAGGAGACCAATCAAAACTATATCATGATATGAAAACTTTGGTGATCATTAAATGAAATCCAACATAACTCAATCAGAAATTCAACCTATCAACAACTGAATCGTTAACTTACGGCCATCTGATAACCATTTCGTTTTCAGTTTTCAGTTTTTGTTTTCATTTTTTCGAAAACTGAAAACTGAAATTTTGTTTGGTATCTACTTTCAGTTTTCAAAAAATTAAACTGAAAACTGAAAATACGCTATAAAATGGCCGTGCACATAAAAATACACTATAAACTAGAAAATCAGGCCAGCATTGTGATTGCATCATATCCAAAGTAAAAACGTAACGAACCAGAGGAGCAGAAAATGTGGTATAGACGTAACTCGTTTCAACTAACTAATGTTCAAATGTTCAGGCATTCTGTTTCTTCGCAAAGGCCTATGAGCCAAAGCACTGTTATTTATTCCTATTCGCCCCCCACCCCACACCACATTCAGCATAGCACAGAAAACAGAGATTGTACCAGAAGTAACCTCCCATTCTGCAGCTCCCTATAAAACTAAGTAATACCTACGAACGAGCCTCCCCACCTAAAGGCGAGTTATAGAACAGAGCCGAAGCCATCCCTTCGGCCTTGAACCTACTAACAGTTGACAAAGCTTTCATCAAACACATTCAGTTCATCAAACTCTATAAAGCAATTACTTTCCTAAGCTTCCTTCCTAACAAAACCAAATTTCTGCATCATATCATCAAAATCTTATAAAGTTCATTACTTTCTCCGATAATCCATGCATAAATCGTTGAAGTCTTATCAAGCTAATTACTTTTCTTGATTTTTCACATAAAATTAATTTAATTCAACAAACCTGATGAAACCCAGGCTCATGGGTCAACCCAACGCCGAGCTCCGCCACGCAAGCGAAAACCCGAGCATCGCTTCCGTACAAGTGACCGTACCTCATCAAGCACGAGTCGAACACCCTAGCTAGAGCCGTAGCCAGCGAATGGCTTATGGCGAACCCTCCGCCCCCGAACGCCATTTCGAACGAGTACTTGGCATTCTGCTGGTAGCTCTCCGAGTTGCTCCCGACGTAAAACCACCGATCGTGATCGTACTCCGACAGCGTCCTCACCAGATTCTCGACGAAGAACACCGTATCGTCGTCGCCGAACACGAACCACCTCACATCCGGCTCGCCACGATCGACTACTTCCTTGACCGCGCGCGCCACACGGATCGCGGACCGCAGCCCTCCTTTTAGAGTGTACGGAAAGCGAGAGGTGTCGCCGGAGACGACGACAGTCGCGACGGATCGGTCGCCGGAGGAATCAGTTGGGGCGCGGTCGAGGAAAGCGAAGACGCGGGTGGAGGCGGGGGAGCTCCAGAGGCGGAGGTAAGGCTCGCGGCGGGACCAGGAGCGGGAGGAGGAAGCGATGGCGAATACAAGGTGGCGGCGCGTGGTGGGAGAGGAAGAGTAGCGGGAGAGAACGGTGGGCGGCGCGTGGAGGAAGAAGAAGAGTAAGTAGAGGTTGAGGAAAACGGAGAGGATTAAGAGGAGGGCCGAGAAGCGGGGGAGGGTTAGGGTTCTGGGCATCACGGACGGGAGGGGGAGAGAGAGGTATTGGAATTGGATTGCTTTGCAGGCGGAGTTGGTTTTTCGTCTGATTTTCTGGTACATTAAAAAGTTACAGAGAAGATGATGAACAAGTCGCAGTCGCAGTCGCGGAGACAGTATTGACATTCGAAGAAGAAGGTGATGAATTCATGTGGTAGATCCACCTGATCAAGCTCAGCAGTGACATAAAATGTTTGTTGGATTCTGCAGTTTGCTTTTGTCCCGAAGAGCAAGCCGTATGTCACTGGTTAAACGACACGGCGTTCCGTAATAATATTCTGCAGTATTGATATTCACAGAAGAGGTTGATGGATTCGTCATGTCAGTCTATTTTTTCAAGATCGGGAAGATTTATATAGGCATTTCAGCATCTCTAGCCATCATCGTGCGATTCACTAACGTCAGAAATCGAACTCAGAACGTGCCGTGTGAAATATCAGCTTGAAATTTGTTTCTAACCACTAGGTCATCCCGTGATTGTTGGAGCAATATTATAAAATATGAAAAAAAACACAAGAACTTCAATGATAATAATCATAAAGAAATTTCACAACATCAATTATATATGAGATTAATATAAACAATTACAGATAAAGTTAGAAAAACTGACAAACTTGAAGATTGAGGCTTACATAAATGCAATGTCCTAAACCTTTAACTCTAATTTTCTATTTCTTAATGATAATGGTTTCATGAGTTTATATAGAACCCGAGTACTTCTTGTTAAGGAGATGTAACTTTTCATTTATAAGTATACATCACTTATCAAGAGAATACACATAAACAACATAACCTTTTTAAGAAATTGGTTAACACTATTTTTCATTCAATTATTAAAATTATATATTACAATATTTTATACTATAATATATAATTTCCAACAATCCCCCACATGAATGAAAAATCAAGAAGAATTTGAGAGTACAGGCAGACAAGAGATGCATCGGGAGATGTGTCTTTTGGACTTGAACCTACCCTAGTGAATACTTATCGGATTTACTTGGTGACGCAGTGGATATAAAATCTTGAACTGTTCACCGCAGTAGTAAACCGAGACAATAAGCAACACACATCACTAATCCTAATATATTTCGGTTCATACGGTTGTGTTCATTTTGGTCCTGAACAAATCCTGGATTCATGAGAGCTTTAGAGAATTTAGTCATCTCATTCTCATAGAAGCGACCCAATTTTACTCTCACATAGGTGACCACTGATTAAGAATAGTTTGCCATATTCCTTTATGTATAAGATATCATTGTCATTAAGTATAAATATATACCCTAAAACTTCTGCAGACAACACACTTCTTCCATCATAGGAATGAGATATATAGTGTGTTCACTTCTTTGAATCATGCCCAACCAGTTTGCCTATTGAACTTAGACCATGGGATCTCCAATCAACCAAGTTAGGTTTCGGCCCAACCGATTCATTAGTTATGTTGGCTTTACCCTCATTCCCCTCGATGATCAACTTACTCTCTAATTTAACCTTTAACAATTGTTACCATTTAGGTTGACTATTTCTAATGTTGGCCAAAATATTCCATCATGCATGAAACAAATTTCATCGAGATTAGTTGTTTTTCAATTTTAAGTCATCAAAACATATGTTGGACTTACTAATAAGTAATTTGCTAGGAAATAGACTTTCCCCACATTTAAGGTAATTGAAAGAAGGTCTCTAACCTCTTCACACCTTAAAACTCATTCATAATAAGAGAATATTATCTATCTTACATGCAAATTACTCCTAATTTGTTCTTTGCCTTATTCGCAAACCATCACAATACATGCATAAGATTATCCCCTACAACATTTTGAAGCCAATATGCTTCCTATCCGGATTGTAATGTACTTTCATTTGAGGATTTCTTTATTTAAATGCATGTATTTCCACCTATGTACTTTGCCTTCACATTGTCAAAGATTCAATTAGTTAGTATTATTGAATTCATCTAGTACATATGGATGCTCTTTGTTGATGCACAAAACCGGAGGTCTTGGAACAACGTAAATCCAACTGTGAATCTGCAAGAAATGTAAATAACACAAGATGTATCGTGGTTCACCCCAATGTTTGGGCTACGTCCACACTGATATTGTATTTCTGAGGGAGAGAGAGCTTCCTTATGTGAGGATGAGCTTCTTTGAATATGAGAGGGGATATGAGGGGATGTGAGGCTCTGAGAGAGTAAGGGGTTAGGCCTAAGAATTGGCCTCCCCCTATTGTGAAGGTGAGGAGTCATTTTATAGAATAAGGGGTCCTCACTTATTACATATTTGCCCATTCCTTGATTACATAATTACATTTGAGTCCTCCGAGTATTTATACGACATCTAGTTACTTCGGCCCACACATGGACTGAATTTCAAGTCTCCAGCCAAAAGACTCTCTTGACTGAAGACTTGGGGGACTACTGTTTGTACCATACTTAGGGCCTCTGTATTTAGATCTCGTATAAATACTCGGGGGACTCAAATGTAATTATGTAATAAAGGAAGGGGCAAATATGTAATAAGTGAGGACCATTTATTCTATAAAATGACTCATCACCCTCACAATAGGGGGAGGCCAATTCTTAGGCCTAACCCCTCACTCTCTCAGAGCCTCACATCCCCTCTCATATTCAGAGAAGCTCATCCTCACATAAGGAAACTCTCTCTCCCTCAGAAATACAATATCAGTGTGGACGTAGCCCAAACATTGGGGTGAACCACGATACATCTTGTGTTATTTACATTTCTTGCAGATTCATGGTCGGATTTACATTGTTCCAAGACCTCCGGTTTTGTGCATCAACACTCTTAACTATGAATAACACAACCCAATGGCTATGTACATTCGATTTATAAGCATCATCTTGTCTAATTTAATTATGTATGCTTATTGAATAGGCATTATTTCCATGTCTAGTCATTCCTTTTACGAAAGACCCCACACTTTAACTCATTGGTGTAAGAGAAAAGACATCTTATTGGTGATAATTAAAGGAAATCCTTTATTCCCTCATGTCCAATTAATTAATAAACTCAAATGTTGAAGAAGCCCAGAACTGAAATTTAAATATGGACTTTATTCCATAAGAAACATATCAGTTTGGCAATCCTGTTCATTTACTCATCTCACTTCTTTCTCTAGGCTCTGTCTGAAATGAGTACATATGCTTTTCTCAAGAGCTTCAACTTCAAGGCTGGTGGTGACTGATCGGAGGTTATATTCACTGCCAAACGCAGACACAGTTCACATGACATGCCTTTCCTTTGAAGTTTGGATCTCGCATGACAGATTCATCTTTCTATTTTATTTTATTTTATTTTTTCTTTCACCACATTACATGGACAGAAAGCATATTCCAAATGATATGCAGAAACCGATCGACCAAAATTAAGCCAGGGATTTAAGCACTTAAGCCTACTCCTGGCTTCAATAATTTTCAATAATGCCGCAGTTTGCATCTTCCCTATCAAGACATGATTTGTCTGGATCATGAAGCCACTCAATCTTCCAATTTAAATAATGGGATACTATCATACTAATAAACTAATGAAATACTGGATATCAATTTGATTCTGTTAGAGGAATCACCATAACAACAGGGTTAAGAAAACATTTTTAACAGGAGCAATGGTTAGCGAGACTGGACCCTTAGTCCTCATCAACGAAATCAAACAATCATACCAATTAAAAATAGTAATACCCGTTCCCCTTGGCCTTATCATCACGGACCCAAACTATAAAGATTATATAGTTTTATTTATACATACTGGTATGTTTCCACCAACAGACACGAGTATATGATGAGTCAAAGCCCATGAATAGTCGAACTGTTTGGCAGTTCTCTAAATCCACCGAATATAAAACTGATTCGCCATTTCTGATCTGTTTGGCACAAGTTCTTAGCCGCATATATATCAATCAAATGCATCAAATTCAAATGAAGTTCCTTCCTTAAAGAGGAACTTATCCCAGGGATTGATATTAATATGCAGTATGAACTACCAAATAAAACATATTTATGTTTAGTTTTATTCAAAGAGTGAACAACCATGTCAAAACATATAATCGCAAAACCCCAAATCAGAGTTACAAACATGATTGTATATGAAACACAAGTATTAAACATACACCATTCATTTGTGTCTCTCAGTCTTTCCTTAACAGAATCTATTGACTTATTGCCATAATAACTGCCAATATTTAAAATCATACTATGCAAAAGGCACGAATCAAGTAAAGGCAAACCTTCCCCTTTGCTTTTCCCGTAAACTGCATATGCATCTTACAAACACATCATCATATTTTCTAATTATTCCAAATAAACTTCTATCTTTAGATTGTTGGAGCAATATTAGAAAATATGAAAAATAACACAAGAACTTCAATGATAATAATCATAAAGAAATTTCACAACATCAATTATATATGAGATTAATATAAACAACTAGAGATAAAATTAGAAAAAACTGACAAACTTGAAGATTGAGGCTTGCATAAATGCAATGTCCTAAAGATAGAATTTCGCCCCTACTCTTGTGCTTGTAGTTCGATAGGCGTCCATCTCCTAAGATTCAACAATCTATAATTCGAAGTCAAAGCACTTCAATTTTCGGACTCTGGCGAACTTTATATATTTTGTACTCTCAAGACACGACTCGGAATTTGACACACGACACACGAAGCATGAGAGAAACAAAGTGGGGATGACACACCCCGTCCCGAATGAGGGCGTGCTGGCCGTCACGTGAGAGCGACGTAACCATTTACACAGTTCGGAAGCTTTAAAGATACAATTACTAAGATGAAACACCTGAGGGTGAGTTCTACTTTGGTGAATTCTGTCAGAACACCGTTGGATTCCTCGTGGCCACCAAAGCTCTGCTAACTAGAACCTGGAGGGGCGCAAAACAAAATTGAGTGGGTCAGTAAAACGAAACTTTTCAAAAACCTTTTGTTTAAAACATTTCTAACCCCTCGCTGTAAAACCTGTATACTTTCCCAGAAAATATCATAATAGCATATAACTTTTCATTTATCTCAAATCATCAATCTTTCAAAAACCAGAAAGTATGCCATGCTATAAATATCAAAACAGAATGAATGATGCATCAATGTAACAAGTGACATAATGAATTAACCGGATACCCTGCAGTTGGTCCTGTACGGTTAATTCTATAGCTCAACATCCAATCCAACCGGAGTCACCTCGGTAACCTATACGGCACTACACTGCATATAAGTCGGAACTACCTGAAGTAGTCTGTACGACATGAATGGTGTAATAATACGCTCCAGTGCTTCTCTCATCAATCATCTGTGCACATAATCTAAAGTCACCTACTAGTCGAAACCACCTCGGTGGTCTGTACGACTAGTATGTCGGAACCCTCTCATGGTCTGTACGACATGCACCTACTTGGATCCAAGGTGAGCGTGTGGTGCGGGTGAATAATATAAGCACTAACACCATGATTGCATGTTATAAGCTATCCACATAATATACATCATCAATGATTCACATGAATAACATAAAACTCACCTGATACTCACATGTGCGTCCACAGCACCAATTCACACATATATATGCATCAATTATCAATTCATATAACTCATATATGCATGCATGACATTTTAGAAAAACACTTTCATTTGAACTCAATTTCTGGGAATTTCAATAGCATATAGGTATAAACAGAAATACTGCCCACTCACCTGGAGTTCGCCCTACAACTCCCTAGCACAACACATCAAGGCGTCATAACGATCGGCGCCTAGAAAAATCATCAAATCAAACCTCAGAATCATATCGATAGAATATATAACTTATATAAAACACGTCACTACGCAGTTCGATCAGGAAGATCTGCAACTCAGATTTCCAATCCATAACTTCCAGAGGTCCACAATATATCTCTAGAACAACATCCTAAAATTTCCTTACCATCCAACGGTCGGATCTCCGTCAATTGTCAAAACCAAGTGACGGTTAACATTCTAATTTATGAACTTACAACTCCAATTCCGGAAGATCCGTAAATTGGATTCCCAATCCGTAAGTTCATATAATCCTCAAATATTACGTATTACCACGTATCAAAGTTTGGTGACGATCCAACGGTCGGATTGTCAATTCACATTTTCACCTAACCACGAATCGTAACGAACTTAGGTTCAATTACTCAATTTACGTCCATCAATTATCAAAACTGAACCTAGAACATTAAACACATGCTAAGAATGACATTGGTGGGCCATTGGCCACGTGCCGCCGCACGGGCCGCCGGGGGTGGCGGTTGGCCGCCCCGGCTCGCCGGAAAATCCAACTATTTCCAAAAATTACCAAAATTTGCAGATTTGAAGATCTCAATGAGTAGAGTAAACTTTATACCTGAGGCCAAAGCCAATTTGGCTTGGAAACACTTCAATTTCACCAAAACCGTGAAGAACCCTAGAATTGGGTGTTTTCAATTCGACCTTCAAATCAATTCCGCCGTCCCAACCAATGTTTGGGCTTTGTTCCAGGTCCTAAGGGAATGCTAATGGTGTTAGTAATTGAAAGAAAACATTTCAAGATTTGAAGAATTTGAACAAGAAAGTCGCGGCACCCATGGGTGCGTTTTTCACGAAATCACCATCAAATTTCATGATTTTTGGGGTGAAACATGAAGAGGGAAGGCCTAGGTGTTGATTGGGAGTGGTACCTTGATCCAATTCGTGAGAAATCCGGTGAAAATCGTCGGAAAAATGAAATGAAGGTGGGTGCGCGGGTAAACGGGTTGGGGGAAAACCCGTTTCTGATCTTCTCTCCTCCGCTTCTCACCTTCTCTCCTTTCCTCCTTTCCTCTGTTCCGATTGGTCACCTTCTCTCTCTTTCAGTCCCTCCTGATCCCTTCCTCTCTCTTTTCCCGATTGGGCATTTTTGCCCAATCTCTTTCCTCTGTTTCTTCTTTCTTCACCAGTCACACACACACACACACACACACACACACACACAAAACCTCTTTTCTTCTCATCCCAACCATCCATTTAATTCTTCATTAAATCTGGGCCGTCCATTTTCATAAAAGAAATTCCGTATTTTACTAAAATTATAATTCCTAAAATGCCCAAATTTCAAACGTTAATAACTTATTCGATATAACTCCAAATCACGAACCGTCTGCGCCCACGAGTCCGTAGCAACGAGTACTACGAGGATATTTCAAGAAAACAAATCTTAGATGGCACGACACAACGATTAACCTCGAATAATGCGCGTGCCTCAAAGGGCATTTTTGTAAAATTCTTTATTAAAACTTTAAAAACTTTTAAAATCAGGGACGAGCTGTCACAGGGGAAACCCTATTTCTCAAAAGTAAAAATTAACTCTAATTTTCTATTTCTGAATGATAATGGTTTCATGAGTTTATATAGAACACGAGTACTTCTTGTTAAGGAGATGTAGCTTTTCATCTATAAGTATACATTACTTATCAAGAGAATACACCTAAACAATATAACATTTCTAAGAAATTGGTTAACACTATTTTTCATTCAATTATTAAAATTATATATTACAATATTTTATACTATAATATATAATTTCCAACAGTATTGGTTAAATTAACTCTCCTTTTAACAAGGGTAAAAATACTACCATGAAATAAGAATGTCGTACTTCTATTAGCGGTATATCTCAAGTTAGTTATATACTTTTATGTAGAAAAGTTAAAATTCACAATAGTGCATGATTAGCTTAAGAGATCCACCATAATCATCATCCTTATTATATGTAAGTTTCAATCTCCAACGGATTAAGGGGATTTGAATTTGGTAACTTTCTCAACAATCACTACAAGAAAAATGAGCTTTGGGTACAAAACAAAGGGCACAATTGAGAAGGTTGTGTCAGTTTGACCACCAAAAAGCTTAAACAGTTCCCATTCCATAGAGGGCACCATCTATTGTGCCCAATGTTAAAAAAAAGCAGACACAAAACAGTAATGGGCACATAAACCGTGCCCAGTGGGGTCATATGACAACTTTTTTTTATTGAAGATGGGCACAAAAAACATTTTGTGTCTATAAAATTATTTGTCAAAGGCACTATATGTTCTATCTCGTTTGTCTTTACCTCCTCTAGCACACCAATAATTAAAATTTATAAAATTGTGGTAAATAATGGTATGGAGCTATTTATTATTGTACAATATTTTAGCCTCAAAATAAGTTAGAAATAATGTTGTTCAAATTCATTTTTCGCAAAAGCTGAACCTCAAATCTCACACTTACAAGTAAAGAAAAATACCACTACACCGTAGTACTAAGTGGCGTGTTTTAGATTAACAAAGGATCATTTCTAGCTGCAATGAATGATTGTTAGATTCGTATCTTTTTGAACTGCTTTTTAGATTGTTATCTTTCTGCAGGCTTGTTTTTTTATACTTGGTGATATGGTTTTTGGTTTTATAGTAAGTGTTCATTTTTTTTACTGTATTAAAAGTCCTTGATGCAGTGACACATAACCAACAATTGTGCCCTTAGGGTCGGTAGACAAATGAGTTAATAATTGTAGATTCCTTTTTATGACACTAATGATAGAAATTGTGTCCACTAAATATTAATAAATAATAAATCATTCTACTTCTCATTGGGCCTTCGAATAGATAATATATCTTAATAATTATAAATTCTTTTTTCTGACACAAAGGTTAGAAATTGTGTCCAATAAATATTAATAAATAATAAATCACTCTATAGCAAGTGGAATATGTTGGCACAATTATGGATTTGTGCCTATATTCTAGTATAAAACATCCACACTCCCTTACTAATTTGTATATGGAAAATAAGAAGGTTGCTTCATACACTTGTGTTTCTTTTGAATTTGATCAAGTTCTACATCATTGAGAATGACGGACAGGCGACGTCGCAGAGTTAGAATTGGACCCGAATCTCCAGCATCACATTCGTCTATTGCTTCCAACATTACAACAACAAATTCCACAACGAATCCTTCAGCTCAACGTCCACGACAACCTGTTAATGGCAGGCGCATACCTCGTTCTATTGATAATTAGTACATTCTTACTACTGTTGCTGATGGTCGGCTTGGCTACGCATTACCCTCCAATAACGGCTACATACACGCACCTCAGGGACGTGTATTGCTAGCATGGGCAAACCCAAGTAGGATAAGAACAATACCCTGTCAATTTGGTTTCTGCTAAAACAACAATTGAAGAGTCTACCAGTTCTGTCGTTATTATTGAAGAACCACGCACTTATCAAGCACAAATTCGTCCTAGAGGCCTGTCTTTCCCACATATGAGCTCACGAAATATGCAGAATGTTACCGTTGAAATTTTAAGCAGCGACGACGAGGAAAATTAACATATTTTGTATTATGTTATATTTCACTGGTATGTGAAAATATAATTATCTTATGCTATGCTGGACTGCTCTTGGGTCCTTTTAGTATTACAATATAATAATGTTTTCTTTCTAATTGGCCCATGATATAAATACTCCTGGCATTGTATATTTTTTGGTTTATAATTATGTTTCCCGTTTGGTTCGTACCGCACAAATCAGTGAATTCACAACGTGTCGACGCAAGCATTATGACACTTTACCGGTAAAAGAAAAGAAAAAATAAAAGAAAAAATAAAAGAAAAACGAAAATAAAAAAAATGAAAGAACAAATGAAGCCTGACACGCAAGCCTTTTATCATGCTAAATTGCTAATCCAAGCCTGCTCCCATGGCGCCATAGCTTCGTCTTGTTTGGTGTTTTTCTTTTGAACAAAGCTACTAGTTTTGTGGTTGAACTGGTTAATAAAAGTTTTGAAGATTTTAACTCTCGAAAATTTCTGAAAGTTAAAATCTAAAATATATAAGCGAGTGCACGTGAGTAGACCGGTTAAAAAAATTGAATAAGGAGTCTATAGGTAAATAAAACCGAAAAAAAAAACCATAAGACACCCCAACCCCAATAGCCAATGCCATCAAACTAGAGGTAGAGATGTGTTGGCCATTACCAAAATGATGACGAAGCTATATGTAATAAATTAAAGATGTGAGTGAATTTGAATTAAAAAGCTCAGTTTTATTAAGTACTGAAATTAATCTTCGATAGAACTTCAAAATTAAAACAAAATTGGATTATAACTAATAATGGCTTATAAAATTGGATTTATATTAAGTTTCCTCTTCTCCAAATTGGAATTCTCCCTCTCTTTTATGGTCCAAGTTTGGATTTCCCACCACCAAAATAAAAAACTTGGGTTTCCAGCACTGCATTACACAATTGTGCCCACTAACCCTTATAATATTAATTAAAAAATAATTGTTTAATAATAATTGTGCCCACTACTTACAATAATAATTAAAATTCTACCATATTTCTATCTCGCTCCCTTCCATCTCTCAGACTCTCAGTCCGTCAACTCTAACCCTCACTCTCCAAAAATTCAAATGCCGCTCCTCCTCGCTCCTCCGTCCAGTTCGAACCCACTCCTCCGTCGAGTCCGTCCACTTCAACGCTGCTCATCTGTCCAGTTTAAAAGCATTCCTCCGGCGACACACACAAAGACACAGGAAGCCCAAAATACAGGTGAGGTTTCTTAAATTCAATTTTTCGATGGGTTTTTGTTCTTTAGGGTTTAGGGTCAAATTGGATGTGTATTTTGTCGAATATGGTTTATGGTTTGAGGACAGTGGGTATAGGATTAGGAATCTAGGATGGGTACAGGTCTTTGCGATTGGAAGGGTTTCAAGTTGAGTGTGCTCCGATTTAGGGTGGGTGCAGGACATGGAGGTCATTGGAAAAGTGGGTGGGTGGGTAACGGTTCATAGGTTTAGGTTTAGGGTGGGTGGGTGCAACGGCTGCAGCTGTTTTGCTTGGTATGAAATTGACAATTAGAACTAGAGTTGATTATGTTTATGTTTATGAAATTGTAGAATCTGGTGCAACAACTGCATGATTTGCTTGCTGTATGTTATGTAGAATCTGGTGCAACAGCTGCAGGATTTGCAGGGCCAGGCTTAGCAGAAGTTTTACTCGGTAACTTTGTTGCTACCTCCTTATATCCCTTTTTTCTTTCTTCCAGAGCCTGGTTGCATATCTGTACTCTCTGTATAACGAACCCTGATTATTATTTACTCCTTTCTTGTTATCATCCTTTAGGAGATCTCTTATGTTTTTGTAAGGTTGTAGATGCTTTATTCATTGAAGTTTTCACATTCCAGGGGTGGGTATGTACTTTAAGATATTATTAAGACATTATTAAGACATCATTGAAGTTTTCACATTCCAAGGGTGGGTATGTACTTTAAGATATTGTCAAGAGATGTTTACCAATTGCCAGTGCCACACTTATGTTCAAGTGAAAAAGGATATGTACTTCGTAAAGTGTATTGAAGTACGTTGGTTTCGCTGCTTGGAATAATAATTCATTGCATTAGAGTTTATACGCTTTAGTATCCTGTTCTCTTTTCTTCTTTTCTTAATTCTGCACTTTTTGAAACAGTACAAGGGAAAGGATATCAGCTTGCAAATTGCAATTGATATTATATGGTTCATAGAATTGTAATCTTACACATTTCCTGGGGCTTTTATGAATATTTACCATCTACATATCACTTTTATACTCATTTATAATCATTCGAGGGAGCGAGCTGGTGAAAAGTTATAGGATTCTTTAATAAACAATTATGTTAATTTTTTTGTTCCATTTAATTTACATGTAAAGGTTCTTCTTTTGGGGTCCAATAATGATTCAGGTTTTTTTATTGTAAGTTTGGATTGTTATTACTTCGTTATCATAATTGTTGTGTATTTATATGTTTCATTCTTTTAACAATCTCAGTTTCTTTATCGCAACATCAAAGAAGCTGAATACGTTTATTCGACTTAACCTTTCAGGAGGTGGGTTAAACTCTCTCTCTCTCTCTCTATCTATCTATCTCTCTCTCTCTCTCTCTCTCTCTCTCTCTCTCTCTCTCTATATATATATATATATATATATATGAGTCATAGCTACCTATCATTGTCTCCTTTGAACAAGTTTTATGCTTCTGCAGGAGCTGCTGCTCTATTTGGACTATGGAGCTTGTCTAGGTCCTTAAATTCATGTGTTAACCATATTCTTTCTCAGGATGGAAGTCGTATGCAGGTGGAGTTAGCAACTATGTATGTCACCATTTTTTTTTTAGGATGTTTGATTATTCACTTTTGTGCAATTGGCTAGAAACACTGGTTTTCTTCTGGTATGCATGAATAGTCATGTTAGCTGTCTTGGTGTGGATCTTTAGCCATCTTGGTGTGGATCTATTCTTCATGAGTTGTAATTAGGAGTTGAAAATTTTGAGTTCATTGTCCTTCTTACAATTATGGAATTGAAGTCCTTCTGATATTATTCATTCACAAAAACTTCGTTTTCGGGATATGACTAATGTCTGCCCTTCCATCACATCTCTGCCAACCCGTTGCTTACTTGGTTTTGTATGTAATTATCTGAGTATATATGGGACATTACTGTACATGTATTTATCCGGAAAAGAAATGCATTGTAGTATATGACCAATATCTGCTTGTTTTATGTTTATAAACTATTTGATATCTGAGTATATATGATGATAAATGCAATGTAGATGGCTAATCTGATGCTTGATGATGATACATTTTTGGCATCTGTGGAAAGTCGTCCACATTCCCCATTTGGTGTAGTCGCTCAAAATGATTCATTTGCAACCAACCAACCAACCCCATGCGACATGTAGTGGAAATACGCAATCAAGTGGCTCAACTTCTTTGTCAGCCACAACTCGCAATCAAGTGGAAATAGCAAAGGTGCAAATGGCTGAGCAATTGAAAGCCATGTTGGCACATGTGGGCATCAACATCGGTTCATTAGTGGGTGCTCTACAAAGTTCATTAGTGGGTGCTCTACAAAGTACTTCAACTCAGCAGCAAGGGTGTGGAAGCTCACATGGTCAGATTTCAACGTTTTTCGAAGGTGGAAATGACAAGAATGTGCAGTGTGGACCTCCAGTTTCTAGTGCTATGATGCATGAGGACTGCCAAAGTGAGAATATTGGTTAGTTGTCATCAAGCAACCCTTGTAGATGTGTATTTTGTTTATATATTATTGGTTTGAATTGGTATACAAGCTTAGATATGTTATCTTTTGTTGTATACAGAGAATCCTGGGTATGTCCAGCATAGGATAACATGTATTTATTTGTTTAACATTTGGATGGGTTGTATTGTTAGGTTACATGAATCAGTCTTAGCCAAGAACATGGGTGATAATATATTAACTTCACTATTTTAGTGCTAATGTTAATGAATCTAATGTTGATTTATGTTTAGTTTGTAATGGATGATTTGTAAGTTCCTCAAATTTGGTGGAAATTAGGTCCTGTGAGCAAGCCTAATGATTTCTATATTTAAATAAAAATATCCAATTTTACCCCAAAAAAAAAAATTTAAAAATATCCAATTTTACCAAATTTTTTTTTTTTATAAATATCCAATTGTGCTGGAGCTTTATTGTATTTATTCAAATATAATAGAGTGGCACAATTTTAAAGTTGTGGTGCCTTTGCTTTCACATTTATACAGCAATCTTAGCCTTTAAAATAGCAATTGTGCCCATCTTACACCATACATTCAATAGCCTTTATTAGAGGTGAGACACAAAAATGCTTGTATTTGTGCTTAGCCTTTGGGCACAAATCATCATATTGTGCGCTTTCTGAAATGGTGACGCCCATAGCGGGCACAGACCCAAAGATAGTAGCTGCGTTGTTGCTATTGGTCTATGGGCACAATTGTTGGTGCTTTTTGACCTCAAAGGGCACAGATAATTTATTGTGCGCAGTGCTCATTTTTTTGTAGTGAATGGGAAAGGAAGCATTACTAGGTTAAGAAGTTGTTGATGAACATCTATTTAGGCCATGACTATCCCTCATAAATATAAATAGAAATATAAAAGGGAAGGCAAGACTATCATGCTTGGTTAAAAATTGTTAGTGATTAACATCATTCTCTAATCTTGATTATTTATTGACTAGTGGACTAAAGGTAGTGAGAACACTAGATAAATTTCCATTTAGTTTCAACCATTATTAAAACATTTTCATCAAGAGTATGAATATGGAGGCGACAAATGCAATTTGGAAAGTAAAGAAGATAAGCATTTCAATCAAACAAGAACTGGTTACATTAGCTTACCATTCTATTTCAATGCTTAGTTTTTTCTAATATTTCTATATATTTAAATTTGACCTTAATTGTCACATCCAGGCCCGGGCACCCATCACATTCTGAGCTCGACTCCGTCGTAGCATGATATTATCCGCTTTGGGCTCTGACCATGCCCTCACAGTTTTGTTTCTGGGAACTCACACGAGAACTTCCCAGTGGGTCACCCATCATAGAATTGCTCTCGCGCGAACTCGCTTAACTTTGGAGTTCAGATGGAACCCGAAGCCAGTGAGCTCCCAAAAGGCCTCGTGCTAGGTAGAGATGAGAATATACATATAAGGCTTACATGATCCACTTCTCTGGACGATGTGGGATGTTACAATAATAAACTTATAAGGGCTCATTTGATAGTGCTTTTAAAATAACTAAAAGCGCTTTTAGAGAAAATGTTTTTGGGTTTCAAAAGCACTTGAAGTATTTTTTGCAAGAAGCACCAATTATGTGCTTCTTCTAAGAAACACTTTAAGTATTTTTCCAAGATTTACTTGCATTTTCACTAAGTATTGATTCAAAAAATATTTTCACCAAAATCTCATTCAACCATTTTAAAAACACTTTCAAACGAGTTCGTTCGATAGGTCACCGTTAAATGGTAATTTTATATATTAAAAAAAATGTTAAATGTATGGAATGTGGATAACTACAATAATGTCCATAACCTCTTATCTTAATATTTTGTAACCAATGCTCTAAATAGTGTATTTAGTGGTCTGTAACTAATGGTTTAACGTGTCAACCCAATAAACAATATGTGGACTAGGACATCTTCTACATGCATACAAGCTCTATGAATCCCAATTTGAAGAAGGCTTTAATTCTAGGCCATACAATTAAAAACGAAAGCTTTCTTCTCTAGTGATCAAAATTGACCGGTTAACAACTCACCAAGAAAATTATGGCTCAAAATCTTGCACCAAGTCATCTCATAAAGCTGACTTCTAGCTTAATCATGTTATCTTCTTTTTTTTTCAAATTAGTGGTTTCTATTTTGTCAAAACTAGTGGTAAACTTGATTAATTTAATAGGACATATTTTATAAATAATTATAGACCAAGTTTTTTTTCTGAATCACAAGTTTAAATTAGAAAAAAAAAATTAAAAAATTGGAAAGGTGGAACTTGAGAAAAGGAATAACAATGAGACATTTGTCATGCAGTCGAGCATGCATGGTTGTCATTGAAGACTTGAATCCTAGGACAGAATTCATCTTCATCCGCTGTAATTTGACTGCGTTGACATCCCAACCCAAACATTCCTTATAAATGGCTTTTTTTGGTTCCAACTTCTTGGCCATTGTCATACAACATAATTTTTGAGATTCTAAAATGTGCAGAGGAGTACAAGAGAGTGGCTTCTGCCAGTCACCAATTCTCATTCCTTCAGGAGGGTTGGTTTGCTGTGAACTGTGCAACTCAAGGGCTTCATTGTATTGCCTAGCAGACGATGCATTTTTGTGTAGGAAATGCGACCGATGGGTTCATGGGGCTAATTTCTTAGCACTCAGGCATGCCAGGTGTTTGTTGTGTAACACATGCCAGAATCGTACTCAAAGATATGTCGTCGGAATTGCAGTGAAGGTGATGCTTCCAACCATTCTTAGTCGGGTGGATAGAAACCGGTGCGAATCAAATGCCAAAAGTCGGGTAGATAGAAACCGATAGAGAACCAATGCAGTCTCTGAGGTATTGAAGAGGGAGTACCGAATTTTAGGTAATGTGAAGTCACCTTTTCTTTAAATGACCTGAGAACAAGGATACTGAGATAATGCTTCCAAAGTTTTAGTCAGGTCATTAACTTTAACTTCTTATTAATGTCATTGTAATCTCAAATATAATGATTTGAGAACCAAGGTCACTGACATAATGCTTCTTAGGTATTGATTATTGTAACTATCATGGCAACGCAAGCTCCGTCTTCTGCATACCTGCTAGCATCCTTTCAAAATCATCCTAATTAATCATCCAGTTATGCTAAAATTATTAGTTGGAGCAGATTTTTACTAAGAAATGGTCATAAGTAAAACCAGTTTCAGATGATGATCATATTCATAACTCACGTATAGAGAGTTACTAGAAAATAAGCCCGCGCGTTACGGCGGGAACCAACTGTTTCAGGCGTAACTGCATGAATAAGACACATTTAACCTGAATCAATTCAACACAATCATGAACGAACAGAGGGGCACATGAGTGAATGAGGTTGATAATATAAGCAGCTTGGCTTTTATATACATGCAATTGAGCTGACATGTAAAGACATTGCACAATTAGTAGGAAGAAATTGAACGTTCTTGATCACAAAGACATGGTTGCCAAAAAAGTTATGTTTCCATAAGAAACAGAAGCAACATGCAATTCACACATATTTTGCTCTTGTAGTTAAGATGGCAAAATATGTGTCCTACAGGGCAGGCACCTATTTTAGCAATTAACATAGATGGTTTAAGAATCACGTTAACAGTAAGTATAGCACATTCATGGCTACAGAGTTAGCATTTAAGATCATATGCAAGACAACAGTGGAGATTGTTTTCAGAATCAAATTGGCAGCAATCAAAGCAACCTTGCAAAATCACATTTAGTTTCATTTGTCTAGGTCAAAAAACAAAGTAAACATGTATATCAACTTGTCATATTTTATAAAACTAAAAGCATGGACAATTCAGTGCACCTTGGTTGCACATTTGTCATATCCAGCAGCTCACATCGGCCACCCCCCACTGGAATCCAAGGCTGAGAGAAGCCTTCTGCGGGAGTTGTCATCGGAAGCACCACTCTTATCTTTGGCTTTGTCTGATTTGACATCTTGCTTATTATTGCATGGATGCCAAGTTGCTTCAACAGCCTTCGATGTACACATATCTGAAATGCGGTCTTGTCCTACTGTTAGAAGCAAAGATAGGAACCCTGACACTATATTCTCAAGAGCTTCATAGAGAGCTCTTTTGTTTCTCTTTGTCAACCACTGCAAGGAGTGCAATTAAAATTTAATTAAAATACCTCATTTTGCATTCATAATAAACCCGAAAGTGACTTCATAAGATGAAATTAACCTAATTACGTGTGAAAGGAAACCTTTCCAATTAAATGAAGGAAATATCCGATGTGGATCAAAACCGAAACCAAAACCAAAACAAAACAAACATTGACAACTGCCCAAGTTGATGTTTGCTCCAAAGGTCTTCCTCCTCCTGCCATCCTTTAATTGAAACCCTAATTTTCCTTACTACAAAATAATGCTATTTTCGATCTATTTCTTTCGGTGTGTGAACTTGTTTTAATTCTCTATAATTTTCAATCACTTCCACTGTAATTAAAATAAGTACTGAGTATATACACACTCATAAACACACAAAATTCAGTTTTCCATTCTAAAAAATGAACGAAAGCACATATGCCAAGTCAATGTTCCTACTGTATTCATTAATCTAACGATGCATCAAATATAAAAATTAAATTATACCTCTAATTTATAACCTTTTGATCTTGCTTCATCTGCAGCTAAACCAAAATTTGGACAGTCCCCAATATAATTCTGTCAAAAACCAGATAGCAATACCATGTAAAAGTCATATTGGATGTCTACACCCACACTTGTCAATTTACACATAAATTTGAAATTTGGATCACTTGGGCTTCAAAAATATTTGCACACAAATTCGAAAGAAAATGAACAAATTAAAGCAAAATCATATGTAGACAATTGAGACTCACCTAAAACTGCTATCGAGCTATGCTGCATGGAATGGTGGTGCGCCGTGAAGACAACTCTGCGTTGTTGACAAAGTCCCAGAATAACCTGGAAATTTACAGAGGTCAAATTTTACAGCTGAAGGAGCAATCATTTACTGCATTATAAAGAAAAACCCAAAATAAACAATCAATCAAACAGAACCAAATGATATTTACCAGCTTGAAAATTTTCATACTACACCCAATTAAGAAGGGAATGAGTGTACTGTGTACCTGATGAAGTATTCCACCATTGTTGATGGCAGACTGGGTAGTGCGTGCAGCATCAGCATACACTCCGTAATTGTCTCTCTGTTTTTTTTTTTTTTTATGTCAATCTATATGACAAATGATTTGGGAATTAATAGGGGTGAAAAATGGATAGAACCAAGAACTGAAATCAAGAGAAAACACACATCCAATTTGATACCAAATCAAACTGCTAGTGTGGTGCAAAATGAGCAATTTTAAACTCGCAAAATATATTTTTTTTTTACAAAAAGGTAGGCCAAGATTATCTATAAATGATGATTGCATTGTATTTTTGCCCCTCGGAGCATTGTATTGTATAGAAATGACTCCAAGAAGCAATCCATCCTAAGTTTACGCAGGCAAAAATCAGATTTATGCAGTAAAATTTAAATCTTTTGTTATGGACAAATACTATAAGTCTATAACTGAGTTTACACACCAATGAGTTTTGCGAGTCCCAACTACGTACCTAAGGTATTATTTAAATTGCTTTCAAGTTAACTGAATAGGACCACATCATGTGTCGCTTGAAGGTGAATAAATTACTCGTTGTGCAAACACAAATAATCTGTTAGGGAGACCCAAATTCCTTAATGCTCCCTATGTCGTACAAAATGCTCGCTAATTAGAGAATAAAGAACTCAAAATCCAGAATAAAACGCCAAATCAGTATGTACAAACTGCAAACTACAACTAATGTTAGTAAGTCTCAAACTAACAACTGAAATGAGAAACTAACATTGACAAAGGAAAAGTAATAACAGAGAGAGGGAGAAATATGGGTGTGGCACATGCCATGACTCTTAATTCTGCTAATTGTCACAATATCAAAATTAGCTTACTCGTCATCGATAAGCACGTTGGCGTGTCTACCTATAAACTAATACTACTACAAACACAAAATTAATAAGTCAACTTTTTAGAAAAAAATTAACAGGGAAGATAAATGGTTAGCACAAAAGCTCCATGAATGTGTTAGTGTAAGTTTTGATTTAAAAATGGCAGCATCAAAACACGAATTAGGAATTTTTTACATGTAAAGAGCATTATTAAACTAAAACCTGCATCCACAAATCACCCATTTCACAAAAATAGACAATAATTTCACTCAAAAAGCACAATTTAAAATGGCAGAGTTAGGCTGCTTAGCTTCAATACCACTGCATAATTAAACATCCAAATATGATAATAGCCATGTCTACATTTTCCCTCAAATCGATTATTTTTACATTCACACGGTGTTGAGAGAAATATCCTTGAAAATAAAGCACTACACATATACAAAATCAGTTCAGTAATAAACTAATTAATTTTCAGCTTCTAACTCGTTCATTTGATCAACATATTAATGGAACTAATGTAATTTTCTTACAGTTTCTAACTAATTCATTTGATCAATATCATCCGAGTCAGAAAAGATAGAACACAAAAATAATTAGGATAAACAGAAAAACGATTAGGATATATAAATAGACAAAGGACTGTCATAGCAAAACCAATTAGTTGGTGAAAAGTGACCAAGGAATTAGGACATAAAATGCCTAATAAAAATATTCATAAGAGAAAAACAAAGGAAAATTGGGGAAACTGATTGCTATAAACAATTAAAATTGAGAAGAACAGAGTAATACAACATACCACAAATGGGAAAGGACTTACCTTTACTTCGTCAATTATGGCCAAACAAAAACCCTAAACTTTTCCTTGTCTCTCAACTGTGGACTGGAAGTCTGAAAGCACAAAAATCAAACCCAAATTGAAATTCTAACCAACCCAATAATTTTCTACTTAAAATACAATAATTTGAGAAAGCAATTGACTGAATGGCCTAGATTGAAAACTAAAGTACCGGTAAGTAATTAAAAAATGGCAATTAGCCAAAAATATATGCACCCAAATGAGGAGGAAAGAAGAAAGAGGAATACTTTAAGATACAGGGGCAATGGGGTTTGCAGACCGCCCCTTTTGGGCAGCCATCCCCAATGATAATACTTAGTTATCCCTGCTATTAATACACCAATTGCAGGCCCTCATCAGTTTCCATTCTCACACCATTTGGCATGTACTTGATGTTTAATTTCAAATAAAATAAAAGAAAAAGCATCATGAAAGAAATCAAGATGAAGAATTAAATTTTGGCAACTCACCATTCTTTTCTTTTATAAAAAAAGATGCATCCTATTTGTAGTGAAAACAGGTACCGCCAAATACATTTTACCTTCAAGAAATATTTTGTATGACTTTAAAAACATAATCCATGAAATTATATCTCTTAGTTGAGAACAACAACAAATCTTCATGCATAGCTTGGCATACAAAAGAACACGCAAGCATAAAATAAACGAAGCAGGGAAAACCAAAAATACAATTGAATTCGCTGTCAAAAGAACATGAATAAATGAAAATTACAAAACAAAGAAATGATGAGAAACCAAAGTACCCATTTCATAATCTAATTGCTTTTTAGTTTGCTTGCCATTTTTAGTTCTTCAATTTAGAGAGAAACCATAATTCGGCACATGAATAAAGTGAAAACGTAAAAGATAAGTAGGATAAGCTGACAGTCATCCCTGAGTAATGCATTCACTTTTGAACCCCAAACACAGCGAAACAAAAATTCACACACATGAGCTACTGCTCCCATATGTAATAAGAAATAAAAGCATCTCGAAACTAAATGGCAAACTATAAGAGCACTGTAAAAGTAAAATTGCAAGAAATCTAATACTCGGAGAGGAAGTACTAATAGCAGACAAAAATGAAAGATTGAATCACCTCGCTTGTAACTGTGCCTTGGTTTTTTCCCATGCTTACAGGAAGCTTTGCATTGTGCTCTTATAGCCCAAATTTTCTCTGAAGGAAAAAACATGATTTTGAAATCAGATTTTCACATTATACCTTAAAGAGAACAATTAGAAAACGAAAAGGAGAACAATGAGTACTTTTCATCATATATTGTTAGAGTATGTGGTCCTCTGGTCCAATGGTCATGCAGCCATTTTTACTTTATAACTCTTTCTTTTAATTTAAAAAACATCTTCGATCTCAAATTAATATGAATACGGATTCATACTTTATAACTAAAGATCTAACTACTCTTGATAAGATGAACAATACGTCATTCATCGCATGCATTGCATTACAAATTTACAATCATAATGGAACATCTCATCAGACATCCCCACACAAAAAGTTTTTATTGCTGCTTTGATTTTTGTTTATCTTTTTCCTGAAACATGAGCTAATTTTCTTTTTATTCGAATAATGTTATAGGGTTGCAAGGATATTATCAATTTAATTGATTGTATTTGATTGGTGGAAGTTCTACATCTATATTTGAGGTTTTCAATTTCAGCATTGGGAGAGTCATTCATAAAATGTTCGACAGTGAGATTACCTCCATGGATTATGCTCACACTGGACAGCTTATTTTCCGCGGTGATGCGACGGTATTTTTCAGTCATTCGCCATTCAATCAATTCAAACCGAGGAACGGGCAACATCAAGAAGAGGATCTGCCATGTCAGGATCACTGTCGTCCAATTAATACAAAAAATTCTGCAAAACCTCAATTGAACACACCGATCTCTAAATAATTGAGGAACCAATCAAGGCAGCTGAATACACATGGAAAAATAAGTGTTTCAGTTTGCATTTGTATTCTATAAACTTTACATTAACAAAATACATTTAGGGATTAATACTACAATGACATTGCTGCAACATCAATAACAAAATCTTTTAGAACAAATAAACAGAGTGTAGAGAGAGCTCGTACCCGAAGTGTGCGACGGCGATGAGAAGGCGAGGTGTGCAACGGAGATCAAATACATCTGCCATCAACCAAAACCAAATGCAAGCAAAACCCATAAGAAAAACCCATCAACTAAAACCCAGCGCAAGGTAAACCATCAACCAAAACCAATAATTTATCAATTGCAGTAATTAGGTCAAACCCACATTGACATTTCACCCAGAAAAGTAAAAAAAGAAAAGTTACCTTGCACTGGGCGGCCTCCTGGGCATTTCATGTTCAAACTCCGGGCACTTCATTGGTTGGTGGAAATACCAACGGAGATGAGAAGGCAGGGTGAACAACGGAGATCGCAAAGCAGGGATTGAAGAGTTCACAAAGCAGGGATTGAAGAGATAACGAAACAGAGATCGAAGAGATCGTCAAACGCGTTGCAGAGTGAGAGTTAAGACAAGAAGATACTCACAACCCAAAACGGATGCCATCACCAACACGTAAATCCACATAAACCTTTTTGTTCACCTGATTATTAGGCAAGGGCAAACCATTAGGAACAATCAAGAGCCTTTCTATAGAGTATAACAAAACACCAGCCATCCACACTGCAAAGTTAATTACTAATTTGTAAGATTTCTCAGGTCAATGCGTGTTTTCATTCTTTGTTCAATGCTTTTCCTCCATCATCATGTTCAAATCGGAGATGCAAATAATTTAATATTCTTTGCAAATTAAACTAATAAATTTTCAATGCGAATCATGATCCGGTTCTATTTTTTAATATTTGCTGATTATGGATGGATATGAGCATTTGGGAGGTGGATTGTCTGCCATCCCATTTCCACAGGGACGAAGCCAGAACTTTGTGTGAATGGGGCATCTCAAACAACCAGGTCGGAGAGCAGAACCAGAAATCTTCAGTGGGGGCTCTGCTGCTGCAAACCCAGCTCAATTTGAGCAGCACCCAGCGTCAGAAAAATCTCAGTGGGGGCATCCGCCCCCCCTAGGCCCATGGTAGCTCCGTCCCTGCATTTCCATACTCTTTCCATTCTCTTTGTTTATGTGGTCATGGTTAAGCCACGTCAACATTTTATATTGATTTTTTTATAAAAATAATAAAACAAAAAGTAATAGAAATATAAAATGTTTACGTGGCTTAACCGTTACCACATAAAACAGGAGGGAATGGAAAGAGCATGGAAATAGGAGGGCAGACAATCTACCTCCAAGCATTTGACCGGGGAGTAGTTGTGAAACAGTAATTTTATACATTTGGGTCATCAATGCATTTATTTTAAAGAAGTATTATTCGTAGAAATAATTTCCATTTATTTCAAAGAAGTTTATGAGATGCAAGTCAAGTCAAGTCAAGGACACGCTCAATTCAGCTCATATCATAGCAACTGCTGCGTTTTAAACTTAGTTCCGGGAAGTTGGCTAGCATGAAAAAGCTCAACTGTTTTTAGAATGTATGTGGGAGGTGACATAATGAGGCTTGTTTTGTTCTTCACATTATATTGGATTGAATTACTCATAAGATTCAAGGTATACACCTTGGACTGGATTGGATTCATCATACATGTTGAAGAAAAAGTTAAGTGGTAATGAATCCAACATTTATAAATCGTCATCGTAGTAAATCATAAGCCATAAATCATAAATCATAATTTATAAATCTGGTAAAGTCTGTATTAAGACCGGATCATAAAAATATCATATCCCAAACTCGGAGGCATGATACACCATTTAATTTTATTTACCCTTATGACTGCATCTAACTTTCGAGTTAGATTGCTTACGTACCCTCCAAAGAGATCGAACCAATTATATATCACCATTTTGTTAAACTCAAAATAGAAATCTTGTGTTTGCAATAACTTTCAAAATTTCTCATTCAATTCTAATTTTCATTTCTGAGGTCGATTATGCCGTAATAGACATTTGCTTCAACAATAATACATCCAAACCAAAATCAAGTCTACTCTTCTCTTAAGAAAACCCACTTTCTTCAAATACTTGAACCCAGACAAAATCTAATTAGAATTTCCTCATTTTTCTATACAATCCCTACATGCAAACAACCTTAACTTTTGATAAACAACTCGTAATTTCTTATAAAGCTTCACCACCAAATCTTCCCAACATCAAACATATAGCCATCAGTTTCTTCCCCAACAGCATAATCATAGCAGGCAATTGTGTTCCTACTTGTTATGTCCAACCAACTCCATTCATGCATAAAACCCAATTGCAAGTATAAAAATCCATACAAACTTCACCTCTCAGTTTGTAGAAAATTAAACCAGAAAAGAAAGGAAACGAAGCAAAATTAATCCACACCTGAACCGAAGCACGACCTTCCTCCGAAACAACAACAGGAGCAATCCAAGTAATGTGAGAATGGTGCCAACTCATACTCAGATTGCAGGTGACTCCAGAAGCAATAACGGCAATTCCGTCGTGTCCCAGCTCGAAACGCTACGGACCCACATAGATTCCATATATAGTGACGTTGAAGCATTGGATTCTCTTGGATTTCCAAGTTTTGGGGAGCTGGAGTGGAATTATAGAGTGAAACTAAAGAAGCCTGTGGGATTACCCAGGGGCGGAGCCACCAAGGGACTAGGTAGTCCCTGGCTCATCCTGACTTCATCTGAGGTGTGAACCTCATGGAAGAAGATGAAGCAAACGACGTCGTTCAGCTGTTTTGATTTTAAATCTTTTAAAAGAAGTTTGGCAGAGGAGTTTTAAAAGATATGTGCAATTTTAAATGGAAAAAGCAACCCCATTTCTAGTTCGATTATCTCACCTAACAGTAATATACATCCTATAATTTTCTAAAGCAACCCACCTTCTTTATTTGCAGACCTCTCCCCATTTTCCTTCTTTTTCTACTTCTTTGTATTTTCTCTAGCCTTCCACAACCTACTTCTTACTTGGTTGTCTGGGTTTTTACATTTTTTTTCTTCTTAGTATTGAATTTAAGAGAATTTTTTCAGTTTTGTGAGGATTACACAAATTGCATATAACATGTTATGAATTCAACTTTTTACACACTTATATATATATATATATATATATATATATATATATATATATATACATATTTGTGAAAGACCCTTCCTCATTTAGAATTCTGACTCCGTCACTGGGATTACCTCAAGCAACGCTGCCAGAAAAGGTAGACAAAGAGAAGGAGGTGGTGTGGCCACCCGAGCAGGTGTGAACACCGAAACTCTACGCACATTCCCAATTAAAGACCGCAACAGTTCGCAGTCAATAGAGATTGCAGATCGAAACGGAAATGGGATCGGTGGAAGCTAGATGAAGGACATGTAGATGGATGGGTGGATGAATAGATCTAGGACAAGAAGATCAATGATAGTTGGAGTGGAAAGGCTAAAGAAAAAATGAAGGGCTGGCACTGACCTTAATCGAAATCTTATCTCTCTCACTCACCGAGAGATCAAGACAAAGAAACCTAAACCAACCAAACCAAATCATATGAAATCCCTAATTAAATCAAATCATATCAAATCTCTAATTAAATTAAATCTCTAAAATATTTTCCAAACAGTTTTTTCTTATTAGAGAGAAGAACTCTGATTAGAGAGAAGCTCTCCTGATCCTCGTTTTGCTTCCTTTGTATTTTTGGCATTTCAAATATTTTGTTTTTATTAATTAATTTTTAATTGGGTGAGGATTATGAAGGAATAAAATAGTTAATCCGTTTTTTCTTATTAGGCGAGGACTTCAAGGAATTTGCTGGGTTGCTTCGTGATCGGCTACGAAATGCTGCTGCTGTCCGATGGGAAATTTAATGTTCATGTGGCATATAGTTATTGTTCACGTATATGTCACATCATTAATTAACGATAAATTTAACAGTAATATTAACGGATATATGAAAATGTCATAAAATTATAACTTTATATATCAATCTAGGATGAAAAAAATTTTATGTATCAAATGTTGAAAATCAATAAACTTTAGGATAATAAACGGATATTAATCCTTAATTTTATTCTCACAAAACAATATAATATCAAAAAGCAGAACATGTAGTTTACAATCATTATCAATTTCATCACACCAAAAAAAAAAAAAAAAAAAAAAAAAAAAGAAAAAAGAAAGAGACTGAAAATTAACCAAAGATTATCATTTTCTAGCTATTCACAACTGAACATTGCTTCCTAATCTCGCCAGCCGATCCAGTCTTAACGTTAGCCCGACCCATTTTCTCCATAGACTTTCCAAACTCATCGAAGAAGTTCTGCAGTGAACCTTTGAGCAGCTGGTTGATATAATTATAAGCTGTTGGGCTGGTTTTCAAAGCAGCATCGGATTGGAAGAGCCCTCGCCTTTTGAGCAAATGCGTGTAGTAGCTTAGGTCAAAAGTCCTGACGCTTCCAGGGTCCATCTCAACAAATGTGGTGTTATCAGTTGGAGTTTTGCACTTGGCCTTGAGTTTCGCTGCGTATTCGGTTTTCAAATCGGGGTCCTGGTCACCCACTCCGGTGAAATTGTAAAGGCGGTTTGAAAATGACGAGCAATGAGAGATCCCAATTGTGTGAGCACCTGAGAAGAAAAACAAGCATATTAACCCATACGGTGTGATTAGATATGGTAGCATTACTGGCACTATTTGATTATTTCGTTGCCAAATGTATTACATAGGTTTTTATCTATTTTATTTGTGCATGTTAAAAGTTATTGTATACTGTTTTGTAGTATACATTGTTTGATTGTAAATTAACATTTCAATTAAGTTAATTATCGTTTATAATTTGTAATTTTGATTCATAATCAACATAGGTTTGATAAGAGAACATTACCACGTACGTATACATTGTGAGTCATATGTAATAGATAAGATAATTATTTGGTAAGAAGATTCGTTTCCTTTATTTGCATATTTACTATTATGGTTAAGAATTAGCTTTACCAGATAGCAAGACCAAGTCCTTCCAATCAAGACCCACGTTGGCAAAAAGGCTTTGGAGATTGCTGAAGTTGGAAGTTGGGGGTGGAAGGTTGGCTATGGCTTCTGCACTCCTTGCGATCACCCCATCTCTTCTACCTGTTGGAACCTTCCAAGTTGGACCTCCCTACACACCATGCCCATAAAACAAATAAATAAAGGAAGTTGAAATCCAATAAATAATTGGGACATTTGATTATTTTGGTTTTTAAACTTTGGAGTTTTAACGAAAAATACTGTTCACTTTAATGAAAAACCACATTTTTACACTAAAAAGTCAAACCTGGTACTATTCACTTTACCCTTTATTTTGTCATTATCATTAAAACTCAAAGTTTTCAAACCATTTTCATTAGTTTTCCTTTTAATCTTTGATGGTTGGTTGGAGATCTTACTGTTGCAACAATAGAATCTCTTGCTACCAAAGCAACAACATCTGCGCATGAAACTATTCCAGGGCATTGATCTTCAAGTCGGCTCTTTATTCTGTCGATGAAGTCAAACCCTCTGAGACTTAGATTTGGGGGAGCATCTTTTTCAGCTTGGTTACTTGAAGTCGAGTTCAGAAGAACAGATGCATCACAACCCTAATAAGCAAAAATAATTCATTAGTTCCAAATTCATTTCTAATTAACCTAATGCTACACTTGCAGTTGCAGAGAATGTTGGTCTGTAAAGAGAAGAAGATGGATACATACCCTGACAAAGCAATCATGGAAGTGCAACCTTAAGAGAGCAGCTGCAAGTGAGGGTGCGTTGTGGATGTGCTCCCCGACGTAGTCTTTCACAATCTTCTCTGCATTCGGGCAGTTCTTGGCATAGAAACCCAGTTGCAACTGAGCCTCACTGAGGCCTATGATCACCAGAAGACATGAAACCAAAATCCCAGAAAATCGAGTCGACCCCATTTTTTGTTGCAACTGAGCTTCAACTTGTATTAATTTGGAGGAAAGAAACTTGATTTGAAAGTATTTGCAATTACAAAACTGTGGTTTGAAATTTATAGGCCTCCCCCAAGGCCCCAACTTCAACTATGTGGACCTCTGCAAGATAAGAAAATGCATGGTGACGAAAATACTCCACTATCCAACTAACATGTGCTTGGAAGCGATGCTATATCATTAATTTCTTTAAGGGTGACTTTGGATGCGGGCCCTATTTATCAACGTTCTTTAATTGAAACCTTGTTGGTTTTTTATTAAAATCCCTGAAATTAATGCAATAATGCAGTTCTATGTAGGTTATTATAATTTTTAAATTAAAATTTGATATTTGTAGTTATTTATATTAATGAGATTTTAAATAAAATCCATAATTTGTAGAAAATATTAAAAGAAATTATACTTAAATAAAACCTATGATTTGTCATTACTTATATTAATGACATTTTACATATAAAAAATTGGTATTTTTTACAAAAAAAGGTGATACATTTTATATAATGGGTACATTTCGTATAAAAAAACAACGGGTACATTTTACACAAAAGAGGTGGTACTTCCAAAAAACATTCGGTACATTTTACATATAACAAAGTGGTACATTGTTAAAGACAAATGGGAACATTATTAATAAATTATGGGTACAAATAAAAGGTCAAAAAAATATGAGTACAAATAAAAGTTTGAAAAATATGGACACAAAAAGAAATTAATATATGGGTACAAACTAAAACTGAATAGAAAATTGGCACAATTTAAAAAAAGTGTTGCAAATTAAAATGGGTACAAACTAAAAATAAAAATATATGATATAAAATTTAGCCATAAATATAAATATATCAAATGTAACGTTTCTAAACACTAAATGAATAATTTGAAATACAATTTAATTATCTTGACATGTAAAATATTTAATTATTGAAATAATTAATGATGTTTATTAAAACCAAGGGACCTTGATTAAAAATTGAAAATGAATAAGGTTTCAATCAATAGAGTTGAAAAAAAAGCGATGAGAACCTAATTTTCATTTTGATGGTGGTCCCTAATCAACTTAATTATTAGACTGAAACCTTGTTAGTTTAAATATTTTGATTGAGGTCCTTAACATCATTTAAGATATTTAACTCATGCATTTATCCATTTAACGTCCCATAAATCATGAAATTTAAACAAATTTAAATAATATTTTTAAAATATAATAAATACTTAAAAATAAATATTAGAGTAATATTGTTCTTCACAAAATTATAGTAAGAAATAATGTACCCACATTGACACACCCCGTCCCGAAGTAGGGCGTGCTGGCCGTCACGTGAGAGTGACGTAACCATTTACACAGTTCGGAAGTTCTTAAAATACAATTACTAAAAGGAAACCCCCGAGGGTGAGTCCTACTTTTGTGAATTCTGTCAGAACGCCGTTGGGTTCCTCGTGGCCACCAA
Source organism: Malus fusca (assembly GCA_035220775.1). Taxonomy (NCBI): domain Eukaryota; kingdom Viridiplantae; phylum Streptophyta; class Magnoliopsida; order Rosales; family Rosaceae; genus Malus; species Malus fusca. The sequence continues at coordinate 7,320,683 of CM069075.1, forward strand.
AGCTCTGCTAACTTAAACCTGGAGGGGCGAAAAACAAAATTTAGTGGGTCAGCAAAACAAAGCTTTTCGAAATCTTTCATTTAAAACATTTCTAACCCCTCGCTGTAAAACCTGTATACTTTCCCGGAAAATAGCATATATAAGCATACATATAAGCAAATATCTCAATTCACTAACCTTTAACACTTTTTAGAAAATATGCCATGCCAAGTGTCCAAAATCATAATATAGATGCTTTCATAAATCTCAAATCATCAATTTTTCTTTCTCAAAACCCAGAAAGTATGTTATGTTATCAAAACTTTCAAAAACCGAAAGAATGATGCATCAATATAATTCAGGTGAAAATAAATCAACCGGAGACCCTGAAATGGTTCTGTACGGCTGATTCTAAAGCTCAACATCCAATCCAACCGGAGTCACCTCGGTGACCTGTACGGTCCAACTCTGCACGTCACTCGGAACTACATATAGTAGTCTGTACGATGACAGGTGTATAAATACGCTCTAGTGCTTCTCTCATCAATCATCAGCGCGCATAACTAAGGTCACCCACTAGTCGGAATCACATCTAGTGATCTGTACGACTAGCATGTCGGAACCCTCACATGGTCTGTACGACATCCACCTACTTGGATCCAAGACGAGCGTGCGGTGTGGTGAATAAATATAAGCACTAACACCTAGGGTGCAGGTTATGAGCTTAAACGTCTCAACATCAAACAATTCAATGCATAATGAACTCACCTGACTTACCTGTGCCTCCACAGCACCATGCACATGTATGCATCATATATCAATTCATGTTTTTCATATCATTCATCTCATTCAAGCATGGCATTTTAGAAACATACTTTCATTAAAAACTCAGTTTCTGGAAAATTCAATAGTATATAGGTAAATACAGAAAATACTGCCCATTCACTTGGAGTTCGCCCTACAACTCCCTAGCACAATACGCCAAGGCGTCATGACGATCGGCGCCTAAAACAATAATCAACCCAACCTCAGAATTCATATCGATAGAATATATAACTTATATAAAACACGTCACTACGCAGTTCGATCTGGAAGATCTGAAACTCAGATTTCCAATCCATAACTTCCAGAGGTCCACAATATACTTCTAGGACAACATCCTAAAATTTCATTACCATCCAACGGTCGGATCTCCGTAAATTTCCAAAACTAAGTGACGGTTAACATTCTATTTTATGGACTTACAACTCCAATTACGGAAGATCCGTAAATCGGATTCCCAATCCGTAAGTTCCTATAATCCTCAAATATTGCGTATTACAACGCATCAAAGTTTGGTGACGATCCAACGGTCGGATCGTCAATTCACATTTTCACCTATAAGCGAAATAATTATAAAACGTTAATTTTAAACACATCACCAACAATTCGATATAACTTCTCATACGATGCTCAATTTGGGTATATGAATATACCACATCGACCTACTCGACGTCACGAGCGTCGAGAAATTTTTAGAAACATTTTTGGACCCTTCACGCGCCCTCACGCGCCGGCTAGGCCACTGCCCTACGCGCAGGCCACGCGCGGCACGTGTCTTCTTCTTCGCGGGGCTCGCCGGACTGGTTTTTCCGGCGACCCTATTCCGGCCAAACTTAAAACCTCTAGTTCTCCTTCGTTTTTCACCAATTTTCTTCGAATTTTATATCAAATTGAAGCCCTAAGTGAGTACTATCGCGTTGGACTAGTTTTAGGGTCTAAAAACAACTAAATCTCACCTGGAAATTTCAAGGGTTTCGGCCACTCTCGAACTCGACGATCCCGACATCCAAAGCTTGCAAACGAACGTTCCCGAGCTTCCTTAGGACCTCCTAAAGCTCACTGTGAGCTTGGAATTCCCTGAAACACGACGTTTAACGTGTGCATGAACAGTGACAAAAATTGGGAATCTCGGGTTCACGTGAAATCGAAGGTTTCACGGTCTAAGACTAGTACCAATCGACTCACAGGGACTCAGGGATGAAGATGCATACCTTATTTGCTTTGATCCGTCGAGTTTGGCAAGGTTTTGGGTGTGTGCCGTACATATGGGTGCCTAGAGAGAGAGACTGTCGAGAGGGAGGAGAGAGAGAGAGTGACGGGGAAGGGAGAGATCAAGGAGAGTGTTTGTGAGGTCCACAAACCATCCACACCATCCATCCTTAATCCCTAATCAACAATAATTCAACCTTACCAAAATTATGTCCAATTCACCAAAAATATATCCTTTATATTTAAACTATTAATTGAACCAACAATGTCACATAACGTACCTTAATCACGTCAAGGGCATTCCCGTCATTTCATACATTCGATCTGAAAATCTCGGGACGGGCTGTGACAACATAATTACTAACATATTTTAAACGACAACTACTAATACATTTTAAAACATAAAATAAATACATATAATTAGCATGGGTACATTTAGCAAAATTTAAAATGGGTACAAATAAATTAAAAATATGGGTACAAATACAAATTAAACTTTAAAAAATATGGGCACAAAAAGAAATCAATATATGGGTACAAATTAAAACAGAAAAGAAAATTGGTACAAATTGAAAAAGGGTTGCAAATTAAAAATGGGTACAAACTAAAAATAAAAATATATAAAAAAATTTATCCATAAATATAAATATACTAACATTTCTATCACTAAATGAATATATTCAGAAATAAAAAATATTTTATTATTGAAATAATTAATGGCGTTTATTAATACCCAATGACTTTGATAAAAAATTAAAAAAGAATAAGGCTTTAATCAATGGAGTAGCAAAAAGAGGGATATGAATCTAATTTCTCCTTTCTTTAATATTATAACTAGGACGAGCAGTTAGGGTTGTTCCTCATAAGACAAGTGAAGTAAATCCCATATCAGGAATGTTTTGTACTTTGGTGATGGATTATATTTGAAGCTAGCGTGTGTTACGACACATATTTATGGTCTCATTGCCACCAAATTTCATGTCCTTTTCATGGTAATTGGTGATTAAGTACATGTGCCTGACAAATGAGTATCAATTTTTTGGTCTAATCATCACATACTACCGCATGGTATCACCAATTTACTTATATTGTTACTCACATATCTATTTACTATTAGAGATTTATAATCTAAGCTCATAAATTTTTACTTTTCTCAACCTCATATTATATATGAAATGCAAATTGGTAACATCATTTAACAATGTGACAGTCATATTCAAATAAATGTGAGACTGGATTAGTTAACGTACGCACCAATTTTAATAGTCAATGGTGGCGGCTTTACATGTATAAACATGTAACGTGGATTTGGTGGATACTGATCTTAAGTTTGCATATAAATTAAACATGTAACATGTTACTACTTACAAGTTCATATTTTTGCGGTATTTTCGTTGCAGTCCTCTCAACTTTCTCATTCTTGAACATTATATATGATCATGCTCTACAATGAGTAGCCCGTCATGGCAAGGTTGTGCCCTGTTATTTTCTAAAGTGCAAAGTGGACTTGGTAATTAAGATGTCTTACATTTAAGAAACTAAGCGTGGATAACGGCTTAGATGAGAAGTTTTTAGTTCGCCATCCTGATATTCGATGCACACAATTGGTATAGTATGCCACTGTCTCACAGTAGTTTGGAAATTACCATTGCTGCAAAATATATGTAAGTTGTTGTGAGGGATGTTTGCAGCAAATGTACGTTGTTCTTAAGGTTTAGGATTTGCGAAGTTCTTCGCTAAATTCTTTGGCTGAATATATAGCATATAGTCAGTTACCATACTAATTTGATCCAATAAGTTATCAGATGTTCCTAATTGTTGTGAACCTTCATTTAGAAACATAAATGAATGATTTGTGTTATTTAACTAAATGGTGACTCAAAAGAATCATTATTGAAAACACGATTGAGTTCAGAAAATATATGCAATGAAAGAAAATTCATAGAAAAAAAGTGGGGCTTATTGTTCTATGATTAAGGAAACACAGTCGTCTCAGTACTAGGAACGTGATGCGAGCACGGAGGCAGGTGGACTATTTTAGCCAATAAGGCCTTGCCTTGCAGCTGAAGAAGAGAGAGTTTTTCTACGGACTTGTCACAAGGGGATCGTAATCATATTCTTCGCCATCTTGAATAAGTCTTCCTTTGACGCGTTTTCTAGTATCAGCTCTGGCCTTCCTAGCGGCATATCTTATTTGTTTACCAAACCAACATAACGAGTCAATATTATATTATATATTCTATCCTATTCTTAGTATAATTTGGTAATTATTTTGGTATAATTTTGATACTCTGCTTTATATTGTCAATGTAGGACATTCTCTGGAGCAAAATGTGATTAAATGGACGAATTTTGAAGTGATTAAAATTGTAGGACGTTCGTGTGTCTCTTGGCGTGTTCGTAAAATTTGGGATTTTTCTATCAAGTGGTTATTTTCTGGTGATTAAATAAATGAGTAGTGCGCATTACTGGAAAGTGACATTTCTAGGCTTAAACGACGTTTTTATAGCCCAAGATGACCTAGATGGGTTCATGGCTTTCTGGAGAAGTGTTCAGAATAGTCCAAGCTTTAAATCCAGCTATTTTGGGCCAGTTTTGGAGCTAATATGGGTCCAAAACGTGGCTGTGCAGAATTTTGGGCGAATTTACCAACTCAATTTATGATTATATTTCCTATTTTATTACAATTTGTTTGGTTTCCTAGTTTGATTCTAAGACCTTTTACTAGGAGGATTTAATTAGAGTAGTATAAATAAGCTATTGTGGCTTTCTTGTTCTTTACGCAAGATTGGAAAGAAGAATTTGGCTAAAGCTTAGAGATTTTCAGACTTTATTCTACAAGGTGTTTTCATTCTTTTTCTAGTTTAATACAAGAGGTATTCATCAATTTACCCCCTGAACTTGTGACCATTGGCTAATTTCCCCTCTCAATTCTCATAATTAGTCAATTTCCCCCCTCAACTTTAATTTTGGCCAATTTCCCCCTCAATTATCATAATTAGTCATTTTGCACACTACTGTTAATGTTTTTAATTTTCCATTTGTTCTCCTGTTAAGTAGGTATCCTTTGAAGGGCAAAAAAGTCAATTTGCACCTTATTGTCATTTTATTCAATTTGCACCCTATTGTCATTTTCCGTTAAGTAGGTTCCCTACTTGGTAGGAAATCCAAGTAGCATTCATGAGTAAGCAGTTTGCACTACCATTCATGCCTGGCATCACAGTCTCTGACCCACAAGGGATCGAAAAGCCAGAGTCTTGTGAATAAATCCGGTCAAGTCAGAAAGCAACCGGATATACAACGAAAGGAAAAGAATTCTGGTTCAGTCATTTTTATCAAACTCTTAGCTCATAGAATCATTCCTTGAACTTCAAAGCATAGAAATAATTATTTCTTGCAGTCAATCATAAATTTTTTGTTAATATGGTAACTAGCGGCTCCTAATAGTTACATGTTTTTAACCTACCAATAAAAAGGCTAGCTGCACCAAGTAATGTGTAGAAATGGATTGCTAATAGCAGCAATTTGATTGTCACAGAGACAAGGAAAATTACTATATATCCTGTGCCAGCAGAATCATTATTCCATTTCTAATATATCATTAATTGATGTAAAATTGACTATTACTATTTGGTATCAATCACAATTGTTGAATCAATCAACTATCGACAACATATTAATATTTTGTTCATATATTAATGACATAGAAATAAGATAATTACGACGTATTGAAAATTCGACTACGTCAGAAATTGTGGTTTGAAAAACGACAATTTTGACCAATTCCTGTAATTAGTCATTATCTATATATTAATGACATAGAATAAAAGAAAGATACTTTCATGAGAAAATATGATCCTGATTTATTACTATGCAAGTCTGATCCTGATTTATTGCCACTACAGCTGATCCAAGGAGAACTTCCCACTCCAGTGTCTTATCTTCTTACCCACCTTTATAATAAAAATTTTAATACAATTTTGCCCATTTATAAAATGACGGATAAGAACCTTAATATATAATAATAATTTCACAGCCACATTTTTACCACTAGGAGCATGTAAAGAAATTTTTGCTTCCCGCTCAATTGAAAGATTTTGGTGTTTATTCATGATGTGAAATTTTGGTTGTTCGGATGGTTCCAAGTTTATATTTTTCCAGTTTTGTTGGCTTCCAATAATGCTTGAAGACTTGAAGTTCATCTGCTTGTCGTTTTTCAGTAAACATGGCTTCCTCCAGACTTAGTCATACTTTTCCTCAAACCAGATGTTTCCTTATCCAAATCAACAATTCTCTTGTTCTTCTCTTCAATCTCTAGCTCTGTCATATGTTTGGCCTTATTCAAATCTTCAGTAAGCTTTTCAATTGTAACCAGATTTTCTACAACTTCTGAGAAGAACAATATAAATGCACTTGTCAAGTCTTTGCTCTAATGACGATGCCATTACTTGGAAATTTTTTATGTTCTCATATTTCTCATTTATAACATTGAAAAACCTGTCTTTCTCTAGTCCAATAGCTTCCTCTCCATCCCCGTGATATCATTTTTGAGATCTTCCATGCAGCTATTGTTTTCCTTCGCATTTCTTATAAGGTTCTTAGTGTTTTGTGTGAAAAATTATACTCTTGTATGTCTATTCATAATGTGAAATTTTGGTACGTAATTATTCACTACAAGAAAAATGAGCTTTGGGTACAAAACAAAGGGCACAATTGAGAAATTTGTGTCAGTTTGACCACCAAAAAGGTTAAACAGTTCTCATTCCATAGAGGGCACCATCTATTGTGCCCAATGTTAAAAAAAGCAGACACAAAACAGTAATGGGCACGGAAACCGTGCCCAGTGGGGTCAGATGACAACTTTTTTACGAAAGATGGGCACAAAAAACATTTTGTGTCTATAAAAATTATTTGTCAGAGGCACTATATGTTCTCTCTCGTTTGTCTTTACCTCCTCTAGCACACCAATAATTAAAATTTATAAAATTGTGGTAAATAATGGTATGGAGCTGTTTATTACTGTACAATATTTTAGCCTCAAAATAAGTTAGCAATAATGTTGTTCAAATTCATTTTTGGCGAGAGCTGAACCTCAGATCTCTCAATTACAAGTAAAGAAGAATATCACTACACCGTAGTACTAAGTGACGTGTTTTACATTAACAAATGATCATTTCCAGCTTCAATGAATGTTTGTTAGATTCGTATATTTTTGAACTGCTTTTTGGATTCTTATCTTCTTGCAGGTTTGGTTTTTATACTTGGTGATATGGTTTTTGGTTTTATAGTAAGTGTTTCTTTTTTTTTTACTGTATTAAAAGACCTTTATGCAGTGACACAGAACCAACAATTATTTTTTTTACTGTAACCAACAATTTTTTTTTACTGTATTAAAAGTCCTTTATGCAGTGACACATAACCAACAATTGTGCCCTTAGTGTTGGTAGACAAATGAGTTAATAATTGTAGATTCCTTTTTATGACACTAATAATAGAAATTGTCCCCACTAAATATTAAAAAAATACTAAATCACTATACTGTCATTGGGTCTTCAAATAGAGACTATATCTTAATAATTATAAATTCTTTTTTCTGACACAAATGTTAGAAATTGTGTCCAGTAAATATTAATAAATAATAAATCACTCTGTAGCAAAGGAATATGTTGGCACAATTATGGATTTGTGCCCAAATTCTGGTATAAAACCTCCACACTCCCTTACTAATTTGTATATGGAAAATTAGAAGGTTGCTTCATACACTTGTGTTTCTTTTGAATTTGATCAAGTTCTACATCATTCAAAATGGCAGACAGGCGATGTCGCGGAGTTAGAATTGGAACCGAATCTCCAGCATCACATTCATCTATTGCTTCCAACATTACAACAGCAAATTCCACAACGAATCCTTCAGCTCAACGTCCAAGACAACATGTTAATGGCGGGCGCATACCTCGTTCTATTGATAATCAGTACATTCTTACTACTGTTGCTGATGGTCGCCTTGGCTACGCATTACCCTCTAATAACGGCTATGTACGTGCACCTCAAGGACGTGTATTGCCAGCATGGGCAAACCCAGGTAAGACAGAACAATACCCTGTCAATTTGGTTTCTGCTGAAACAACAACTGAAGAGTCTACTAATTCTGTCCTTATTATTGAAGAACCACGCACTTATGAAGCACAAGTTCGTCCTACAGGCCTGTCTGTCCCACATATGACCTCACGAAATATGCAGAATGTTACCGTTGAGATTTTAAGCAGCGACGACGAGGACAATTAATATATTTGGTATTATGTTATATTTCACTGGTGTGTGAAAAATATAATTATCTTATGCTATGCTTGACTCCTATTGGGTACGCTTATCAACTTATGTAGTATTACAATATAATAATGTTTTCTTTCTAATTGGCCCATGATATAGTAATACAACCTTCGCTTGAGCGGCTGAACATAGTTATACCACCTTCACTTGAGCGGCAGAATACAGTAATACCACCGCTTGAGCGGCTGAACATAGTTATACCACCTTCGCTTGAGCGGCAGAATACAGTAATATTAAAGGTTTTGGACTTCTCCCTCTCTTTTATGGTGCAATTCCCACCACCAAATTCAAAAAATTGGCTTTCCACCACTGCAATACACAATTGTGCCCACTAACTCTTATAATATTAATTAAAAAATAGTTATTATAATAAAAATTGTGCCCACTACTTACAATAATAATTAAAATTCTACCATATTTCTATCTCACTCCCCTTCTATCTCTCAGTCCGTATCACCCTCACTCTCCAAAATTCGAACGCCGCTTTTCCCCGCTCCTCCTTCTAGTTCGAACCCACTCCTCATTCGAGTCCATCCACTTGAACACCGCTCATCTGTCCAGTTCAAAGACATTCCTCCGGCGACACACACAGAGACACATGAGGCCCAAAATACAGGTGAGGTTTCTTAAATTCAATTTTTCAATGGGTTTTTGTTCTTTAGGGTTTAGGGTCAAATTGGATGTGTATTTTGTCGAATGTAGTTTATGGTTTCAGGACAGTGGGTTTCGGAGGACAATGGGTTTGGGATTAGGAATCTAGGATGGGTGCAGGTGTTTGGGATTGGAAGGGTTTCAATGGAGTAAAAGTTAATCAGTGCCGTCCAAATATCTACAGTTACTTTTGTTCCATTAGCTGTCATATACCCATGAATCATCTTCCCCATACCAAGATCTCTACTATTACAAGCAGCCAAAATCAAACTAATCAACGATACTTTATCGAATCCAAAGTCCCCGGCTTTCATTTCTCTAAACAAAGAGAAAGCTCTTCTACAATCACCAACTCTAGCATATCCTGCAATCATGGTATTCCATGAAACCAAATCCCTCTCAGGCATCTCATAAAACATCCTTCCAGCATGGTATTCCATGCACAAACTTTGAATACAAATCAATAAGCACATTACAAACCTCGTTTACCAAATCCAAACCCGCCTTATAACAGTATGAATGAAGTGCCTTTCCCACATTAAACTCATCAAAATCCACACACCCTGAAATCAAAACAACCAAAGTAACATAATTCGGCTTCAATCCCAAACTAAAATCGCAACTCAAAACTCGGTTAAACAAATCCAACGCCGCACCAAACAAGTTGTTATTCACAAAACCAGAAAGCATACAATTTATTGTCACAACAGTCTTCTGAGGATATCTATCAAACACAATGCAAACACATCCCACCAAACTCTTTGAACACGAATAAAAACTAACTAAATTGTTCAACAAATTCACATTACAATCCAATGTGCTCCGGTTTAGGGTGGGTGCAGGACATGGAGGTCATTGGGAGGGTGGGTGGGTGCAACGGCTCCAGCTTTTTTGCTTGGTATGAAATTGACAAATAGAACTAGGGTTGATTATGTGTATGTTTATGAAATTGTAGTGTTGCTTATGTTTATGTGAAATTGACAAATATGATTGATTATATAGTTTGAGTTTTCTCCTTTCGTTGATGTTACGGATAAATTAGAATTTCGTTCTTATAAATTGTCAGAAAATGACTCATACAACTTTTTTGCTTGGGTTTAATTCACAAGTTTTGAGCAACTTCTTGATAGAGTACCCATGGATTCAGCAGATAGAAGATAAATTAGATGCTTGCTATACACATGTACTTGGGGATCATCCCGAAACATATGTAATGTATGCTTGAAGAGCAAGTAGAGCCGAGTTTTTTTATGATAGGTTTGTTAAAATTGCAGTGTACAATCCATAGTAGACACTACTGCCAATAAATACAGAGTAATACGAAGCGTATTACTCTGCGTATTGTTGTCATATAGAGAATGTAACTTTTGGCTATAACACATGTTTTGTAGAATTTGGTTCAACAGCTGCAGGATTTGCAAGGCTAGGCTCATCGGAAGTTTTAGTCGGTAACTTTTGTTGCTACCTTCTTATATCCCTTTTTTCTTTCTTCAAAGCCTGGTTGTATATCTGTACTCTCTGTATAACGAACCTTGATTATTATTTACTCCTTTCTTGTTATCATCCTTTAGGAGATCTCTTATGTTTTTTTAAGGTTGTAGATGCTTTATTCATTGAAGTTTTCACATTCCAGGGGTGGGTATGTTTTTTTTAAGGTTGTAGATGCTTTATTTGCAAGAAGAAAGCATACAAAGGCTTAGAGCCGAACAAGAGGAGAATTTGAGATTAGCAAAGGTGCAGATGGCTGAGCAATTGAAAGCCATGTTGGCACATGTGGGCATCAACATTGGTTCATTTGGAGTGGGTGCTCTACAAAGTACTTCAACTCAGCAGCAAGGGTGTGGAAGCTCACACCCTCAGATTTCAACGTTTTTCGAAGATGGAAATGACAAGAATGTGCAGTGTGGACCTCCAGTTTCTAGTGCTATGATGCATGAGGACTGCCAAAGTGAGAATGCTGCTTAGTTGTCATCAAGCAACCCTTGTAGATGTGTATTTTGTTTATATATTGCTGGTTTGAATTGGGATACAAGCTTAGATATGTTATATTTTGTTGTATATAGAGAATCCCAAGTATGTCCAGCATAGGATAACATGTATTTTTTTGTTTAACATTTGGATGGGTTGTATTGTTAGGTTGCATGAATCGGTCTTAGCCAAGAACATGGGTTATGTAATATATTAACTTCACTATTTTAGTGCTGATGTTAATGAATCTAATGTTGATTTATGTTTAGTTTGTAATGGATGATTTGTAAGTTCCTCAAATTTGATGGAAATTAGGTCCTGTGAGCAACCCTGATGATTTCTATATTTAAATAAAAATATCCAATTTTACCAAAAAAAATAAAAAATAAATTATCCAATTGTGCCACACTTTCACAATTGTGCTGGAGCTTTATTTTATTTTTTAAAATATAATAGAGTGGCACAATTTTAAAGTTGTGGTGTCTTTGCTTTAACATTTATACAGCAATCTTAGCCTTTAAAATAGCAATTGTGCCCATCTTACACCAGACATTCAATAGCCTTTATTAGAGGTGAGACACAAAAAGGGTTGTATTTGTGCTTAGCCTTTGGGCACAAATCATCATACTGTGCGCTTTTTGAAATGGTGACGCCCATAGAGGGCACAGACCCAAATATAGTAGCTGCATTGTTGGTGCTTTTTGACCTCAAATGGCACATATAATTTATTGTGTGCAGTGCTCATTTTTTTTGTAGTGATTCAAGAGCAGAGAAGAATTAATATAATGGGCTCGAGAAGTTGGGAACCCATCCTTCTAGATAGCCAATAATCTCATAACAGCCTTGAATAGTATGATTTTTCAATCCGCATTTGGTGCACTGCATAGGTGGTCGATTACAAAATCGATCAGCTGTTGAGGAGTTTATGTTTTGAAGTCGAGGTCCTTGTGGAGATCGAGAATTTGTGGTAAAGAGCACAGTAGCTTCAGGCATGGTGGCACTTTCTGACATGGTTCCTTGTCGGTTGCTTTCACGTTTGACATGAGAGTATGCTCTTTCAAGACCAAGTTTGGGCTTCATCCTCAAAATCTCACCACGAATTTGATCAAACTTGTTGTCTAATCCTGCAAGAAAAATATAGACTCAAAGTCGCTCAATTTCTTGCTGCCTTGATGAGATATCATCTTTCTTCATGTTAATAGGACTAAGTTGATCAAGTTCTTGAAAAATCTCGGTGAGATTGCTATAATAGTTAGCAATAGGAGCTCCATTTTGCTTCATGGTAAATGACCTTTTATGAAGATCATAAATTTTGGCTTTATCAGAGCCATCTGAGTAAGTCTTTTTTATGGCATCCCATAGATGCATGGTTGTGTCGTAACGGATGAACCGCTTCATTTGATTAGGTGTCATAGCATCAAATAACCAACTTTTGACTTGGCAATTTCCAGCTCGCCACTTGTTATACAGTGGGTCTGTGATTGCAGGCTGCTTGGTATCATAGGAAAGATGCCCATGTTTTTCTCGACCAACAATTTTCATCTCTATGACTTGATGCCATAGAGAATAGTTGTTCTCATCAAGTTTAATTCCTGCAGAGAAATTGGAATTATCATTTTGAATGGTGACCACTTGTGTGGTGGAGTTTGATTCACCTGGTGTGAATGACTGAATTGGTGGGTCTGATATTTCATCATCACTAGCCATGGTATAGGCTTAAGATCAGTGAAGTTGAAATAAAAATAAAACTGATATGATATGGCGGAAGCTTTTTTTTGTTTTTGAGGTTTAAGAGTCAGTCATGATCGACTGCTCTGATACCATCTCAGAAATTGTAATATACTTCATTATTATTTTTTTACAAGAGGGAAGTCCTCTCTTATAGAGGGTCAAAAATTACACAACTGGTCCTAACAAGTGGACAAGCCAAATGATGATTACATGAGGAAAACATCGAAGAGGAAAATAAGGAGAAAAATGAAAGTAAAGCAAAGTAATGATGGCTAGCTATAAAGAAGTAATGATGGTTAGCTATAATGTAAAGTAATGATAGCTAGCTAAAGGAATAATTACAAGTTTATTGTCTATACCAATAATGTCTAGCAGCTATTGTTGACACAACTGTCATTTCCACCGCACAGAACACACATAGAGACTCCATCTTTTTTTTTTCTTTTTTTTTGAGGGATATAAAAATATATGAACTGAATATATATGAAGATGAATAGCTCTCTTCGTTCCTCCTAGCTATAATCTATGACTGGAAATCATAGTTCATTGCGGGAATCCGTAGCGTTTTATGGTTTCAATAACAGTTGTGTGTTCAGTGATAAAATTCAATAACAAGCAGATCGACAAGTCAGCGTAGCTCCGGACTACAAAGATCACAGTTGAGATGTGGGGATTTAGGAGAAACCTTTGGATTTTATGTGGTGAGAAGTTATTGAGATTGAGGTGTGTTTTCAGGGTTGTATTGTTTTCAATTTGGAAGGTATTAGAGTCCATTCAAGTGTGATTTTGGCCATATTTGAAGATTTTTATAAAAGTTGGAAAAAACATGAAAAATCAGGGTACTGCTCTAAAGGCCACAACTTAATTTTCAACCTTGACGAACACATCCGCAACCTTGGCTCCGTGCCACTAGAAGGTTCTGATCATTACATCGTTACACATAGATTAAAACCATATTCAATTAGACCCGGAAGTATCTTTAAGTGAGATGTCAAATGTATAATCTTGAAGTTTTATTTGACGGCCGCATGAGGATCTCAAATTTGATATTTCTTTAGATCAATATGCTAATCATACACTAGAACTCAAAAGTACAAAATTCATAATCCTTGAAAGAAACAAATTGAAGTGAGAAACACAGTTAATAAGGATATCGAACACCCACCCATTTATTCGATTTCTGTCAATTAATCTCAACAACTGGGTTACTGATCTAATTGGGTGTGTGTGAGAGTAATTAATTAGTAAATCAAATTCTGCAACTGGGTTGGTTGGGACTTGTGAGGCTCCCCGCAGTTTTCGTTGTCTTATATTCACACAAACAAACATAATTATGTGAAGAAAAAAAAATTGATGAACAATTATGTGACATTTAACTTTATATGAATATTCTTGTTTCAAAAAAAATGTTTTTGAATATTCTAATCTATAAGGTTGTGGATATGGCTGTGACATGTGTTGGAATCTCCTGGAATCTCAAACTCATGGTGAAATCTTATGTTATTTGTGGTCTCGGATCGTAGAGAATTTTGGGGCATATCTTTAGGTGTTATTTGCGCATTTTATAGATCATTTTTAAATAAAATAAAATCATTTATTAATATTTATTATTGTTTTGTTAATCACTGAAAATTTGATGTGGAAGCCATACTTGTGGTCAGGGAAGGCTAAAATGCCTCTATGAGTCTTTCCGGCCTTTGAAATTGGTGGATAACAGTGACTTGTCACCAGTTGTCCTCCTTTTTAGAAAAAAAAAGAAAAAAAAAAGGAAAATAACATTTGATGTGTATTTAGCATCTCATAAGTAGGAGAGATGCTCTAAAAAAATACTTAATTAACCATCTTGTCTAACCCCTATTTTTATTTACTAACCAGTAACCACTAACTTTCTCCTTGCATCAAATGTTCATGTAATACTAATCAAGGTATAAAATATCGATGATATTGGAAATATTGGTAGTCCAAAAACACGGAAATTTCGATGGAAATATCGGGATATTATCGATATCGATAAAAATTGAATAAAAACCACGGAAATTGTAAAAAAAAACTTGGAAATTTTTATTGAAACTTTGCAGGATGTTTATTTAGTCAATTATCTATTAGTTTATCACAAAAAATTGGAAGGAAATGCATTGCATGATGGATTTAACTGATTTAAGTCGATTATATAGCGAGCTGGCAAACATTGTGAGTATAGAAAATATGTAGTAATTAATGAAAGAAGTTTAAACACACCATAATCATTTATATATAATGAATTAGTACAATATTTTACACTTTATACATTGCATGGTAAGATACATGAGTGACTTAGTACCACATAGAGTTCCTATCAAGGTCTAAAATATCGATGATATCGGAAATATCAGTAGTCCAAAAACACGGAAATTTCGATGGAAATATCGGGATAATATCGATATTTTAGACCTTGGTACTAATATTAAAGTTTACTTTGTGTGTTTGAATGAGGGATTTTCAAATAATAATAAGGGATTTAGGCTATATTATTAAGAAATGCATTATATTACTAATGTAGTTTAATTCTTGTACTTAGTTTCCTCATCCAAATCCAGTGTAGTAATGATGAATTGTGTTTCTGGGTATAGCTGTGAGGTTGCATGGAGCGACGGTCATATAAGAGTGTTGCTACTTAGATATTCTTGCATTTACTCACCAATTATCACCACTAATTCATTAGGATCTCACATATACATAGCTTCTATTAGGAGAAGGACTTCCATGACACGATTAAACCATCACTGTAGCGTCTCGTGTTCGCCAAATGTATTAGAAGTACATTATTCCTTGTGTTAATAACATAAAATTATTGTAAATATCAGTTTTTAATGATCATATTACATATATCTCACAAATAAAACCTTCCTACCATAGGCACCACCATACATGGTGTGAAATCACGTCCCCAGAATTTCAATATTCTTTACGTATCTCGTAGTTTAAATTCGTATTTCGCGATTGCAGTATTTTTATTAGTTAATTTTAGCTCCATTTATTTTAGGAATTTTAAATCGTTGGTTATCGAATTTGAAGTTTCATAACCAATCTTTAGCATTCGTCGACCTTTCGAGGTTACAACTAGTGTTTTCAAATAGATCTCGGAGCCATGAACGCATAGGCGAAAGCCGTTTGTAAGTCCGGATTATAACGGTATAGTTACGGGCATTTGAAGTTGTTTTACTAAACTAGTTTTAAGTTATTTAAACTCCCACTTTGTGGGTGAGAGGCCCAATCAGATATTTGGGTTAAGGGATCAATTAGTTAAAAGAGGGAAGGTACCAATTAGATTTTAGAGAGGGTTAGGCATCAGCCAATCAGAAAGAAAGAAGAAAAAAAAAAAAGAAGAGGAAGAGAGACCCTCCCCATCTAACACACCCGTGCACCCTACCCGACCAAATTCCGGCGGTTTTTGCCATTTTTTCCGTTGAACCACCACCATCCAACATCTGCAACATCTTCCACAACTCCCCATCTACCATCTCCATACAAATTTGAAGATTTTTAAGGTCCATTTCGTGTAAAACCTCACCGGAGCACCGGAGGTGCTCGACGGCGATACTTTCGATCCGGCGAGTTGCACCACCCACCACCACCCTTAATCAACTCCCCTTGGACCCAGGAACAAGACCCGATCAATTGTAGGGGTGTTGGAACATCGAGGAAATCGAATCGAAGAACACCCACCTTAGGGTTTCTAAAGAGTGCGAGTCAATTTGGAGCCTTTCCCGGCCAAATTGGACTTGGCCACAGATATAAAGTTTACTCTACTTGTTGAGATCTTTATTCCTGTAAAATTTGGAAATTTTTGGAAAAAAGTGAAATTTTCCGGCGAGTCAGGGCGGCAGACCGCCACATCCGGCGGCGCGTGGGCCGCGGCACACCCCTGACCCTCCTAAGCTAAATTTGATGCCCTGATTCCATTTTGGACGTCCGATTAATGAAATTCCTTCGTTTGAGTATATTTTCATTAAGGTATGCCACTTGAATATTTTGGCAAACGACAATCCCACCGTTGGATCGCCACCAAACTTTAAAGTATTATTGTACATAATATTTAAGGACCTTAGGAACTTACTAATCGAAAATCTAGTGGTTGGATCTTACGGAGCAAGTGATGTAGGATTATGGAACCTATCTTTGATGGATGGTCCAACTTCTCTTAAAATGTTATCGTGAGGAACCTATTGAAGTTGTGGTTATATGAATTATCGAAGGAATTCTAAATGTGAGCTTGTACTTTATTTGAGGTGACGATAGAGCGTGACACCTTGATTCTCATGCTAGGGTGCGTTAGTGTGGACCTCAGGTGAGTGACTTTAATATATGTGATATAGTTATTACCCTGAAAACTCCCATGCTAGTATACTTTGTGGATACAACATGGATTTCTAAAATATGTTTTATGCTAAATAATTGGTTTTATAAAGTTTGTCATCGGTCTACTTTATGAAGCATTATGTGACTTAGATATTTGAACTGTTGATGGATTGTGTTTTAAAATATATAATTGATTGTTGATAAACATGAGGACTGTTACCCTAGTGTCACGGAGTTAGGTGATACTGAGTCTGCATCATGTAGCAGTGGTACATGGATGGTCCTGCTTGGTTAATCCGCATTGGGGGACCATACTATTTATGGATCGCGCTTGGTTAATCCGCGTTGGGCGATCCTTATGGCCATTTATACTTGGGGGTGATCATGCTTGGTTAATCCGCATTGGGTGATCACTGCCTAACAGTTCTGTAGGCGTGACTCTGCTTGGTTAATCCGCATTGGGGAGTCACTACGTACTTGGTTATCTTGACCTTGCTTGGTTAATCCGTGTTGGGGGGTCACTAGTGGTCTTACTTGGTTAATCCGCGTTGAAGGACCATATTATATATGGGTCACGCTTGGTTAATCCGCGTTGGGCGATCCTTATGGCCATGTATGCTTAGGAGTGATCATGCTTGGTTAATCCGCATTGGGTGATCACTTCCTAACAACTGTAGGAGTGACTCTGCTTGGTTAATCCGTGTTGGGGAGTCACTGCCTACTTGGTTACTTTCTCAGGGGTGGCTCTGCTTGGTTAATCCGCTTTGGGGGGCCACTTCATGTTTGGTTACTTATGTAGGCTTCGGCCGAACTGCGTCACTCTAGCCCTAATTTTTAGTGTTTTCGTGAACAATAGTTTTGGGAACCTTGCGTTTTGATTTAGAAAAGCTGTCAGATGCCTGGGTGACTCCTTCGGAGATTTCAGAGACTTGATATTGATTTCTTACGAATGATTTATATTCGAGGTTTATAAATTGTGACTGATGGATGGTTTTATTATTATTATCACATACTTTGTATTATTGTAACTCACACGAGATTTGCAGCTTATCCGGGTTGTTGTTGCCGGTGCACCATTCCGATGGTGTAGGCATTGATCATACAAGTAACAGGTCGGAGTAGAATCCGAGAAGTCCGTAAGTGGGGGTAGCAGTGCAGTTATCAGGGACTTGGAGCATTAGGTTACCCTTTATCCTCTCTTGTACTTTATATTTTGGGACTTTCTTTTGAGCACCTCGAACTTGTTCTTAGTCTCGTGAGGATTGTGCTTTTTTTTTTTGGAATGTACATATTTGTATATATCTGGTGGAGAACTTAGCCACCTTCATATTATTTTGGTTTATTAGTTAAGTAATTTATTCCGTAACTTATACTGTATTCAACGAACGTTATTTTCCCTTGTCACGTGTCGATCCTTGACGTATGTCGGGATTGGGGCGTGACACATGGAACTTGCACAAATTCATCTTCTTCTTTATTCATGGACCACACTCACTATAAATGATAATAATAATAAAATTATTCAAGACCTTGACCAAGGAAAAAAAAAAGTAAGAAGATGGAGATTTATTTTTAATTTCAGAAGTTGTTGATCATAGGTAGGATGGTGGCTGTGATTCTGGAATATAATAACGAGTATCTTCAACAAAATCATCAAGCTGATCGAGACTGGGCGCTAGATGATCGGAGTTATCCATGTGGGCCGGAGCATCGGAGTTATAATCCCTTCCTCCCCTCCTCCCCCATTGCTTTCCGTTGCATGGAGAGTCTCTGTCGATGACACAAGGCCCGTAGTGAGCCTCCTCAGCACGAGCTGCTACAGCAGCCAGAAAAACCACAACCAAAATTGTCAACAA
Organism: Malus fusca; assembly: GCA_035220775.1. NCBI lineage: Eukaryota > Viridiplantae > Streptophyta > Magnoliopsida > Rosales > Rosaceae > Malus > Malus fusca. The sequence goes on from CM069075.1 coordinate 7,339,567, forward strand.
CTTCCACATTTTTGCTTGCTTCTTGGAGTAGTGGTGGGTCTTGGGGACATGTGGAGTCAACTTATATATACGTACCACTGAAATTCGACTAGTAATCACTTTTCCTAAAAGTAATTAATTTGAATAATTCAATTCTATCTCACGTTATGAAAGTTAAACGGATGTAGGTTACTAGTTTGTTTATTATTCAATATGTAGCTATTGCTTTGCAATTTACACTAACTAATTCAGTAACGCTTAGTACATATAATGCATGCCGGTTTTGGGTTGCTTCAGCTTGCAGTTGTTGTAAGCTGTGTTAGGGTTTACATTTGTTTTTTTTGTCAATGTGCTAGGGTTTACATAAATTGAATAGATTATCAACTTTGTATATATTCTAATTAAGAATACAACAACATGCTTCATTATATTCATGAAGAAACATAATGAAATATTAAATTGAAAAAATAATACCAAGGTTGAAGAGTTAAAAAGAAGAAAAAGAGTATTTTGTGATCGTGGAGATTGGCACTAGCTTAAGAATTTACAGGCTCATTTGAATGTACATTTAAAATAACTAAAAGCGCTTTTAGAGAAAATATTTTTGGATTCCAAAAGCACTTTAAGTGCTTTCTGGAAGAAACACCAATTATGTGCTTTTTCTATGAAGCACTTTAAGTGATTTTCTAGGATTTACTTGCATTTTTACTAAGGATTGGTTCTAAAAACATTTTCACCAAAAACGCTTTCAGCCATTTTAAAAGCACATACAAACGAGTTCTACATTGTTGGGATGGGCTAGATGAGAATAAAACATTTTTCATTAAAACCCCATTAGACTAAATGCGAATTTTGGACCTTAAAAGGGAAGTATGATTTTCTCCCCTTAAATCTTATCCCTTCCTCTCTCACTTTTCTCTTTATCTTTTTATCTTTATAAAGAAGTCAACACAAAAAAAATAAAGTGATAACACTTCTAATTAAATCGAGATTTGGCCACTTAGTACTACAGTGTAGTTGTGTTTTTCTTAATTTGTAAGTGAGAGGCGTTAGGTTGGATTCTTGCCAAGACGGATTTGAAACACATTATTATGGCTTGTCCATTGTAAGGCTTAGCCCACTTCCTTACTTTCTTAGTGTAGATAATATCGTTTGTTTTAAAAAAAAAAGTCAACACAAAATATTGATGTGACTTAACCGTGACCCTTCAAGGAGAGAACCTGAGGGAAGAGAAATTTGGAAGGAAAAAAAATCCTATTCCTTTAAAAAGTATGTCTTTTTTTTTTCCTTTAAATTTGGAGTCGTCATGCAAGAGTTCAACTTATTTCGATCATTGTAATAAAAAGCCACTTGCAAACTTGTGTTGTTGATTACATTTGTTGTATTCACTTCGTTACTTAGGATTTTATGCCGTAAAAGACGACCACGTTCCTCGTTTTAAAATTTCTCCTGTTTTTTGAGAAAAGGATTTTTCTATTTAATTTTCTTTTCTGTTACAAGTCATAGTGTGAAAGGAAGGGGAATTGAGGGGAGCCCAAAAAAATAGGTTAGTTGTAATTGATATCGAAATCTTATACTTAGAAAGAAAATAATATAACATTACATGATGACTGTAGTGTTCGATAAATGGAATCTCGTACTTACAATTGCAACATCATACATTGTTATGTGAAGCTTAAATACGACATAAACCATTTTTAGATAAAATGACAAGTGCTTTTAAACGACATAAACTGTTTTTAGATAAAATGTTTTTGGAAACAAACGTTAGTAAAAATACAAGTTAACTCTGAAAATCCACTTGAAGTGCTTTCAGCAAGAAACTCATAACAAATGCTTTTAGTAGGAAACATTTCAAGTACTTTTAGAATTCAAAAACATTTTATCTGAAAGCGCTTTTAGTCATTTGAAAACACTTGGTAAACGAGCTCTTATTTTTTTTAGTAATAATTTAGGGTATTCAACACTATATAAGATGCTAATAAAACCTGGTAAATGCATGTTTATAAGGAGACGAGGAAAGGCATCTCTTTCCAATTTTGGTGCTTCTCATTTTCATCGTCACAAATAAAAGGGACCAATAAACACGTTTTTGAAAGCGAAACCAAACAAGCCTTAAACTAGTTTCCAAAAAACAAAAGGCCTTAAACTACAATTTAAATCCCTAAAACTCCCCCTTCAGTTATTGAAAATTTCAAATTAGGTCCTTTTATAATTTGTAATTGCCATTTTACGTCTTCCCTCTCCTGCTTAGTCCTTACTCAAACCCCATTAACGTTTTGCACCAGATCAGGTTGGAGATCCAGCGAACCCGTTAAAGGTTCGCATTGCAAGGTAACGTTTATTTAATCAAACCATTATTTTTTTTCTTTCTCTCTAAACTCCGTTTGGATCTGATCCCTGTTCAACTCTTCCAATTCCACATTGGTTCATTTGGGTTTTTTGAATTTTTAGTGAGAATTTCGATTTGGGTTGTGAGAAGCTGTGTCCATTAAGTGATTCGGTGAATTTGCAGGCGTTTTTTTTTTATAAGGTGATTTGCGTATTTATGATTGTTTAAATGTTTGATGAAATGGGATTGGTCTAATTTTTTTTATGCATCTAACTAAATGCTGGATTTGGTGCTTGTTATTCATAAGGATGGGATTTTTAATTACCCATCAATGCTGGTTGTTGAAACTTGAAAGTCCACATTTTTATTTTTCTGTTAAGATCTTAATGTTGTTGTTCGGATGCTCTGTATCACATCAGAGCTGTGCAGTTTAGACGGCTTCGGGGATCTTAGAATATTTAGCCCCATTTGTGTTTTTCTTTTAATAGCTCACAGAATGAAGTTATTACATCCATGAATCCTTAGTTTGAAAGCTTGTCCACTTGATATCCCACCTTCCCAAACTTTAAGGCAATGGTTCCAAATTGTTTTGATCACTTTATAACGATATTTTACATCCCCCTGTGATTTCATTTGCTGCAGTTTCTTGGCTGGCAAAGTGGAGGAAAAATTCCTAATTGCTAGTCTTATCTATGTTTGGAGGTGTTGCGACAGCGCCTTCCAATAGTCCTCACTTAAGAAAGTCGGGTAGCAGACCTGTTGTCTCTGATCTGGGTACATTTAAGTGTTTGAGTTATGACTTATCAGTTCTGATTGATACTGTGTAGATATATCTACCATGGGGGGCTTTTTTTCTCTTGTCACAGTTTTATAGTTATAGAAAAAAATCTTTCAGGTACAAGTGAGCTTGAAAATGATGCACAGGAGGGCTTCTTGCGTCTGATAGAGGGAAACGATAGGAAGGGAGGAAACATGCCAAGCATACCAATGAGTACTGCTGCAATAATGCCATCTCCAGCTATGTTATGGAGATTTAAGGTTTCGTTACTATAATATTCTTTGTCTTTCTAATTTACTTTTCCAGTTATTTTCTGCTTAGTTTTGCTTAATAATTGTGAAATTCTCAACTTGGTAGAAGAAGGGAGTTTCAATTTCTTTTTCATTATTTATTGTATTGGAGAATTCTGAAATAGATGGCATGGCTCACCAAAGTTGGATACAAGTATATCATTTCATCTCTGCTTTATAATTGTGTTGGGTTTCAGTTCAATAGCATGCGACATATATCTTCGCATCTTCTATTTCTTGGCTTTAGTTTTGTGGCTTCCTAAGTTGGTTTTATGTACAGGTCCTACTGTTCTTTGTATGGGGTTTCATTTGTTGCAAGGTCAGTTCTTCACAATTCTATTTTTACTGCTGGTGATAGGGTTCTGATTTTATTACCAAAAAAATTGACAAGAACCACAAAATATGTTAGTTTTGTGCTGCAAGGATGTTGTTACCAAGCTACCTGCAAATTTACAGGTTGGATGGGATTCTGTCATGAGGATGAGTGTGGATCTGCGAGATTTATTTCTATATGAGGCATTTTTGTATTATAATCCTCTACTTCTTGTGGTTAGTTTCTTATCAGAATTGAATATCCTATCATACTTCTGCATTCTTTATCCTTCTATTGAAACCTATTCGTCTGTTTTTGACATGTGCAGACTATGATGGTTTGGTTTTGGGGAGTCAATCTATGGGTTTTTGCTCAGGGCAATGTAAACTATGCCAAAATTTTTGATCTTGATCAAAATCATTTGACCCACAGAGAAATATGGAAGGTACCAGTGCAACAACTCAGTCATCTTGAACTATTTGCCTAATTATTATGAGTTTTTCTCTGTTGCTGTTGTCATCTGGAACTTTAAAAGGTTATGCTACACAAACATAAGCCTTGCAAATTGCAATGTATCTTTTTTTCTCATGGAAACAATAAATGGAAATATTTTTCATCTGCTTTGACTTTTGCTGAATAATTGTGAAATTCTATAGTGACTGGTAGCTTTCAGTAAGTATGTTTTTTTTCTTATTAATATATTTATATGTAATGTATATGGAGAAAACTAATGGTGTGAGGAGCATATTGCATCTTAGCTGTTCCTCTGAACAGGAGATTGCATGTTTTCTTTGTGGAATGCTGTTGGTTAACTACTTTTGACATATCTGACATTCAAACTTTTTTTCTTCTTCTCTTTATTTCCTCTTTCATTGATTCACTCTTACGATTCCGTATGCTATCTGCAGTGTGCGACCTGGATGACAATTGTTGTGCCGACAAGCTTGACAGCATATCTTTATCTCTATTCGCATGGAGAAGTGTCGCTTGCTGCATCACAACCAGTGTAATAGATGCATCCATATTGATTTTGTACATTTAAAATAGCATTTATCTGTGATAAAAAACCACAGTTCAGTTGTTTTAATGACCAAAGCTTCCAAGCCTAAGTGAAATATTCCATTGTATAGAAATAAACAGTGCAGTCGCATATTTACCATTGTTCAGATTATGATCTACATACTATTATTTATCATACTGACAGTGGTATTGTCCATTATTTCTCTTCCATGTAGTAGTATAGTGTAATTGTGCTAAGTTTTAATTGCATTCTTCTGCAGGTACTATTGTATGCTGCTGTTGCAATGCTTTTGATATTCCCTTTTGACATTTTCTATTTGTCATCTCGCTTTTACTTGTTAAGGACTCTTTGGCGTATAGTTCTCCCACTACAGGCAAGTTTGTTTTTCTTTCAAAACCTAACTTTGGACCTTCTCCCGTCTGTTTGATTTTGTTTTCTACTTACTCAAAAGTATTGGGAGAACTATAACACTAGAAAGTATAGTTCTCCCATTTACTTATTGCTCAGCTTCCTGGAAGTGATATATATTCTCGTCCCATTTAATGCTTTGATTTTTGTTGTTTGTCTGTAGTATGTTTAATTACAGTTACGTTACTTATTTGGTGAAAACAGGCAATATCATTTTCTGACTTTTTCCTGGCTGATATTTTGACCTCCATGTCTAAGGTATGCATCCTGATGTTTACTTTTACCATTATCCAAGTGATTTCGCATTACTAGAGTGCAATTTTTGTGATAAAAAAGGATATTGAACTTGTTGATTGTTTTGTAGTTTGTGTGCAAGTTTACTATGGTTAACCTAATAGGAGTGTAGAATCAAGAAATAGTTTGCCATCTATGATAAGATATCTGCTTGTCACCATGCCTTTTGATTCTGATTGTGTTTGTCATTTCTATGCAGGTGCTTTCAGATTTGGAGCGATCAGTATGTCGAATGGTCCATCGACAGGTTAGGGTTTCACCTTTTAACTGTGATTCTGCTTCCATGCCTTTTTCTCTTTTTGCTAATCACCACAAATTGATTCTTATTCTTTTAAAAAAGTGATGAGGAGATTCATGTTCTAATACACATAATTTGTTATGTCTTTTAATCCATTTTGTTTTCTTTTTTTCTTTTTTCGGATGATTATATATATATATATATATTCTTTTAAAATTGTTGTGTTGTATTGTTCAAGAGATCTTGTGGCAGTCACTCTGCTATGATCCCTTCGGTTCATGTTTCACTTTTGTTTGTTAAAGAAATACTACTTCGCTTATATTTTATTAAGAGGTTTTATTTGAAAGCAGGTTGCCACTATTGCATGGTTTGAAGCTGACTCAGTTTGTGGAAGTCATTCTGTTGCAATCCCTGTGGTTCTTGTTTTGCCTTACCTTTTTCGTTTGTTCCAATGTCTTCGACAATATAAGGATACTGGGGAGAAAACCACCCTTCTAAATGGTATGCTCCACTTGGCTGTTTTTCTTAAATGTTTCTTTTCCAATGGTTCTCTTTGGCCTCAGATTTTTTCTTCATTTTGTTTGGCCATATTTCTGTTTTTTTCAGAGCCTTGTTGACACTCATGGATATATTTTAGACACATTGAATTTTATTTATTTTTTGCATGGCTATGTATAAAATTTTAAAATCTAACCATCAAATAATGTATAAAAACATCCCATTCTCTAGACTGTTTGTGGTGCATGTGAATTTTAGTTTGTGATCTTGCAGTTCTTATTCCGTTCCGGTTCTCTAAAGTGTTGTTAACTTGGCAATTATCTTTAATGGCCTCTGTAATTTCTGTGTTACTTCTCTTTATAACCTCTATTAGTATTACCATGTAGTACTGCAGGTTTGTTCTGAAGTATTGATGGATTTGTTGCTTCATCACACTACTAATTTTATCTGTGTCTGGTTTCAGCTTTGAAGTATTCTACCGCGGTACCTGTGATTTTTCTTTCAGCCCTCAAATATCATGTCTTCCCTGAAAAGTGGACGACCTTTTATCGGCCCCTCTGGCTTCTCTCAGGTGTTTTGAACTCCCTGTACTCGTTCTACTGGGACGTGACTAGAGATTGGGACTTAAGGTATGTGAAGTGTTTTTATTTCATACAATTACCACAGAATCACTTCTTCATGCAACCAGATTTAGAAAGAACTCGTGATAGTACGATGTGGAACTTAATTTTCCATGCTGTGTGACGATTGGTTGCTTCTTTGTAAATCAGTGAAAAGGTGTTCCAGGACATATTTGAACACGGGTTAATCATGCTTAGAACTTGTTGCATCCTGAATATTATTTTGTCATGCCCTCTACATATCTTATTCCCTTTTCTCAGTGGTTTCACTCGGATTTTCAAGTTTAGCAAACAACATTTCTTGTCAAACCTCATACATGGACGGAAATGGGTAAGTATATACCATTTTTTCTTCTGTAGTTTGTATACGAACTATTTATTTGACTTCAACTGGCTTTGACTCTCCAATGCCAACCAAATTACTTCACTTGTCCTCAGAAATCATGTCTGTAGAGTAGTCGTCATTCGTTGAATTTGCCTTGAAATTATTCTATGTGAATTGGGTTGCAGGTTTACTTCTGGGTGATATTTAGCAACCTGATTCTGCGTTGTACCTGGACATACAAGCTCTCTTCCCATCTTCGCCACAATTACCTTACCGTGTTTGCAATCACTGCCCTGGAGATTTTCCGCCGCTTCCAATGGGCTTTCTTCCGTGTAGAAAACGAGGTGAACAAGATGAGTTCGAAGTCAAACATTCAGCTTTCCATGATAGACAACCCAAATGAGGAAGACAGATTACTCGTCTCTAATGGCCACAGCGTGTAGACCGCTAAGCAAATATCGCCTTCCTCGAATCATCACCATTCCTACTTTTTTACAATATTTTTCCCACTAGATTCTTCAATTGCAACTCACTTGAACAAATGAAAAATGTTTCTTGTTTAGAAATTGAATAGGCTGTTCAACATTGCCACATTAAGGAGAGAATATATACGGCGCCTCATGTTGTGAAACAAAGTTCGAATAATGGTTCATCTTCGAATTTAAGCGATATTCTACATTTAACTAACTATAATTTAAGCGTAGAAGGCAGGCATTTTTGTTCTAACCAATATGGTTATGCTCACGTTTCTTCGTTCCTCTTAGATATTAGAACATCTGAATTTCGTTAGATATTAGAACATCTGAATTTCGAGCCAAACAGCTAAAATGCTGCTGTCGAAGAATTTCCACCACATATTTCATCCATTTGGTGCTGGCCAATCAAAATTCATATTCAAATAAATCCCCAACCCAGATAATATGCACTCATGCAAGGCCAACCCTCTTCAAGTCTTAACCGCCCATACACACTTCCCACCTGAGACCACCAACCATCATGACTTGATGTCCAAATGTTAGCGGCCGGCGAGTTCACCGACCGCCATAGCCGGCTGGAGCCGAGCATCCCCAGAGTGTTAACCATACTCTCTTTCGTACTAGAGAAATTGGTGGCTCGAAATAACACGCTTGTAGACGACCTGAACCATCAGCTTAGTGGGATAAGTTGTGGCTCGGCAGTGATTGGAAAGAGCTTGGATGTGTTTCACGGAGTGAGGCCACCGAGCATAAGCATACCGAAGTACTTGGAGAGGCTGTACAAGTACACAGATTGCAGCCCGTCATGCTTTGTTGTTGGATATGTGTATATGGATAGGTTGCTCCATAAGCACCCCGACTCTCTTGTGTTGTCCTTGAATGTTCATAGGTTGCTGGTCACAAGCGTTATGGTTGCTTCTAAGATGCTAGATGATGTGTAAGTATCTGTATCTACCTCTCCTTTTCTTTTCATTGAATCGACGTAGTAGAATATTTTTCCTAAAATACCAAGAAAAAAGATGTGCGAGCGAGAGGCTTGTAGCTCAAAATTGTTTATGAGCAAATTATGTTCGATTCTCTCCTCTCCAATGTCAGTTCACCAATACACGTCGGAGGTCGTACGTTTATCATAATTCTGCGCTTCTGTTTACAATACCATGCATATGCAGGCACTATAACAACACATTTTACGCCTGGGTTGAGGGAGTGAGCAATGCTGAACTGAACAAACTAGAAGTGGAGTTGCTTTTCCGGCTGAATTTCGGAGTCAAGGTGAGCTCTAAGGTTTTCGAGAGCTATAGCTTCCACTTGGAGAAAGAAAATATGCAGAACGGGGCATGTCAAAGGATTGAAAGGCCATTGTTAGTCCTCAAAGGTGTGGAGGATGTGCCTGAAATATCAGAAAACATAGAGTAGTTCCTTACCACCTCAGATATCGGAAGTTACACAGAGCTCCTCACTTCCTCAAGTTGTGGACCGACCCTGATGGTTTCTTTTTGTTTTCCATAGCTCATGGTTAACCTTTTTAATTTGTTTACCATTTTTCTGGTATAATTACTCGTCATTCATGTAAAGGAGGAAGCTTCAGCTCAGCTTTGCGACTGCCTTTTTCCAAAGTTGAATATTATACAGAAGGAAATAACTTTTGGCTGAGGGACAGGTTGGAAAGTTTGGACTAAGTGGAACTTTCAAGCAACGTAGATGTCGCTGTGATAATATCCAAAACTAATGAGAATTTTTGTGAGTTGGAAATAAACAGGCTCGAATTGCTGACATCTGTTACAAGTAGGGGTGGGCACGGTTTGGTTTGGTGCGGTTTTGAGTGAAACCGAAACCGAAACCAAATTTTTTTGCGGTTCGGTGCGGTGCGGTTTTGAAGCCAAAACCGAAATGAAACCAAACCGTTTGGTTCGGTTCGGTGCGGTTTCAAACGGTTTCGGTTTGGTTTTTAAGAAAAAATGTACAATTTGCAATTTAACATATTAATAAGCATTTCCCAATAGCAATAGGAAAAAGACATTTGTTATGTAAACAATTAGCATGTTGCATGTAGTTGTGATGTTAAAACATGTTTGTGCAACAAAAGGGTGTCCCTTACAATGTTTATCATAAAACAAGTTGAATAAATTTGAATTCATTAAACGTGAGCGAAACTTTGATACTAGAATATGTGATATCATGCTTCAAATGAGTGGACTTCATTAGATCATTGTTCGACTCTTGATAACAAGATCAATCCACCCTTGTACATATATGTGTGTGTGATGGTATAAAATAACAAAGGTCCTTCAAGTTAATGAACGAAAGAAAGTGATGAATGATGATATTCTAGTGTGGTTGAGTCCTATACTAAGTATATGGATTCTAACAAACAACTAATTAAAACATGAAATATAATATGGACATTTAATTAAATATTTATTAATATTTGCGGTGCGGTTCGGTTTCAGTGCGGTTTTCAAAAGCCAAAACCGAAACCAAACCGTTTTCTATGTTGCGGTTTGGTTTCAAAACCGAAACCGTTTCAAAACCGCAAAACCAAACCATTCGGTGCGGTTCGATTTGGTTCGTGTTTCGGTTTCGGTTTTCGGTTCTAAGTGCCCACCCCTAGTTACAAGGTTATATACCTCCTCTCAGCTTTCCAACTGATTCTATCATAGAGGCCAACGAGCAACGATAGACAATAACTCCCTTCAAACTACAATACGTAATTGACTTGGAATGCTACTAGTTGTATTTTCGAGCTGTAAAGTAATATTTTACATGAATGGATTAGAAATGAAATCAAAAGTTATGCTAGATTGTGAAAATACTATTGCTTTTGAAATTTTTTTAGCCAGCCTTTGAGGCTCATATTTTGCAAATTTGAGGTCCAAGGATTTTTACATCCATTGATGGATTTATGATCAACGATCAAACTTCCAAATTTGGAAAATGTAGCTAAATCTATGAAGCTCTAAATTCAGTTCTCTTTGAGTACAAGGCAACACTTATTCGTTGTGTGGCCAATGTCTTGGAAGAATCACCTTTTTATGGTTGTTGTGACATTAATTTTGAATCATGAACAACTTACACGATATGGGTACACCATCACGTGATGTTTTGTGTTAATGAAACTAGACATACCAACAAAAACTTGCACATATCTATATTTCATTAGCACAGAACGCTACTGTAAAGGCAAACCTCCATTGTTGTACATGTATATTTTATAAATCATATAATGTGATTGTTAATAATTAAAATTATCGATTTTATTTTATTTTTTATTTTTTTTTATTTTGATTTTTATATCGGTGACACAGATAAAACAATCTGCAGTTTCGCATCAACGCCTCTTTTTCTCTCATTCGTCGTTGACAAAAAGGCACAAGCTTTCGCTCTCTGGAAATTCAAGAGATTTACAGGCGATGATGGGAAGGACGAGGACCTGAGGTTTTCAAGCTGATTCTTTACCATCACTTGCTTCTCAAAACGACGCCCTAAGCTTCTCAAAACGACGATTTCTCGTTGGTTAAAGCCATGGCCGAGTCTTCAAAGGACGAGCTGCTTCAGCTCATCAAGCGCTTCGGGGCTTATCTCACTGTCAAGATGTCCAGTCTCTTCCCGATCTCCCTCCACAATATGGTTCGTACCTCAATTTTGTGCCTGTTTTCGTTATCTTTTCGAATTTTCTCACGGATCTGACCCGCCAAAGATTGTTCATTTCTGCCAATTATCTTAAATTGCTTCATGGGTTTTGCAATTTATTTTTCAATTTTGTTTTTTTTATTTGATTCGTGTCAAATTCAGTACTTGTTTCGATGTGAATTGATTTGGGATGTAGGTTTTCTTGAGAAAATTTGTGTGTAATTGGTCCATAACTGGAAATTAGAGGAATTTGAGGATGACCATTTTGATATTTTGTAGCATAGGAAACAAGACATGTACTTGCAAAGATATTAATGTTGTTGAGAGTTGGGCCATTCGATTTTTCAGCTCAATCTTCAATGTGGCTTAGTGAAGCTTAATTTCCATTAAATTGTCTGCAATTTGTGAATTCTGATGCATCCGGCCGCATCTGGGCCATGTCTTGTTAGCTAGTTCTCAAGAACCCTGTAGTTCCGGTATTAGTGTACTTTTTGAACAATCACTGGCCCTGAACTCATAGACAATGCTATGAATAGAATTGACTAAGGTGAAGAGATAGATACTCATGAGATTAGTATCAGTACATCACTTTTGGGATTATCCCAGTCTGTTGCTTCATCTTTGGCATTTAAGTATCAAAGTTGTGTTCGAATGGAGATGGTAAAGTTGAGTTCTCTCAAGAAATTTTAAATGGTGTCAGAATTCGCGTTCTATTGGGGCCATCGCGGGATTTGCTGTTGCAATAGTTTTCACATGGAGGCTGCTTAGATCACCCAGTGGACCACAAAGAAGGCAACCAAAGCGGCAGGCACCTGCATCGAGTAGTTCTGGCATCAGTTCAAATTCGAATGCAACATTGACAACTACGGGAGTTTCACCTTCACAGGACTCAAGAGCCCAAAACGTTGTTGATGAATTTTTTCAGCCCGTAAAGGTAACTGTCAAGTTCTGAGTCTTCCATATGGGTTTGATACCACTTTGTATTAACATGTTTTATGCTGAAGTCTTTTCTTTTATGTCCAGCCTACTTTGGGGCAAATAGTCCGGCAGAAACTGAGTGAAGGAAGAAAGGTAAGTGTAGTCGAGAACTTGTTTCTTCATCTCAGTATAGTGTTTTTCAGCTTCTCACTGCATGTTGTGAAAATTTCATGGTGAAGTTACGGAACCTCTGGGTTATACTTTTAGATGTTTCTGTACTTCACGATTAAAACTGCTAAGCTTCAAATATTCAATAATGGCTAATAATTGGTATATGATACCTTGTGAAATAATTTATGGGAACTTTAACGAAAAGCTCCTGGTACTGTACATTTTAACGAAAACCCACATTTTTACACTAAAAAGTCAATCCTTGTACTATTCACTTTACCCTTTATTTTGTCCTTATTGTTAAAACTCAAAGTTTTCAAGCCCTTTTCATTAGTTTTCCTATAATTGGTAATGTCCCGAGAATTTGTTTGATTTTTATAGGGGTGACAATTTGAATCAACAAATTCACCCTTTTAAGCTTATCTGTAGGTAACTTGTCGTTTACTCGGAGTAGTCCTTGAGGAAAGTACCCCAGAGGAACTTCAGGTGGTCTACTTTTCTTTCCAGCAACATCTTTCCGTAAATTTGGTGATAGAAATTGTAACTGAAAAAGGATTAACATTGCCTTTTAATGTTGTTCCTGGCAGAAACAAGTGACTGTGAGGTACTCAGTGCTGGAAGTACTCTTGGAGATCACAAAATTTTGTGATTTGTATCTCATGGAAAGAGTTCTCGATGATGAAAGTGAAGTACGTGCAAGCCCCAGTCTCAATCATTTTACTTGTTCTCTGTAATTTTGTATGAGATTAATAGGTTTCCTTGCATGTTGTTTTACTCAATTTCTTTGCTCATGGTATTTAACTTCTGTAGTCTATCCTTGCCTATTGCTTTATACTCATTTTCATTGCCATTTAAGAGACGATATTGCCTATTGCTTTCAGAAAAAGGTTCTACTGGCTTTGGAAGATGCTGGGATTTTTACATCTGGAGGTTTGGTCAAAGACAAGGTAGGTATATGGGTTGATAGCATTATTAGTTAACTTTTAAGAATCCCACCTATTGTTTTGTTATTTCACTATTTCTACTTGCTTCTTGTTGATTTATGTGCATGCAGTTGTTTTTGCCTTTCTTGTCACTTTCTTCTTTCTAATGTCAGCCATGAACAAAGAAATAGAGCTTGCGGTATAAAACCTGATCTTGGAATCTCACGAGTAGTTGTATTTTTAGATATCAATAATTCCCTGTGGGTCGAAAGAGGTTAAGAGTAATAACGTACAAAGATTGTGGTTTGGAGAAGATTAGGGGTGAAACCCGGAAGGAAGGCCCAATAGTTGCTCTAATGTGCAAATTCTGACATCATATTTCAATTATCTTGCATTACACATAATTCTTGTGATTTGATTGCAGGTTCTCTTCTGTAGCACAGAGAATGGACGAACATCTTTTGTTCGGCAATTGGAACCAGATTGGCATATCGACACAAATCCTGACATCATATTTCAATTAGCTGTAAATTCTCATTACTTACCTTGTTTTTCTTTTCTACACAACATTCATCGATATCATTCCCTATGTTCTTATGTATACACTCATTTCCATCGCTGTCATCTGAATTATTCATTTATTTATTGGTTACAGAGGTTTATCAAGTATCAGCTTCACATCTCTCCTACCAGAGCAGAACGACCTGCTTCTAATGTGTTCAACGCCCCATCCTTGGAACAGTTCTTTGGATGTGTTTGACGCTTCGACAACGAAAGATACAAATACAATCTTTAGGTTTCTATTAGGGTTTTATTTTCCCCACATTTGGGTTTTGTGTCGATCGTTCTTTAAAGTTCCGGCTCCAGCTTATTAATGCTAAATGTTCGTCTTCACCTCGGTGTATTTTTTGTGTTCCGTCGTTGGTACTCGCTAGTCAGATAATAGACTTGCTCTGTATCTCATTGTGTGAAATCTGTGTAATAGATTGGATTAAATCCAAACTCCAACTTGAAATTTTCATGAAATGGTGAATGCTAATGTTTTGTGATTTACTATCCGATCGTCTCCTACAAAACCCTTTGATTGCATCAATAACGAGCTTTGAATTGCCTTCCAAACAAAATTTCTTGAATCCTCCTCCACATGATTTTTTTATATTCAAATCACCTTTGTTTGACGCTGTTCGTTTTGGTTTATTCAATTTGATGAACAGAAAGAAATATAGATGTGAGAGTATACTAAAAAGTTATTGAAATTGACAACCTTAAACATGTGATGAATTTTGCTTACATAATTTGGTTTGGCTCCATTGACCAAATTTAGAAGACAAAATTGGGTTTCAACTTCTGTTTTTTGTCAATAAAAATTGGGTTTAACTTACAAAATCAAAACCACTTAATACCACAAACTTATGTAAGTGAGAGGTTTAAGGTTCAATTCTCACCAAAAGTGCATATGAACCATATTATTGTTAGTTTATGGTGAGGCTTAGCCTACCCCCTCCGTAGATAATATCGTTTTTTCAAAAAAAAAAAAAAAAAAAAAAAAAAACTTAACAAAATGAAAAGGAGGCGCAACTCCACTCTGACGATTTGGCCTCCATTAGCAGTCAGAAACCCGAGTGTTTCTAGTTTCTACTGTGTATACTTCGTACGACATCACTTCAATGAGTCTTCCACTTCAGGTGGCATCAGTTGCATAATAAACGTTTTATTTGCTCTTAGGTGGTGGTGGGACTGCATTGCTTTGCCATTTGACGTTGAATCTTCTGATGAAGCTGCATTTAGGATGCAGATAAGAGAGTTGGCATCCACGGTACTACTTTCTCCACTCGATAGGTTGTTTTAGAATCATGCTTACTATTTCTGACAGTTTATAAATTTGAACTCTTCGACTCTTCCCAGTATTCTCCCTTGATATCTATGGCCATATAATTGGCATGTTTGAGTTGAATCATCTCTAAGTCACACTTCGTCACAGATTTCTCTCCTTTCTTTGTCATCCGTTGATTATGTAAACCGTGCGTGCATCCAAAATGGTGCCGGCAATGGTGGTTGAAGCAATTCACGCTCTTTGTCAAATGGCTCATATAATTTGCTTGAGTCCTCAGGCTCTTACTTTCATTTCACTTTGTTTTCAGTGATCTGGTTGTAGCATCTCCAGTGGAAGATTATTTTTTGTACATTGATGATCTTCCAAGTCATGAAAAGGTTGAAGTC